>JARQZJ010000071.1:2127500-2632500 GCA_030704895.1 Henosepilachna vigintioctopunctata | reverse complement strand
GTTTCAAATTGACTTATAATTAGGGCGTTTACTGAAAAATGCCAGAATATTCCGAAAACTCAGGTAGCTATTGATCATTTTTTCCAACACGAGTGTTTAATTAAGGATGAAGACAAAGACTATGTTGTCGTTAACTAATTAATTAAGCTTTCAAATTCCTTCCTCTTAGTCTGTCTTAATGAGTACAGGCATGGAAGTGTTTTTCCTACCATCCAAGTGAGGAACGGTAGACGTCACATAATCGATATGATTTTGGACCTATTTGAATCGAGTAACTTTCTGAACATTATTGTTGGTGAATATAAAATATTACAACAAACATATTTAACCTATCTCAATTTTCATTTGAAATTTTTCTTTGAAGAGAGAGAACGCAAGAACTATAAATTTATTGAGGAGGACAGATGAGAATCACCAAGAAAAGGAACGAATGAAAAATTTTCAGAAGTCAAAAAACTTCCGGGAATTTGCAAACAATAGAGGAGAAAGAAAGAGATTTATTACTGTTGATTGTTGTGGAAAAAACAACGATAAAACAACCTTATAACTATACGTTAGGAATACAAATTTTTATGAATTTTGATGAATGTTTTGATATGAGTTTTATGATGAATGAATAGATTCTTTGGAGGGCTTTTATAAATCATTCAATCACTTGGATACAATTTTTTGACTTCTCTAAATTTTTTCATTCTTCCAATGAAAGAACACTATGCGTCTGTTAGGATATGGAAATTTTTTTGAGTGATACTGCCACTACTGGGGATTCTTAATGAACTGGTGTCACCAGAATGTACACAGAAAAAAAATTACACAATTAAAGAAGCATATTTTTTGTCAGATGTAGTCAGTGGAGAAGAGAACTGAGAAGATCATGAAGAAAGACGCAATTTGACACCCAGAAAATGATGAATTTTTGCTCGCTTTTATTTTGCTCGAATTTAATACGAAAGACAGACTTTTCACTAAATTCTTCATCTCTATAAATTCGTGAGTGAATATTTTCGCTCAGTAATCATCCATATGAAGAAGTGTCTCTTCATCGATGGACAAATCTTCTCCTATATTAATATGAATAGTGAAATCTGCTGTTCTTCAACTTCTTCTTCAAATGGACTTTACCTAATATTAGCTCAAAAAATAGTAATACTCACGCATTATGTAGATTTTCGAGGATCAGGATAAGGAGAAACGAAACAATGTTGTTTCATTCGAACAACTCACCTAGAAAAAAACGAGGAATTAGTTGGAAATAACAACTCCGAAATTGACGAAGAAAATATATACGAAGATAAGATATAAATTGAGTTTCTATAAGCATAATTCAGTTAGACGGGTATCTTAGAGATAAAAAGAGGTGTAGACTTAGCGAATATGTACTTTAGAGATGGATTCCTTGATATATGCAAAACACAAACTTTATGTGTACCGTTTATAGGAATTCCTAACAAGCTTGTTCTGGATATGTTATAAACTTGTTGTTTCTAGAGATTGGAATTACGAAAATGTTTGTGGAAACATATTCGTAATACAAATTTCTAGAAACTTTGTTTAAGAACTTTGCGGGTAGATTGGGGTTTCCATCAATGTATCGATTGATAATTTAATTGAATTTATATCGGAAATACACTCAACCGATACTGAAATACTTCAGAAATATCATGATCACATACAATTTCGTGAATATGTAGATATTTTCATTACCATGATTCCAATAGAATGGTATATATAATTTTTCAGTAAAATTTTCGTAAATAAATCAACAAAATTGATGTGACGCTAAATTTTAAACATATTGTTACATGAAATCCAGAACGTTAAAATCAATAATCTAATTGTTTGTTTAGAATATGGAGAAAATCTTGCATCAGGTTTTATCAATACGATCATAAAAGATTTCATCGTAACTGTTAGGTTTGAAAATGTGTAAATACAGCTATCACGTTTTAGCAGATATCGTCATGGATTCTCATATGAGAGTAACTTGAAATTTTATAGGTTGGAATGTTTGAGACGTGAGTACTTTGATATATGTTTCTCCTACATATTACTTAATGGCTTAATAGATTCTGCTGCATGTATAAGCCGAATAAACTTCAATTGTTCTGCACATGTAGTAAGAAATCGTACAATACTGGTTTTAGGTAAGACCAAAACAAATTATATGTTGAATTCACCCATACATAGATCTTTCAATAGGCTAAACTTGATAAGTATACAGACCAACTTGGATATTTTTTCTCCGAATTTCATAACTTTTAAGAGACATTTGAAAAAGAGATTATTCAAAGGTCAATAATAGAATAATTATCAGTTTTTCTAGAGTTGCTCTTCATGATGTACTTATCTAATCTTTTTTAGTAGAATCAGGTATTTTCTTTGAAGATGAAAATATTTAACTCAATGCATCGAAAACTTCATTTCGATGAGATGTATGAAAAATCTCTAGTTATAAGATATACATATTAGATATATCTTAGTTTATAAGTAATTAACATTTGTAATATGTGCTCCCCTATCAAAGGACAGTTTTAAACTGTCTGTTGAGTGAGCCATTGTATGTAAAAATAAAAAAAAAGAAAATATAAAAAATATTAAACTTTATGTTTTTATATTTGTTTGTGAAAACTAAAAAATTTTCTTTGTTTGTAAAATCTCCAGAGCACTTCAACTTCGATTGAAAAAACCTATATTTATGTGCGTTTGAACCTGCTGGCGGAGTCCTGAAAGTTGTTAGCCTTTAGGACTAACAGCCTTTTCCTTCGACTTCAACAATTTTCTGATTAAGTGAAAATGAATTACCATTTACCCTCCTGGTGAATCATGATTAAATGAAAGTTTAAATCTTTTGACTTAATGTTTCCCAAATATATCGAATAATAAAATAAAATAATAACGTTTAGTATACATGTTTCGAGCAAGCAGCTCATTATTAAGTCCAACTGCAATAACAGAGCATAGGAAATTTATATCTATAAGAAAGGATATTTGATAGTGCTGGCGTTTACTTGATGTAAATCCATTATAATTGAATATAAACTTAAATTCAAACACTTGAACTTATGATTTACACTTTATTGACTACATAATAGCATGACGCGTTTCGTCGTTACAAAGGACTTCTTCAGATGCTAACAGAATAATGGGACATAATACATTATTCTGTTTGCATCTGAAGAAGTCGTTTATAACGACGAAACGCGTCCTGCTATGTAGTCAATAAAGTGTAAATCATAAGTTCGAGTGTTTGAATTTAAGTTTATATTCAATTATAAGATAGGATATTTTTTTCCAGGGTGTGCGGATTGTCAATAGAATTTCAACTATTTCATCTTCTCTTATCTTTCTTATAGATATAAATTTGCTATGTTCTGTTTTTGCAGTTAGTCTTGATAATGAGCGGACATGTTCAAAACATGTCGACTCAACGTAGCAATTTTATTTCATTATTCAATATATTTATGACACATTGAGCCATGGGCTTGATTTAAATTTTTATTTATTTTCAAAAAATTTCATAATTCTTACTCTATATGAATGACCAAGGTAATATCTTCAAACTGAATGATGTCCAAATTTCTGAAATGCGAATGGAAATTAAAGAAGTTTGAGTTCAAAGTCGTTTCGAACTCTATTGCGAACTCACCTTTAGACAGAAGTAAGTATATTTGAAGCATTGAAAAAAAAAAGAATTTTTCTTAATATCCAAAATATATAAATAAACGTCAATTCAATTTTTTTTTGTATAGACAATAAGGAGAATTTAAGGTACACCAAAGGCTATTACCCAGACTTTTGAAACTGAAATAAAAATATAATATAATAAAAATTTAAAAAAATAATATAACATAGATAAAAAATAAAAACTAACGCGAACTACGTACGGGAAAAAAACTCCACATTAAACATCTCACGATCAAGACCAAGAAGACTTACTGCTACATCGTTACCCTCAATCAAATATAACAGCCTGTTTAGAATATCAACACGAGTTCCATGTAAATTAACAACCTCAAGGACTTCAAGAGATGTGCATCAGTTCAGAATTTATACAGAAAATCTATACGTATTTCCTCGAGCCGATGAGTTGTTAACAGTTAATGTTGCATGACAGGAAATAATTTCGACCTCAACGTTCAGTACATAGTTATGATATTCAAAATCCATGAAAGCCGCAGATAATTACAGCACCGGTTCATTCTATTCGAACTATGAATTTTGCAAATAGTGGCCCTAACCTCACCATATGCCACAGGGTTCATATTTGCCTATACAGGATATGAATTTGCGAGAGCGGAACTTCCCTTATCTACTTCACCGCAACTTCCTCCCATTTCTGACAGGAAGTGTGTCGAAAGCTCTGCGCAGAGCGTTGAATCCTGTGGGCGATATTGTGACTAAATTGTAAATTTGGTAAACTGTAAATCATAAATGATTGTGAACCTAATAAAATCGAGTGTGCTGCGTGAACGTAGAAAGGTGCTGGATACAATTGATAAGAAATGAAATGGAAATTCAGCAATTTTCACTATGTAAATGTTTTTATTGCCATTGTTCAACGAACGTGAAACAATAAAGAGATTCATAACAGTTCACAATATTAACTGTCTCAAAAACTTCAAACGAACATACATAAAAATTGGAAGAATACGGAGTATTTCTGAAAGTAGAAGGAACTGAGATGTAATGAAGCTCATTTCGAATATGTAACTCGGAAAATTAGGTCGACGTTGCATCGAAGATTTCTCTCACTTCTTCACAAAATGAATGAGAAGACACGTATCAGTTCAAAAGCTAATAAAACTTGGAGTGAAAAAGTGAAGTCATTCATTTCTTGAAATCCAATCCAAAGAATCAGGTGTAGCAACCAAATATAACGTAAACAATGTTATTGAAAAGGAAACTATCGATAAACCAGTCATAAGTGTATGGGGACATCTCCGAATAATACTCTAAATTCCACTCTGAATACAGCGAACTTTTTATAATTTTGTACAACCCATTGATCTCTGACTTATCTGAATATTCAACTTGTAAAGAGTTAGGTACAGATCAGAGAAGAGTTGAAAC
The DNA here is from genome assembly GCA_030704895.1 of Henosepilachna vigintioctopunctata. NCBI lineage: Eukaryota > Metazoa > Arthropoda > Insecta > Coleoptera > Coccinellidae > Henosepilachna > Henosepilachna vigintioctopunctata. Next base: position 2,627,430 of record JARQZJ010000071.1, on the reverse strand, counting down.
ACAAACGATGTAATTTTTTTAACCGAAGAATTTTTACTAAAGTCTTCTTTAATTTTTGTGACAAAACCTATCAAAAATCGTATAGTTTGTTTTGCGATGAATAACCACGTTGTAGAAACGAAAATCAATGAATTAATCATAAAACATTTGCTTAATAAAACTCAAAAAATGCGATATCTTGATTTCCTGTGAATATGCAAAATAACAACGTTTCCACATTTGAACAATATAATGTGAAGAGAACAGAAATTGCTTTCACGATTATCTTCATAAATCTATGTATGTCTCTTGAAATGCAAACAACCTAGTTGAGGAGAATGCCGATAACATCTCTAAATATCGAGAACATCGTCATGACTGTTCTAATCATTTTAGGGTCCACCAGTATAATTCAAAAAATCTCCTATTGAACAACAGAGAACTAGAACTCGGCTAGTTATCTGTCTCTATAAGGAATTACAGCAGTCTGTGCTACTTTCCACAGTTGAGACTGCCAGGAAGTTGCTGGGACATAACGGAAATCAACGCCACGAAGACTTCCGCCGTGAAAATCGCCGCCATGTGGACCGCCACTACGGACCTGACATCTTGGAAAGGGTGCCCACAGATTGTGAAAGACGTAAGGCTTGAAATCGGGATAATATTTCAAGTGAGTGTAAACAAACATGGGTTGAGGGAATAAACGATAATACTGATTAACTTCCAGGCTAATATCTGAAATTTATATGGCAAATATTTAGTCGAAGTCATTTATTCAACAATCATAACTCAACTTCGATTCGTTTGTTCATTGTCGGCAACATGGCATCTCCTGCTAAAATTGCTAATTACGTTAGCAATTATAGCGGATTATTACATACATTAAATCGAATAGCGAATTCGACGGTTACGTGCACATCCATTATCCGCCGTTATTTGATGGAAATTATCGTTTGCGTTGATTTATATGATTGGTTGGAGCAATTGATTCTTGTCTATTGCGGAACAATGACCGATCTGCAAAGTGGAAACGCTTACTGAGTTGTCGATTAGATTAGCCGCATTCCAACTATAGTAACTTATGTGCAGTCACGTGATATGTAAGATATTGAGATTGATCATTGTCCATTCTCAGATAAGTCAACAATGTATGGGATCTTTAGACCGACCTTTCTTTTAAATATTTGAGCAAATGTAAAGATATATGAGCATATAATTACTGATTCACTACTGCTTATCTCTTGGTGTTTTCACAGCTTCTTAAAGATTATAGACGAGAGGATACCTCAATTTCCAGAACCGTAAACCTATTCTGTATCAATTTCTCCCCCACTGCGTTTCTATAGCGAATAGAGATGTTAAATATAAAAATGCCTGTCTTGAGAATGAACTCAAATGTCTTGAGAACAGACGCTTAGTTTTACTTTCGGAAAACACTCCGAAACAATAGTCAAGCGATTAATAAAATTATGTAAAACTGAGCCAAGTATTTTTATCGAATTGATACATAAATTAATGGTACGGTAGTTTCACTTGACTCAAGTTTCACTGAATATATTCAAAACAATGTAATATTGCATACTCTTGCAATGAGCATGTAATATTGTATACTCTTGATAGTGGGTTAACCACCCGAAAAATATGAAGAGTTTTCAATGTATTCAGTGAAACTTAAGTCAAGTGTGTTAATTTCAATTTATTGTTCTCATACATAACTGCTATTAAACCTCAAGTCAATTCGTGATATAAACTTAAACTTGGAAAACCTGAATTTTGCAACATTCTTTCTATACGCACTGATTTTTGTCCTACCTTAATCTATATCACAATCATATTTTGTTAGCGTCTGAAGAAGTCGGTAAACCGACGAAACGTATCACGTTGTATACAATAAAAGGGTAATTCAAATTAAAGCGTTATCCTTTAGTTACGATGGAATAAATGAGAGTTGTTCATTCGAATTTCGTATATAGAGATTCTGAAAATATACGAGATATAGATCAGATGATAATCAACAGAGAATACTTCTATGAAATTACGTTCGGAACATTCTAAACGAACTTCAAGACAATCCAAAAACAAAGATGATCAAAATGAATACTGAAATCTGTATATCCAAAAGATCGTTTGAGGGATACTTAAATGAGAACATTCTAGTTCCACCATTGTTTTTATGATTCCGTCAAAAACCATAAGGTTGAATTACTTATAATTGAGGTGAAAACAATTAAAACTTATTCGAAATTCATGAGATTTATGATAGGTATGAATAAACGAATTCACTGCCAATTTTACGGACATTCCAGCACAGAAAATAACTGAAGCCACGTTTCACTTGAATTGTTACCCCATAAAATTATATTAACATCATTACCGGAACCTAACGAGAAACATCAACGAAGTTAAGAAACGAAATTAGCCATGAAATAAAAATATACGAATTCAGGGTTCTCAATTGACACAGAAAACAACTGCTTTTACGGCCAGAACAAGGATTTCGTGAGCCTAGATTAAACCGCAAAAGATCTACTTCACACTAATAAACGACATCTACCGGGAGTTAAGTATAGCACGATCTGACCTTATTGTTCCTTCAATGAAGTCATCTGTTGTCTTCGTAAAGTTAATTTTTCGGTTACGATTTAGTTATTTCATTTTGAAAGAAAGTGAGAAAAGGGTTTTTACGATGACTTTTTCAAATATCTGTCAATTTATGGTTTTGTAAACAGAGAAATCCTGATACAGGACTCTTCAGGGCTCAATTTGAAAAAACATAGATTGAAAAAATGAGTGATCGATGGATGAAGTATAAAATATTCAATGACATATAGTCTTCTATAATACAAAATAGTATAGTTCCATATTTGTCAAATATAACTTAGATCTAGAGATTTAGATGTTGAAAAACTGAAACAACACACACAATATTAAATAAGACAGAAGTGAATAATTACGTTGAGTGAATTGGGATATATTTTCTGAGTTGAGAAATCTGAATCAGGATGAAATTCATATTCGATAAAAAGCATGACCAACTGAATTGATATTCGAAGGTATTATAATAATTTTATTCAAATTATTATTGATGGTAAGGATTGATCAGATAAAATAAGTGAATAAGAATTGAGAAGAAGTAATGAATTCTTACAGTGAATAAATAAGAAACTTAACTCACACGACGTTTAGATAAGTATAAGTTAAAGTTTTTGTCTCAATATTTGAAAATTACTTCATTCTTCCGTTTATTGTAGATCAAAAAATGAAACATTTTAGACAAAGTCCAAAATTCTATTGAAAAACTCGCATCTTTGTTATTCTTTCCAACAAAAAACAGATTCGCTGGAAATAAAATATAATTCAATTAATCGAAATGTTCTTTGCATTTTGAAAAATCTTATTCAATTTTCGATTTTATCCTATTTTTCTTAACATAAAACTTTTCAATATAGACACTACTATAACAAACTATATGTAAGCATAATTTATTTATGATATATCACTACGAATTTTGACATAAAATTTCTTCTATTTCTGCATAATGTTTCATCGATTGAAAAGCGAGGGAGGGAGAGTATAATTCGAACAATTCGAAAATTTATTTGTTTTTCACACTATTATTTCTTTTCTTGCACTCTTTCCTTTGAAAATAATATTGATATATAATTATGAATGTGAAAAGGTGGAATATACCTGGATATAATTTATGTTCGAAATGGATCAAAGTGTTTTTACTCAACCACGTTTAATAAAAGGTTTCGAGGAAACTGTCAATTAAATTTTCTGCTCCAACATCTGCGTTAAAATCGTGCGGCTAAATTTATACCCAACCTGTCCCATCCAGAAAGGCCGGAAATAATGTGATTATCATGTAGGTACCTATAAATTGGACGAATTTACGCTAAACCACCAGCTACTAAGATTACCGAGGGAAAATCTAAAGGGGGTCATAAATAACCTTTTAGTGAAGAATATTACCCTCTCGCACAGGATTTCAGAGGTGAATTCCGGATATGCTCTTAGATTCTTTTTCACTGTATACATGGATGATTAATAGGGTAGTTTAATTCAATGATGTAATGATCACGGAAAATACTGAACGAGTGTTCGGATAGAATCCACATAACTATACCTTACTTTGTTTATCGGTATGGATATAAATTACAACATTACGTTTCGTATGATATTACCTTTCTTATTTGGAATCGAATCCTGAAAAAATCAAAAACACTCGCTTATATATCACCGCTTGTAATCAGAAATCATATGAATATATATCTATGTACACGTATTGAGTTGTTATTTTCGAATGATATATCGAAACAGAGCTAAACTTGTATTGGGCAATTTGTTTCTGATTCAATACAGTCCATCATTGAAGTTTTAATATGAGACTTCTATATCGCTGTATAAATTCCACAAAGCTACAATTTGTGAAGGAACAATAACAAGAAGATTGAAAAATTCTTGCTCGAAATATGTCAAATAAAAATATTCTTAGGGAGCTGTCTGTACAAATTTTTTCACCAAAAACGCAACGTATTTGAACCTATCACTGTCCAAAGTGAATATTTAGTGCGCTTCGAAAAAAATGTTAGAAATATCATATAGAGCTGTTTCATCCTATTATGGAAATCATCAGTTGCGTGCATTCAAACAATCAAGTTTCGATACTTTCTCCAAACGCACAAAGTCCTGAATTTTCACTAAGAGTTGCACCCCACATTCCGGTATAGGAGCCGTTTTGAAAGTCATCAATTCTTGATTGATAGATTAAATATGGACTGATGATTAAATATGTAATAATGATGAAACAATTGTATCCTATTATCATTCTACAAGATCGATGAATTTTTCAAAGCGCACTTAATCGAAAGTGATGGGTTCGTTCTCGTTGACGACATTTGTGTAGACAGCTCTCTGGGAGTTTTATTTGAAATATTTCTATTAAGACTCTCAGTATTTACTATATATATAGATATATATATATATATATATATATATATATATATATATATATATATATATATATATATATATATATAAGTGTGAAGGTTTCTTGGGAATGAGCACAGTTTAAAATTGATGAAATAATTGTTTATTCTACATATGTTTCGGCTCTAGGCCTTTTCAAGATTATTACAGGTTCATGTTTGTTGGAAATTGACTTCAATTTCACAAATCTTTCGTAAAACTTTTCGTAAGAGTTTTACGAAATCCCAAGAAACCTTCACACTTATTTTATTAAGCAAAGCACAAGAAAACTAAACGATATATATATATATATATATATATATATATATATATATATATATATATATATATATATATATATATATATGTAACGAAATTACTATTCAGATAATGAACTGATTACATTTCCTCACTTCCGTGATCTTGCGAAATTATAATTCTAATCTACGTTCGCTACTATATGGGGAATGATGAATCGACCTTGAACTTTAATACAATGAACAGGATCCTCCGCCATTATGCATGCACTAGCCAAGAAATAGGGATGGGTTATGTAAATAGGTCTCACGTTGTTTGCAACTACATTGATCGACATCCACATGGAACCAATCAATGATGTTACTTCAAACAATGATATTTGATATCTGTACACATCGTTAAGACAGTCAAGTAATACAGTTACACAATAGTTTTTACACATATATCAACAGCTGTAAATAAAAAGGTCGTTCAATTACTGAAAGATTATCTGAAAAAATCGATGAATATCTATAATTGAAAATCCATATATACTCTATATTGGATGAAAAACATTTAGCTCAGTTTCGAAAAAAATATATTAATTACTTGACAATTATTTCGAGATGTTACCCCATTTAAAAAGCTGAATTGAACACTCGTTTGTTCCACTAACATATTTATATACCTTTAAATATATACCTTTTATAGACACCTCGCGAGAGAGAAAATAAGGATGAAGAAGATTACGGTTCACGTATCAATCTCTTCGAACAAGGGAACATGTCTGTATTCAGATAGCAGAGGTTAATTAGTTTTAAAATTTTCGGAAAAGAGGCTTCAATTTAAGAAATTGTGACGAAGAAAATAATAATGGCGACAAACTGAAGCTGAAATGATCATTTATTAGTGGTAATTTCCGACGTTGCGAATGGAATTTTCAACTGTTTTCTGTGGACTTCACGGAGTTTGAATCTATGAAATGGTTGTGATGAATTCAATGTATTGATTGAATGTGTTGTTGTCCAATAGAATTTTCAATATGCAATATAGAGAAGTTATGTTCTTTCATTCTGGATTCGATGATCCGTACAGTTCAGCCTATATAGTATGCGTCATAATCAGCACAATTGATCTGATATACACAACTTCTTTTACTGGTTTATTTTTACTCTCTATTGAAATGAAAGGAACTCCAATTTCTTCTGTGTGTGCTAATGGTCTCAATATTGTTATTTTTAATTCATTGTCAATTTTATCACTGAGATTTGATATGTAATTGATGCTATGGAATTTTTTATCATTAGTCATTTATACCGCTTTTTTATTGAAAATTTGTCAAACATCGATTCTGAATAACCATTTTATCAATAATTGAGACTCTACAGCAATTTTTCCGGTGAAGAAGATTGAATCGCCATATTATGACTTTTTTGTAATATATAATATTTTAATTTCAAATTGCTTCATTTGATTACTCGATATTACTATTGCAATTGATTGTAATTTTACTTTCGTTCAATGCATCATCTATATTTCATTAACTTCTGTTGACTACGCGTGATATAGAAAATATTTTTTTAATTTTGTTCCATTTACTTATTGTTTATTAGTATTTCAATTCATTTTAATTTTATTTTCGTTCTATAGCCACATTCGCTCATACTTTCTTTTTGTGTGTTGTCTTTAATTTTTTCTCATTTATCATTATTTGCGTACAATTTGTTATTTTTCTCTGTATAATTGGATGTTATATGTTAGGAATAAATGTATTATTATTATTATGTTCATGCTGCAGAATCTTCACCCAATAGTTTCGAAAGCCAAAAGTTAATCACTTCTGATTCAAATAATTAAAATGACGAAATTATTTAAAGCACTCTTATTATTGATTGGAATGGAATGAAAATAGATTGTTTCTTTTTATTGAGAAGAATTTTCGAAAAAAATATACCGATTTGATATCAGAAATAAGCGAATATCACTTCCAAATTTCTTCATTTCGAAAGGTATACCAACATAATAATTTAGCCTTGTAGTCTTGTTAAAATCCTGAAGAAATCGCATTGTCTATCATAATTGTCACTATTCAATTACCCAGATAACTTCGTCCGCTTCTCGGCTATGCATAAGAAATCTCTGAGCTCACCATCGTTCCATATTCGCCTCATTATCCTCAATTCAAATTTCAGGGGAGATATAATGCAGATGAATGTTGACAGAAGAAACTGTGACACGAGATAGAAGGTAAAGTAATTGGATGGCATAATTACGTAATTTGTGTTTTCGTTTGCTAAACACGAATCACACAAATTACATCGAACATTAATACTAAGAAGTGCATCAGTAATACGCTCAATAATTTAGAACAGTGATTCCCAGTGATCCTATTGGACCTTCTGAAATCACGAGATACCCAACGAAGCAATCATTTACGTTTGTGTGAAGAAGAAATGGTGGTTTACCATTAAAGTGCCGGTAAAGAAAAATATATACAATCTCGATAATCACAAACAAAACACTTCGAAATTTTCCGATTATTTTTGAGATTCAATACAAAAACAAAGAAATCAATAGTACAGATTATGAAAAACTGCTGTTAACACCTACAAAATCGAAGGTGCATATAGATAAATTGATGTCAATTCATGATTAAAATCCCCTCTATTGAAATTATCGAATTTTTCTTTATATAAAGTTATGTTCAATTGTTGAAATAAAAATACGTGTAAACGTAATGCTTAATTTTCATTCCCAATGTCTGTGATCAAATTATTTCAATGAATTAAGAAAAATATAATAATTTTCATTTTTATCGCTACAAATTTAATTTTGCAGAAAATTCTCCTTATTTTTCGAAAATATGGTATAAAAGAAGTGAGTTCAACAGTAAGAATGTGAACATCCGACTCAAAGTCGTTGAACAAATTGGAAATGTATCATCGGAGGCAAGTTGAGAACTTCAATAAACATAAATATGGAAGTTATAATAAAATTCTTGCAATTAATTTAATATCATAATTTACAAGTGGCAAGAACATCTTAGAAAATGAATTAAAATTTCGATGGTCCACAAAAATTCTTAGATTTCATCAAATTCACATCGAATGTTGACGTTTTGATCTCTGTTCAGACACACGATAAATATATCTCGAGAACATAAGGAAAAATTACAACAGAAATCATGCCCTATGGAGTACTACTCAATTTTGAAAAAAAATTTTCTATATAAATTTCTACTGTGAGACTCACATTTCCATTTTTTTCAAATATTTTAATTCATTTTGAAATTCTATTCAATTTCCTAAAAACAATGAAAGAAAAACTATAACACTAGAAAAACGGCATCAATATAATACAATTTTCAACTACACAAAACTATCAGTGAATATTTAACCATATGTACAACTAAGTATAGAAGAAAAGTTTATTCAATTATGTTGTAAAATAATTAGCGGAATAAGTAGCAGAACGATGGGAAACATCACGAAAATTCCAACTATCACAAATATGAACTTCATTTTTACCTCAACTGATTACAAGGACGAAGAAAATGAGAAAGAATGTTTAGAAGAAATTATTGAAGATATTTATAACGCTATAAGACACCCATTAGCGATTATAGAAGAACAAATTCTATTTTATCTTAAGATCAATTGGTGCGAAAATTTTTGAAGATTGAATCATCTCACATCATTCAACATGAGAATTATGAAATATGAATTTTCGGTATCACTTCGAGGAAGAAATAAATTTTGATTACATGCAAACTTTACTGATATCTTTCTCCCAGCTCGATCTTTCAACACATTGCCTGAAACTGGCAAATAAATGATCTGATAGATCATAAATATGCGCATTTTCCGCATGGAGGGTATAAGAATCCATTCGCCGCTGCAGTATAAGTCCCGATGGGAAATAACTCTCACTCATGTTTCCGGAAAGTTTAGTGCCCCAGAAAAACGGAATAGGGTCAACTGGGAAAACGTTCAACAAACATCAAAAACCCTGTTACGTAACGTCCGTTTTCCTTTGCGTTCGGAATGTCTTGATTGAATACAACCGCTGATTGCCAATAAAATTCCGAACAGGCAGAATTCCAAGTAATCGAGAATTCGTCCTTTCAGTATTGAAGGATGAAAGAAAATAGTACACAAGTGTTACCTCAATAAAATGGGAACGTGAAACGTACTTTGAGTGTTAATCTTCACTCCCTCTATAAATTGTTATATATTTATATTTGCTGATAGCAAATTAGATATTTCTTCTTTAGTGTATTTAATTTCAGACCTCACTTGAAATAAGTCGAATATTTGACACTATTATCATGAAAATTTTGTTATTACGAACACCTGAAGGAGTTGTCATACACACCAGCAAATTTGGGAAACCGGCAAATATTTTGTCCAATCCAATTGCTTAAATTGTTCTGAAGTTTTACGAGTTCTTTTCGCGATTTTAATTCATTTCCTTCGATATGTATAATACGACATAAATGATAATTCACCCGTAATAAAATAGCTACAATTTATTCGAATATCAATCATCTCCAAATTAAAACAATAACTAAAAAGATGTATAATGAATTTTAATGTGAAGTAGACACAGAAATGAAGAGATGAACACCTGAAAATTGTAATTATGAAGGATTATGAGAGGTGTGATTGGTTCTGTTTATTTAATGAAAGCTTATACTTAGCTTATATATATTCTTACAGAACTTCATTTTCGAACCGTTTACAAATCGGTTAGATTAACAGACGATAGTTCCAAACTGAAAAAAACAGTACCATAACAGTTTTAGTAATAGAGACATAAATATACTAAATGCGTCACTAGGAACACTACAAGTATTCCTAAATTAAATAAATACCTGCAGTATTAGTGATCATGAAAAACAAACGAAAATCGAAACATGGAAACTTATTATTTGCATTATAACAAATTGACAAATTGAAGATAATATTCTATTGATACAAAAATAATACAGTTTTGTCTTTTTCCGAGAAAATTCTACTTGATACCATGCGATACAATGAAAATCGGAGAAATAGAAACGAATTTTCAATTCTCTCTCCTTGTCAATTTTAGAGGGTACAACCCTTTTCAGGGCAAAATGGTTCCTTCTGTTTGCGGGTTTCTAACATATTTATCCTAACTTCTTACTCCATCTCACAAATTTATTCAAACGAATTTATCTCAGGAAGAATATCGCGTGAAAATTCCGAGTTGGTTGTCCCAGGCACGAATTTTTAACGGGAACGGAAATATTATAGTTAAGTCTGCAGAACAGACGTACTTAGAGATTTCAGTAGATTAATGCCAGTTTTTGCTTCGGTAAAATAGAATTCATCGCAATATCCTGCAACAGAGAAGTTTCATGCTCCAGTGAAATGAATGAGGAAAAATTGGCATAGAAATAAAACTATTATTGCCAAAATGAAAGAGATATTGAAATTTTATATACAAAAACACTTGTCTTAATATCAGAGAATCATATTTTTGCTCGATAATTGTAAACCCATTATTTTTACCCAGTGAAAACCTGAGATCTTCCGTAGGGCTAGCCATCATCGGATGACCGCAGTAAAACGTCCAATTTTTAATCGCATCTCGATAAATAATCAAAAGGCGTTAATAGATAAAATGGAGTAATTTTGTATTAACTAAAAAAACTAACACATAGAATAAGAAGATATACTTGAAATAGAGAAATATATCTTGCCCTCATATATAAAATAAATAAATTACTAAAATTATTGGACATAAACTAGTTATATAAAAAGCATAAAATTGAATAGTTTAACAAGGCGCAAAAATCCCAAATAATAAATGAATATTATAATTCACATACATTGACCATCCATCTTATCTTCCTCAGTATCTTCATTAATACTAATTCCCATGCAAAATTTGAATATTTAATTTTATAATTATATAACTTTCAGCTAACGATAAAACATTAGGATCTTCATAAATATATATACTAATTCTCTTTGACATGTTTTATGAAATGAATGGCATTATGTTACCAGGAACTAGATAATCAGTTCCGAAGTTCCCTAGTCTCGTTCCACTCGATATTAGTTAGAAACAACATTTCGTGGAACAAGGCCTAAATTGAAATTACGGTCTTGTTGGCTGCTTCAACTCAAGTTAACTCAATTTGCCCTAACTAGTCAGTTTTAATAGGAATTTTTCTCCAAAATACGAACCGATAACTATTAATTATTCACTTTTTAAATATTATATTCTGAATTTCTATATCAGTTAACAGTTTCTACCTAACTGATTCTCAAACTATTAACTTGAAACGCCACTGAAAAAACCCTGAATCAGCTAAATTCATGTATTTTATATTGAATATTAAAACAACTTATAATTGTTTACGTGAAGAAGTTACTTCCGACTTTGCATTTTCTGATGTTGACAAGAATTGAATCCATATCAAATCTTACATTAAAAATGAACTAGTATAGAATGATATATACAATTAAACAACGATTTATAATTATACCATTGTTATTACAATGGCATAATTACATTATACGATTGTAATTATGCCATTGATGTAAATTGTCCATCCACATCAATCCTAAGACTATCTCTCTCATTAATTTTACGATAGAAAAATTCGAACATTCCATTTGAGTAAGAAATAGTTCGATTCACTTCAAAGACACTGCATTGTATTTTCAGTCTTTTCTGAGTGAATAATAGATATACTGAATATAAACTTAAATTCAAACAATTCTCTTAGCATCTGAAGAAGTCGTTTGTAACGACGAAACGCGTCATGCTATGTAGTCAATAAAGTGTAAATCATAAGTTCAAGTGTTTGAATTTAAGTTTATATTCAATTATAATGGATTTACATCAAGCAAACGCCAGCACTATCAAATATTTAATAGATATATCTCAGACATTCATTCACGTCGAGAAAATCTTCGAAGCGTTGAAAAAAACATTTGATTAAAGTTAACTATGATTAAACTATAATTCATCGTTATGGGCAAGCACACCCAAATTCACTAATGGACTTTTGAATAATTGAAGTGGAAAGACCCCAGAAAAGATTTTATGCCGAGATTTTCAAGAGATAATTTGTCATGTACAAAACCGAAATGTCTGTGAATCAATACTTCTGTGACCTCCTTATACCGAAGGAAGTGTTATAATAAAATATTCCTGGAGTAAATAATAATGAAAAGAGATAATGCATTAGTGCATACATTTTCGTGTATACACAATACATATAGGTTCTTTTTATCAAGAATGGAATATTGAAGAAAATATTAGGACACTCATTTGAAAACAAAAATAGGGAAACTGTCATAGTTGATAGATTATATGAACATGCACGAGGAAATCTCTCGATCATTGTTCTAAGGGTAAATGTCAGAGAATATTGAAACAAAAGGCAGACTGTTTCGTTCTACTAGGAACTCATCAGTTTTGCCATGCGTATCGTCAAGCGTAACATCGTCCTTCACTCAATAGAAAATTGCAAAATAAATAGTTCATAATTTCATCTGTAGGAATCGGTAGAAAAAACATGTTAATTGAATCAATATCAATAGTCAAAGGACCCAAGTGGGTATTATGGCATTTACTGAATCGCTGAAGATTAACCTGCCGCCGAATATCTTGTACCCGGTGAAGTACCTCCAAAAATATGAGTCCCATATATATGGCGGATCAGATTTTTAAAATTTATCATCAGAAATCTCGAACATTTCAGATTAAGGTAGTGTGTTAGTGTAAAATATAGTGTACATGTTAAAAGTGTAAAATATTCCACTAATCTGGCAATTTGAGAGCGACGTAAGAAATGCCAGGGAAATATATAAGGAAATGAAATTTTTGTGCTTATGGCACTGAATGAAATATTTAAGAAAATGATTACTAGAACATTCATTTGAAAAATTCAAATTAATCAAGAGAATGTTATAGTAGAGCTAGATATGTGAACGTGTACGATGTGATGTCTCCATTATCCTTCAAGGGATGAATGTTAGAGAAATATTGAAATCGATGCTACACCTGATGGAAGTGCGAGACATATATGTTTCGTTCTGCAAGGAACTCGTCAGTCACACCACGTCCATCGAAGTGAGGCAACGATTTCAACCCCCAAGCATCTTCTTGTGACTCAAGTGGAAGACCGTAGAGTTATGAATACTCCACAATTTCATCTATGGCAATCAGTAGAAAACACCTCTCAGATTATGGACACACCAAGCATATAAATTTCACATATCTTCTATACCCTATTTTATAAATTATATTCTACGGGTATAGAAGATATGTGAAATTTCGATGCTTGGTGTGTCTATAATCTGAGAGGTGTTTTCTACTGATTCCCATAGATGGAATTGTGGAGTATTCATAACTCTACGGTCTTCTACTTGGAGTCACAAGAAGATGCTTGGGGGTTGGAATCGTTGCAACAGTTTTCATCGCCTGACCGAAATATATAAATTATACAACATTTTTCAAATTTTATCATATAAGTTTCGCAACCGTCATAGTAGGTCTCTATGAGGCTTAATCGTAAATCCCCATTTAGCACCATGGGCTCCCCAACGATCATGATTTTTCAGATCATAGACATACCAAGTAGTGGTTGCTGACATGCCTATAACTTTAGATATCCACCAACTTATAGATATCTACTAACTTTAAATTGCAATCTCTATTTCAACAAGTATCATCATATAAGGTTTTATATATCAATTAGTTGCGTCAGTAGTACGCTGGCGATCTTCCTGTATTTCATAGGCCATTTTCGCGAAATACGAAAATGAAACATTGAAATTTGGAACAAATATATAAAAGAATCATGACCGGCACTATAAACATTTGAATGAATCCTGCACGAAAACTTGAAGAAAAACTCAATTTTTTGAAAACTCGTATTTTCTTCAATATGGCATGAAAACACTGCACAGCTCTATCTTTCAAAATACCCTTAACCTCTAAAGTCGTAGCGAAAGTTTACACATAAAATCTCACATTTTCTGGAAGTTATGTCATCAGATATTTAGTACAGTTGTTTTCTATATTAGACTTATATTAAAGCCATCATATTATTATATTTATATCATTCAATTTTTATAGCAATATCTCAAATCGGCTAATGATCATTTCAGATTATCCAATAATCCAACTATACGTAAATATAAATCTTTTACCAATAAATATTAACTACAAATACTACGCAGGCCATTCGGCTTAATTGCAACTGTACGAATCAAACCACATCGTAACGCTCGAATATAGGGCAGTAATCATAATTTTCTGGTGTTTAGACCAATTTTTCGGTAATGCCCTCGTGACATTTAACGGCGCTTATATTGGAACATGGTATTGCAGAAAGCGCTCACGAATCTGAGAGAATATATCGGTGTATATTGCGACTCCATTATGGGCGATCGTAAAAAATTCAATATTTACACATCGAGAAAAAGGCAGAAACACTTTGTCGTTTTATTACTTTCTGGCGTCGGCTTATATCGCTAAGAAAGGAAAATATTATCCCAGTTGATTCTCTTTGCTTTGCCGACATTTTCGTCTATGCCGGAAACTGAACGTAGGTATTACTTAAATAATAACTCGAAAGCTAAAAAGGAGAACCTAATTGGAACCAATACGTTTCCTGTTCATAAATAGAAAATTCTCTACTTTACCAGCGTTTATTCATATTTTCATACTATTACTCGTATATTCCATATACAAATATGAAAAAGTATGTTAAGATATCTGATATGCAATATGTCATATTTTCAACGATAACATAGGCATTTTTTATTGAAAAATATTCATTTTATTGAATCTTTTTTTATTTAATAAAAGAATGGCCTCACAACCGTCATGAGCCAACATAATTAAGTCGATCTGATGAATTTTATGAAAACAGAAGCAAAATAAACAATCATTCTGCAACGAAATATCAAATTTTAGGCCAATAGAAGTAATGTGATTGAATAAAAGCTTATAGATCTGTATGTTGTGGAGCGATAATAAAAACGCTACATTGAAAAACTAATTATAGTTCATCGTTTTCTGTATATTCTGTAGTAGTGATATGCATTCATGTCTGTAATTGCTATAGAATAGTAGTGAAGTGATCTATATTGCCATTTCTCCAAAAATGCACAAATTATCTTGTTTCAAACCAATTCTATGTATATAAACGGGACTAAGGAAGTCATCTTAGTCGACTCACTGTCTTGATAAAGCTCTTCTATACTGGACGTCTTTGAACCAAACTTTTGTTAACGGATTTGGCTGTATAGACTTGTAAAATTTGCCTTTATCTATTGAATGAAATTCATCTGTCCATTTCCTCATTATGGAGATCTTGTGTTTGTGAAATAGACCGCTAATAATACTTCATTTATTGTTTGTGATTTAAATAAAAAAAAGATCTGGATTTACGTATTTCATAGGGTGATTCTGTCTTCACAGGCAACTTTTGCTGCGTTATCTACTATCTCATTTCCTAACACACCTTGATGTGATTTAACCCACATGAACTCTTTCTGGAAATCTCTGTGATTTGAGTTGTGCAAGCTAAGAAATATTTTTTTACATATATAGAGAAGGAGTGATTAAATTTAATGTTCCTTAAAGACAAAAGTGCACTTTGACTGTCTGAGATAACCACACATTTGCGATTTGCTTTATCCATGAAGTTTATTTCAAAATGTTCCAATGCTACCGAACTGAAAAATAATTTTTCAATGCAATAGTATTGGAAGTACATGTATTCAAATTATAAATCACTACTCCAACAGCTGAACATCCTTTATTGACGTTTCGTTGCAGATTGCAACTTTGTCAAAAAGTTGAAAAAGTGAATTTTATAAACTGTTATGAATATCAGAAGTCAAACAGATGTCTAAAACCAGCTCGACTCTTTCGCCTCTCTGATAGTCTGGCTATTTTCTGGCTAGCATTCTCTACCAAACTGTATTGGTTTTCTTCACTATGATGAAAGATCTGAAAACCTCATAGTTTGCCAGCTCATATGAATTTTCGGGATCAGTAATTACAAGTTATGCACAATTAAAGTTTGAAATCAATATTCAACTTATTTGGATCACCTGGTTTGCCATGACTTTTTCAGAGGTATCCTCATCGTGAAGAAGACTAGTTAATTGAATGAAGTAAGACGAACCTGGAGATGGGAAAATAAGAAAGAAACAGACTCTCCACTGAAGGAAGTCGACACATTTTAGGCTTCTGCGTTTTTACTCTCCGGGTTGGGAGATTTGAAGAAACTACTTCGCCCGTGAGGCGACTAATTTATCCTTCAAGGATGCCTCTAGCCGAGAAATTATACAATGTATGAATAATGTTCAACGCGGGGGAAAATTTCAATCAAAAGTAGACACTGTCGGCATATCCCGCAATTAGTAGCAGCCGTTGACAAGTGTTTCGAGCTTATTGGCTCTCCTCAGAACGCCGTGGCCAAGTTCTGAGGACAGCCAATATATATAGATATAAATATTTAGTGAAATTGATTTATTGACTGTTCAAGATATTTTATTTTGAATATTTTCAGCAATAACAGGCTTATTAATATTAATTAATTAATATTAAGCCTGTTATTGCTAAAAATATTCAAAATAAAATACATATATATATATATATATATATATATATATATATATATATATATATATATATATATATATTATATATATATAAAGATATTTATTTTGGTGTACAAGTTTTATCTTTGTTATGCCTTTTTCATTTTAATTATTTAATTATGTATTCAACATTATTATTATTTTCTGTACTTGGAAGTTATACCTGTTGGAATAAAGAACTTATTATTATTATTATCATAAATTTGACAATTATACAAGGGACCTTTTGATGGAGTTTCCACCTTCATCTGCTAAAACGAGACAAAAGGATTGAGAGACAAAAATTTATGATATGAAATTATGATATGACAACAAAATGAATATTTATTATAGTGAATAAATTAGACAGGTAAAAACAGTTGACAATTAGAAAGTACAAACTCCGTTTCAACCCTTGTTGCATGTTGTTGACTGGTGCGTAGTTTCATTAAAATTTCCACCCCCCGAATAATAATAGTAAAAATATCAATCGACACTTATGCAGAACATTTATTGGACATTGTGAAAAAGTATAATAATGTAACCCAGAAAACTTCACTAAATCCCAAAAATATTTTTCATTAAATTTTTTCTTGACAACAAATTAACAGCCCGAACTCTATAATTCACCAAAGTGTTTTGAATAAAGCTGTTATAGTTTCGATTACTCAATATGGTTTTCAATCTAGGTACTTTTCAGGTAAAATTTCTGCCAGTTTTCTATTTCCATTTAATGTTGGAACGTGTCCATGAAACTGAAGTATAACAACTTCAGTGTTTGTCCCTATCCCAGAATCATAAACATTTTCAAAATTTACTAGTCTGATGTTGCACACAATTCATCATTCATGTTTGCACTGTTTGGAATTATACACAGAATTATAAACATTTTTGGCCGGTCTCCGTAGCTAGTCGGTAGAACTCTCGACTATGGTGCGGTAGAACTGGGGTTCGAGCCCCGCTGAAAGCATGGGTGTTTATGTTTGTCTATGATTTAAGTAGTTTAAATAATGAAATACACTGGGTAATGTACATCGATTACAAGCCCATTGGCCGTTCGAAACCGGCTTTAAACTGTAGGTCCACTGAATTAAAAAAAATAAACATTTCAAACTTTACTGCTCTGATATTGCACACAATTCATCATTCAGGTTTACACTGTTTGGTAGCCTTTTATTTTGTAATATAATTCACTGAATCGATTCGTAATATGCCTGAATTTATATATAGTTTGAATCCAGAAATTTTTCTAGGACAGAGTTTTGCGCAAAAACGACCTCATAAATAAATACTATGAATTATTCAAGGGAACGCCACATATTTTCCTACTTGATATGCGGTCTCTAACTCCCCCACTTGAAACTGATTCCATAGGAAAATCGTGTTGTGCAAAACTTGTTGCATGACGTAAGACGATTTGTGGTCATCTTATAAATGTAAAATCTCAATATGGTAGGAAATTCAAATGGAAGAAATTTCGTTGTAATGACATTCAAATTACTCCGTATTTTGTTTGAAATTTCGTATTTTATTCTGAATTTTATAAGGAATTGAGTGTCTTGGAACATTGAAATACAAGAAATAGAGTTAGTGAAATATATTTCATGAAGGAAAATCTGAATTGGGAAAATGAACATCAAGAAATGGCTGAAGGTGTTGAAAATACTATGAATCTTATGTAAATTAGGTAACTCAAATACGAATACCAAAATTGAGAGCACTTTATGGTGTTTCAATCGAAGAAGAAACCCAATTCAACATTGAATTGGGCTGAATTGAACATTGTAATATACATACATAAGATTAGATTTGGCCTAATCAATATTGATGAAACCAAACTCAAAAGGCATATTTGACAAGACAAAAGATTTGATAAGTATCCCTGATATGAAAAAATAATTTTTAGGTTATGAAGCAAAAAACAATTCAAATTGTGACCATTCTATTTTTCCGTCTGCTCTAGCCTGGACTTAGAGATATTTCTTTCTTGTGTTGTTGAGTGAGTGTTCTTCAGAAAGAAAAGATTGTTTCTGGGGATGACACATATTTTGCAGGATCCTAATACCATGAACAAATGAATCCATTTTAGCGCAGATTTGAGAGAAGTCTACTCACATTTATTCTTTTCGGATAGTAAGTTTCGAATGAATCTGAAAGTCCGGCAATGAGCAATGTATACCACAGTATTTCAACCTCTGAACGGAGAATGTCGTGGTTCTCTGTTTCAATGCCAGTGCAGTTGCCATCTACAGATTCACTCGATTAGTCATGGTTAGATGAAGAATCTTATTTATAGCAAATTTCAAATTTAGAATTATTCATTTGTATGGTGGTTTCAGCTCGTTAGGGGACTTATTTGTCTTATGATATAAGGCAGATTACTACAATTATCAATCGTCTTAGTACAACCCTAAATAGGGTAATTGCTAAATCAATTGCTTATCGATTCAACTATTTTTCAAATGTTGAACGCCATAATTTTGTGTTCTCCCTAAGGAAAGAAACAAAACTTTTTCGATAGCTTGCAGTTAACCCGAAGAAGTTCTCTTACCACTGTTGTAATATCCAATGATACCCTTTGATTATTAACTACTCTATATATATATATATATATATATATATATATATATATATATATATATATATATATATATATATATATATATATATATATATATATGCTTGTACACCAATCGAGTATTTTACAGGTGACTGTAATTTAGTTAATTTTTTTCCACTGCGGCGTTAGTACTCGTCAAAACAAATATGTCGCCAAACAGCTCGCACAGATCACTACTGTGTTGATAGTTTTTTGATTAAATTTACTTTAAAGTGATAAAGTAACAAAATTCGTTATAAAATATTGTGACAGTATGGATTCACTTATTAATACGCCACCGCCAGCTATTTCCAAAAAAAAATTGGTCGAAACTGGCTTTATTCCAACAAAAAAAACAAGGTAAATTAATTGTCATTATTTAGTTTATTTGTGAGAATTTGGGCTTTGTAACTTAATGTTCTTGTTGTCGTAAATATAATTTGAATTTATTCTATTGCTACTATTTCAGGATCCCAAAGAAAACCATGGACTACAGAAAGAATTTTAGAGGTGTCTCAGAGACATTTTAATAAATTACTTTTGAATAAAGATGATATATTTTTATCTCAAGACTTAAAATACAATATAAAATCATAATAGGGTGCGTCATGTCATATCCTCATTTTTGTTATCTAAAGTAAGTTACCTTTTAAGTTGCGAATTTTTGGTCACCTTAACCAAACATTACAAAGTCGGCTATATCCCATTCAACGACTATGTTAAATGACGTTCAGTCGATACGTTGAACGTTACATTAAACAACTTGACGAGTTGTCCTTTAGTCATTCAATTAAATGTCGTCATTCAATGAACGCGCTAGTCATACAATCAAATAGCAGTTTCAACCAGATGACTGCGACATATATCTAGCTGTCTACACAAATGTTGTCAACCAGAACGAACCCATCACTTTCGGGAGTGAATATTAAGATCGTTTCGAAAAATGTATCCATCTTGTTGAATGGGTATAGGATACAATTGTTTCATCATTATTATCAATCATCAGTCCATATTTAATCTATCAATCAAGAATCGATTATTTTCAAAACGCCCATAGGTCCTATACCAAATTGAGGGGAATTTTTCTCAGTGCAAAACTCACGTAAGTTCCCACCATCGGAGAAAAGACGTGTAAACTCAGCCTAGCGAACAAGATTCCTACTCATGACAACAGTAGCGCTTTGAAAGGCTTTGTAGACATTTCATTCGAACACCACAGAAAACTTTCCGCAATGTGTAAGCATAGTCCCATGCCTAATCGCTCCAGATCACGCTCCGGTGGCAGAAGTATAGCTAGTTTCAAGATTAACAAATGATTCAATACTAGTAAATACTGAGACTCTTAATCGAAATATCGAAATATTTCAAATAAAACTCTCAGGGAACTGTCTACACAAATGTTGTCAACGGGAACGAACTTCGAGTGAATATTAAGAGCGTTTCGAAAAATTCCTCGATCATGTTGAATGATAATAGGATACAATCGTTTCATCATCATCATTTTATACTGAGAAAAATTGCCCCCAATTAGGTATAGGACCTATGGGCGTTTTGAAAGTCATCGATTCTTGATTGATAGATTGAATATGGACTCATGATTCATAATAATGATGAAACAATTGTATTCTATTGTCATTCAACAAAATCGCTGAATTTTTTGAAACGCTTTTAATATTCACTCTCGAAAATGATGGGTTCGTTCTCGTTGACAACATTTGTGTAGACAGCTCCCTGAGAGTTTTATTGGAAATATCTCGATATTTCGATTATGAGTCTCAGTATTTACTATATATATATATATATATATATATATATATATATATATATATATATATATATATATATATATATATATATATATATATATATATATATATATATGAATGAAATGTTAAAGTCGGAAATGTTTCGCGTGTCAAATTTCGTGGAGTGAAACTCGGTGAATAAATCTACAGTATTCCCGGTCACGAAACGTTACGGTCGAACAAAAACTGCATCATAAACATGTCGTTTTGATGGTTCTCTTAACGAATTTTCCACCAGTTATACAGGCATAAATTGTTTCGCCGTAAACACTTGCAGAAAACGACTCAGTTTTCATTAATCCGCAGAGATGAAACGGTGGAAAAATTCCCACACGTATGTAGAAACGTGACAGATATTGGGTATGATAAAGTGCATATTCGTACCATTTTTAATTTTATCATTTCAATTCATTAATCAAAAAATGCTGTGTTTTTAGTTTTGTTTTCTCCTTTGCGCTAGCAAATTCGTGTAACTCGACAATAACCGTGATATATTACATTTCTTACGTGATAAAGTACAGCTGTTAACTTATATTACCCACAAATAATCATTCTATACGTCGGAAAAAATTCCATTCAATATAAGAATATTTATTCAATATTGAGAAGATGAAATATCAGAGTACATATTATTCGAAATCTACTCTTCAATATTCCTACCATGAAAGTCCTATTCGTTGAACCAATTTATTCTACATCGTTTATTCTACAATTTAATTTAATGGAAGCTAAATTGCCACTCATTTTCATTTATATGTGTATGTAATTCATTGCTTTAATCTATTCATACTGTTATACAGCAATTAATACTCAATTGCTTTTGGCACGCTCATCTGAAAGTAGTGCATTTTTATTGATATAATTAATTTTTAATTTCATATTCTGTTGTATTTTCCCAAACATTGTACTTTTTGAGTGAAGATATGGAAAAACATTAAATGAAAATTAACACACTTGGCTCAAATTTCACTAAATATATTAAAAACTATACATATGTTTCGGGTGGTTAACCGATTATTAAGAGTATACAATGTAAGTGAAACATATGTAGATTTTTTTAAATATTTAGTGAAACTTAAGCCAAGTGTGTTAATTTTAATTTATTGTTTTCAACATAATGTTTCACCAAGAAATAAGCGAAACCTCCGTGTCATTTATTGAAGAAGTGGAAACTAACTCAATGACATAGTTACTATCTACTGCATTTACAATTTTAATAATTAAATGAAACTTCGATAAAGTACAAGTCTTAAAACCACTGAATTTAATGTAAATAAACCTATTACGTTATAAAGTATATGCGTAATAGGAGAAACTAGTGGGATTCGCAACAAATTCAGTGTTTTTAAACTTGTTCCTCATTGAAATTTATTAATTTTACTTTCAATTAATAAATACATTAGATTAAGACTGATTATATGAACCAATTTCATAAAACTTGACGGTTTCCGTCATATTAAACATATTTCAGAGATCCGGGCGAAAAAATGAAAAAATAACACATCATGCATATTTTATTTTGTATAGTTCGTTCATTACTCGTAATGCTTTTTGAAATTTTACTTGAGCAATTTCAAACTCGATCCAGTATCGAATAGGCAGTGAATACACAACATCCAAACAAAAAAATCTTGAAGAAAGTACGATTAGATCCCATGAAAGGAATAAACAAAAAATATTGTGACTTGAGTATGAAATTAATTCAATTAATATTGAAACGAAGAGGCACTAAACTCAACAATGTATAAACCACATAAATGTGCCAATGAACGCGTCGATGAGAATAAAAATCAGAAATATACAATACCACCACTATAAAAAGATACTGATTCAAATATTGAGTACTACAAGTGCAGTAGATAGCCTAAACGTTAACTTGGGAGGATTGGCTTTCTGCAAACTTAACGACATAGTACACAGAAAATACAGATTTTTACAAATTAGCTATAAGACACTCGTTGACCTTGTCTACTTGACAACCGTTTACAAAGAAAACTGTTTATCGCTATTAAAATATAAATCGAAAGTGTACGTAGGCAGAGCGAAACAAATGAGTTGATATGTACATTGGGAAATATAAATAGAGCTGAGCTACATCACCAGATTATAACAAAAACATACAAAGAAGAAAGCACAGTGAAAAATATAGTGAGAAAACATGGTCGTATAATAATTGCAGACAAAATAATTAATATCAAGAAAAGTAGTGCAGATTAGCGAATTCAGGAAAAATGTCGATAAGAAAACTAACAGAGTCGAATTCGAACAATTAATATATTAATTAATTTGTAAGTATCAATGATTATTAATAATTAAAGAATTGATTGAATACTAAAGGAAACCACGAAATTCACACAATGTATTTTATTAATGTTGAATTGAATTCACAAAATGTATTAATTTGCATAGTTCAGAAAATTCGTATATTTGTGTATCGATGTTACGACAATATTGTATATAAATTTATCGACTTTATTTGGAAACGATGTTGAAGCAATCCTTTCAAATCTGCATTGCTCAGAAGATAAGATTGTCACAATGAAGATATGGGATCGAATCTCAGATAGGGTTGGAAATTTTTCATGAGTCTTAAATTTTGTGATTATACATACGTAGTAGATGCCTGCATATTTAAGAGGTCGAAATAAGACAGTTTCATTTCAATGAAAGATCCAACCGGAGAAAAAACTTTGAAACCGTTTTCCGAATTCGTAACAGATGTCAAGACGCAACTAGAGCCATAACATAAATATAACCCAAGAAAACAATATCCACTGGAAGTAACTGAGAAATAAGATATGAAAGAATATTCCCAAAATAGAATTTTCAAGCATGTGGAGAGTAAAGTGCAAGCATCGTCCTCCAGAAGTTTCCATTTTCATTTATATTCGCAAACCTTCGTCGAATTTGGGTCACAAATATTATCTGAACATTTCACGAGTATCTTATTGTTTCCCAGATCGTGTGAATAACGTATCGCCGAGTCCTGTAAATTCCCGACTCTCTCCTACTTTCTCATCGTTGGCACGACATCGATTGCGCCATTTTTATATCTTCCTCTTCGCGTATCTAAGGTAGTAGACGTTGGATACTAGCCAAAATATTACAATAGGAATGGGATATTTGCGGTCTTATTCCACTCAGATGTATATTGCACTTCCGGTTGAACTTCTTCGTACGAGCGGAGAATTTTGATGAATGCAGCTGAAAACTCTTCATTTCCCGGAGCACTGCTTCCGCGAGCATGATTTTTCCTGATTAAATAATGAAAGCTCCGTAAGTTTTCTAGGATATTTTCATTGTGTTTGTGTAAGAAAACTACCAAGGTTGTTTTTTCCATTATAACTTTCCTATGTGAAATTATATATATATATATATATATATATATATATATATATATATATATATATATATATATATATATATATATATATATATATATATAAGCTTTATATATAACGGTCTAATTAAGTATGAATAAATTCCAATATAACGGTTTTTAGGCCTTTTGACCTATGAGTACGAACTCTTTTTTGAGTTAAGACTCAAAAGACTTGTTCACCCAAGTTTAGTTAAACAAAATTTAAAAATCTTAGAAAGAAAACTTACAGAAAATGGGTATCCAAGACAAATGATAAGCAAAATCCTCTACAGCACAGAAACAGAAAAATAAACTGGCTCAAGTAATAACAAACAATGAACAAATCAGTAATAATGAAGAAACACCATATAAGTATTGCACCCTACCCAACATAGACTATTTAACAGAAAAACTGATGAAAGAACTTCAACATTATAAAGTAAAGTTTGCAAGAAGAAGCTTTAAAAACATTTCAAGAATTTACAGTATATTGAAAGAAAAAATTTAAATAGAAGAACGAACAAATGTGATCTACAAAATTCCATGCAAGGATTGTAACAAAGAATATGTTGACCAGACTTCACAAATATTAAAAAATCGAATAAAGGGACATCAGAGTGACATTATCCATCATCCAGAACGCTGTGCACTGGCAGAAGTACTCTACAAGATCGTAAAGAAATGAATACTCTGCAATTCTATCTATAGAAATCAGTAGATTTTTTAGATCTTCCGCTTGAAGTCACAAGAAGATGCTTGGAGGTTGAAATCGTTGCCTCACTTCGATGGACGTGGTGCGACTGACGAGTTCCATGTGCGAGATATATATGTTTCGTTCTGCAAGGAACTCGTCAGTCGCACCACGTCCATCGAAGTGAGGCAACGATTTCAACTTCCAAGCATCTTCTTGTGACTTCAAGTGGAAGATCGTAGAGTAATGAATACTCTACAATTCCATCTATAGAAATCAGTAGAAAACATCGAAATTTCACATATCTTCTATATATATATTGCCTCACTTCGATGGACGTGGTGCGACTGACGAGTTCCTTGCAGAACGAAACATATATGTCTCGCACTTCCATCAGGTGTGGCATCGATTTCAATATTTCTCTAACATTTATCCCTTGAAGGATAATGGAGACATCACATCGTACACGTTCACATATCTAGCTCTACTATAACATTCTCTTGATTAATTTCAAAATGAATGTTCTAGTGTTCATTTTCTTAAATATTTCATTCAGTGCCATAAGCACAAAAAAATTTCATTTCTTTATATATATATATATATATATATATATATATATATATATATATTTTATATCAATTTCATATATATATATATATATATATATATATATATATATATATATATATATATATATATATATATATATATATATATATATATATATATATATATATATATATATATATATATGTTGAAATATGCAAAATAATAGAATGTGAAAAGTCATGATTAGACTGAACATACACTGAATAATATCCCCAATTGGAATTTGAAGCATACTGAAAAATAAAATCCATGTTTCGAAGTTATAAAACATATCAACTTTCAACATTGCCCTTTGACGTGTCGAGAAATTTCGAATTAGATCTGAAATTGGAAATGGAAATAGAAATTCAGTGGCACGTATTCGAAGTAAATAACTCGTTTAGCTTCTAAATTCCCAATTGGATGGGAAAATGACGAACGAATAATGAGGAAAATGTCGAATATATGTAATTAGAGCCGTCAACGTGCGTTCACGCTTCACAAAATAATTATTTGGACCTGTTTCACAAATCGTGACAAATAAATTGGAAATATAAATCGACATATGCCTGTACCTAATAGTTTTCGAACTTGTATTAATGGTGAACCTTTTTGAAATCTAGGAAGATAACACTTCTAACCCTCTGATTATAGGAGAGGAATTTTCAATTCACAAAACAACAAAAAAACATTCCAAATATTCAATAGTGTTTGCGTTTACTTGATGCAAATCCATTATAATTGAATATAAACTTAAATTCAAACACTTGAACTTAAATTAATAATAATAGTAATATTTATTTGATCCAGTAAGACATAAGAAATGTATAGGACAAGTCAAAGAAGGAAATTACTTATTTAAAAATGTTACTATCAAGAAGGTATTCGCCTACACTATAGTAGGACTTTCTTAAGAGTACCTCCTTTACTATTTTCTTGAACCTGACACTGCAAAGATTTTTAGTTTCATTAGGCAGATGGTTAAATAATTCTATGCATTGGTATGAGGGGGACTTTCCATACCTCGCTGTGTTATGTTCAGGTATAAATAATGCATTTGAATTTCTAGTATCATAATTATGCGAATCGGTTAAACATAAAAATTTCGTCTGGTTATCCTTTATATACACTTGACATTTATATAAATAAATTGACGATAAGGTAAGTATTCTATGGGCAATAAATACTGGCTTACCTGAATCGCATGGCTTCAAATCAAACATGAGCCTTATAATCCTTTTTTGAGCCACCAATATACGTCTGTGGTCCACTGAATTGCCCCACAGTATGATACCATAACTCAAACAACTATATACTAAACTATAGTAAACCCGTAGAATTGTATAAACTGGTACAGAGTTTTTTATTTTGTATATTAAATAAAAGGCTGAGTTAATGTTTTTAATTACATGATCTATAGGATCCGACCATCTCAACTCATGGTCCATAATAATACCAAGAAATTTAGACTGATTCTTAGAAGTAACGAGAATTTCATTGAAGGAAAAACTTAATTTTAATTTATTGTTACGTCTCTGATTGAAATAGATACATTCAGTCTTTCCTAAAAGACTGAATGTATTATTGAATAAAAATTAGGAATTAAATCGAAATAAAATTGAATAAAGTGGAAATCATAAGTTCAAGTGTTTGAATTTAAGTTTATATTCAGTTCATTTGATTGATCTATTGCTAAAACTGGATTCGTGTGTATAAATATGGAGTACTCTTGATTTTCTCATAGACAGATCTATGAATATTACTTACTATATCTGTGTTATTTTACAGTTGGATGAATTATTATGAGAATATTCTCTCTCATCCTGATTCCTGAGCATCGACTTGAGAAGGTTTTCTGCTGACAAGGCTTCAACCTGCCCACTTCTTGTCCGGTGACGTTCAATGAAAGACTGATTTATTGAGAAGAATTTTAACGAGATTATACATAAATTAAAACTGTTTTATTGCTAAAATGCGAAGTAGCACTAGTTCATCATACTCATAATAAAAATGTGGTGAAACGATGATATAAGCAATATATGCGTTAAACCACTTATTGTCTAACACATTATATCATAAACTATTCCAAAGATGACTTTGTGTTCGCTGATCTCTTGGTTAAACATTGTTCAATATATCAAATACAAAACACTTGACTAAGTTTCACAAAATTTATAATAAATAAATACTTGACACTTGTTTCGAATAATGTCAGTCTAACTTTTGAAAATGGGGTAACACCCCGAAACACTTGTCAAGTATTTAAGTATTTATTATAAATTTTGAGAAAACTAGCCAAGCATTTTTTATTTAATACAATAAACTATTCTATTATTCCGAACTATGTTGATGAAATCTGTTCTGAATCTTTGTGATTCTGAATATTATGTGTTTGCAATAAAGTTTCATTTTTTTTAACAACACTAGTAGGAAGGTGAAATTCCAAAGCTGAGTAGCTCGGCGATTTCGATTTCAATCGAAATTTTATTCTAAATTTATTCATCCAAAATTGAGTGACTTCGAATAAGTCATTAACACTGGATGTCGTTAAAAATTTTTTTGTGCAGTTGTTTACAGGCGAAATTTTGATAAAAAATTTTAATATAGCTTTCAGTACCAGCATGAAGTGAATGTATACATTTATGTATTTGAATTTGAATATGTAATTTCAATTTGCTTTTTAATACGAGTATAACCTCAGAGATCTGAAAATAAGGCAAAGAGCAAATCATCACCCATTAAGTCTTCAGATCTCTCTGAAAGTTTTAGGAAGCAGAATTTTGCGAGTTTGTTCAGGCATAACAGAAAATATCAACCGAGAAAAAAGCTTTCATATTTAATGCTACAAAAACACGGTCACTCATAGTAGCCTACATTATTGTACAACCAAACAATATCAAATTTAAACATTTCTTTCGATGAAAAAGTTCAAGCCTAACTTGATTGGGTCGCATTTGAAAGGTACTATCAATAAAAACTAAATCCTATATTGAACTCTTCCGTTCAATTTCCCAATTTAATCTTCAACTTTCACTGAAAAATTCATTGTAACAGATACAAATCTGATCCACATTGATCTTTTAGAATTACGCTGAACGGGCTGGCTGACAGAAAAACTGGACCCTGAATACATTACAAAGATACAGATACAAAAGGACATTCGCTAACATCAATAAAGCCATATTAGGACAGGAAACTAACTAATGAAGGAAGGTAGGGTAGTTGTTTTTGTAAGGGACAAAACAGGCAAGTAATAATGCGAACTCGTGCATACAATATATTCAAAAGGTAGAGAAATGTTCGTTGTTTTATATTATATTGATCAACTTTTGCTATCACTACCATAAATAGAATTTAAAACATAATAAACAGCAATTTTTTGCATATACATATCGGAATTTTTTATATGAACAATGAATTATTAGCTCAACTAAATGATGGCACGCTCGCGTATTTTATGGGGGCTATTTGAAAATATATCTTTCCTGTGAGGGGGTTAGGGATGCATTTGGGAAGCAATTCTTTTGACTACCACAATCACCAGACTCAGCTCTCTTCGACTTTTCGATGTGTCAGCATAACACCGCGTATTAACACAACATCATGAAGAACAACATTGGCAAAATTGTAGCCAACACATCCACCGATTTTCTTGACCCTTCAGAAACTCTTGAATGAGTTGAGAAAAACGGACGCCATCTGTTTGATGTCTTCTTGACAAATGGACAGATATTAAATTAATGGTTATCGATATTGAAAATCTAAATTATGAAATCACTTCCTACTGGAACTGAAATATGAATACTATAAACAAGCTGGCATCATCAATTTTCGGAAATAGTATGTTCACCAATGTACTTCAACTGAACGAAAAGATGAATGATGACAAAAATACTTAAGATGAGAAGACACGTTAAACAGGCAAAATAAATCACCCTAAGTCAAGCATTAATATAAGTAGAAAGTACCTTTCAACGGTGAGGTGAACATGAAAAATATTCTAACATTTCCCTGAGTCCTGAAAACCAGCTCTGTGTTGATAAATCACTTCTGTTATTAAAAGGACGAAAACACTGAATGTAGTCTTCACGGGTTTGATACTGTAATCATTAGTTTCGAAGTATTTCCCTGGATATTAGACACGGCAATGAAATCCCCGTTCTTGTTTCTACTTAACGACCCAAGAAAGACGGCCTGAGCGAGCCAAAATAATACGAATGGTACGTAAACAAGAACATTTGTCTGCGTCAAGTCAGCGAACCTCATTAGCTGCAAATGTGTGCCGCGTTCCAAGATGTAGCCAGAGACATATTGCACGTATTTCATTCCTCCAGATATCAAGTCAGGCTACAGTCATACCATGTCTGCGCCAGCATTTAATAAACCGCACCCTTCGAAAATAAAAAGTTAGTACAAAAGGTCCTTCCCTTCAGAATGCGATAAAAAATTCGTACAACTCGCGTCCCTATGACACGGGTGACGTATTGTGTTTTCCACGGAACCAGCACCTGAAAAATGAGAATATCTACTGAAATATTCAATGCTTCCGTCGACATGAACAATGGGACGTTTTCCGTGTAGTCTGGTAAAAAACGAGAACCGATATTCGAAATATTTAAGTTTATCTCTATTTCTCTTCATTCTTTCATATTTGGTGAAATGTAGGTGAGAATGTGCAAGATATCGAAAGTCCTATTAGTATCGGTAAAATCGGAAGAAAACCAAATCATTTCAAATAATCCAACAGAAGCATATATTATGATACTTCAATTTTTCATTGAAATCATTTTCCTTTTCTCATAGACACAAATGGAAATAATTTGCAGAAATGAATTTCTAGAATCATTCGAATATTTAATAGTGTTGGCGTTTACTTGATGTAAATCCATTATAATTGAATATAAACTTAAATTCAAACACTTGAACTCATGATTTACACTTTATTGATTACATAACATGACGCGTTTCGTCGTTACAAACGACTTCTTCAGATGCATACAGAATAATAACAACATTTTGAAAAACACTATTTCATTTTCCATAAAAAATAGAAAACACTTTTCTATTTTCCATAAGCCTTCCCATATGGATACCATAATCCATAACTCCTCATGCCACCCATATCCACATAAAATGGCAGCGTTTCAAAGACTGATACACAGATTAACCAATATACCTTTATCAGAAGAAAATGTCAATGAAGAACTGAATATCATTGAACAGATTGCGGTTAATAATAATTATGGAAGCGAACTAGTATAAAAAATTCTTGACAAAAAACTCTATCGGAAAGCTCTACGATTAGTATTTCTTTATCGGTCGGATAGAAATCTTAAATATAATAGTTTAACATACTTTGGAACCGTCAGTCAAAACCTTTTTACGTAAACATAATTTTAATTTTTCATTTGAAACGAACAATAATTTATCGAGACACATTAAGAACAATAAAAACAAAATTAAAAGAGAAGACAAATCAGGTGTTTACCAATTGAATTGCGGAACATGTACCGGTATATATATATATATATATATATATATATATATATATATATATATATATATATACAGGTAAAACTAGTAGAAATTTCGGTACAAGAATAACATAAATATAGCTTCGCGCATAATAAAGTAATTCGAATTATGCTAACCATTTATTAACAGAAAACCATACTTTTGATACGAATTTCAAAAATTTTACACAATATAGAGAGAAGTAGTCAATTAGATTATTAGGAAATAGTGGAAATAAATCGGCTTAAAAATTCTGGAAATTTGCTCAATGAACAGATAGAATTAAACAATTCACCCTTGTTAAACTTTTTCAGGTAATAGAAATTCTATGTCAGAATGGAATATCTTAGGTAAAACCAAAGTCATAGAATCCCAATTTCCCTGATATTTCTACCTGTGTTTTCGAAAATGTTGTTATTATTCTGTAAGCATTTGAAGCAGTCGTTTGTAACGGCGAAACGCGTATGCTATGTAGTCAATAAAGTGTTAATCATAAGTTCAAGTGTTTGAATTTGAATTTATATCTAATTAGAATCTTTTAGTTTACATGAAATTCCAACAATCTGAATCCTTACTGTTCTGGAGAAATGATTGTACATGATTGAACGAAGATTTTCAATGCCAATTTCTATCAATATTTTGATATTTTCACAACATACGTGTAACATACGGAAATGAGTGGTATTACGTAGAACACCAGTAGAGCACTACAATACATTGATACAAAAATGATAGTGATTCGTTCAATTTTTTAGTGGATTAGAAACAAAAATTTCAAGTATTCTTGTTTATTTTATCATCTCAGGGTTCATCCATACAGCTCAGCCCAAGGCCCTCTGCTTTGCCAGGTCTTCATCAACGATCTCCCACATTACTTGACTTGACAAAACTTCGTTTGTGTCGACTACTGACCTGCTTTTCTTGAAAACGTTAAGTAATAAGATATATTTCAGTAGGATCGAATTGTTCTATATTCTATATTACAAATTGAAGTTGAATGCGGACAAAACCGTCGCACGATCATTTTCTTTGAGGCGTAATATTGTGAATATTGATCCTATTATATAAAATTTCTTGGTGTTTCCATTTATGTTGGTTTAACATGGAAGACACATGTGAGTCAATTGTCCGACAAGATTGTGAAGAGCGTATTTGTCCTCTGCAATTTATCTGGCTCGGTGTCACTCCATGCTTTAAGCACATCGTACTTTGCGTTAATGGAGTCACATATAAGACATCGTATACTTTTATTATGGGGATGCTCTTCTGAAACAATCAGTGCTATTGGACTACAAAGAAAATACACTAGATTGGAGTACAGACTGGAAAATTACGGAATGGTCAGAATTTCTGTAATTTTAAATTTCATAACACTTCAGCTTTTCTTGGAACGCTGATCAAGCAAAAATTAAATGGCATAAAAGAATTTTTACTGCGAAAGAAACGTTATCTGACGACTTTTTAGCTGATTCTGTTATAGAGATTCGATTGCTCTTTTTTATTTTCGACTTTCATTATCTTTAATTTTTTTAATTCTAACCCTTTTCGAGTATATGCTGAAAATGTGAAAATTTGAATAACAACAATAAATATCTATATATCTATTATAAGGAAACTCATATCAGTCTTCAAAAAATACCGTTTTTGGTGCCACCAAGACGGGTTCTCGTGAGCATTTGCTTAATTTGCTGTCGGGCTAATCCTGCCAACTTCAGCAAGATGAGGCTCGTAATTTCTCAAGCTTACATAATCTCTATCTTATAACAATCTCAGACTTGAGAGAAATTCATCGCGATAATTGAGAACACGAGTACTACTCTATTTGCTTTCTATTATTTACGTAACTCACCGCGTTCCTTTGTCAGTTATATTAGGGACCGTTCACAAATAACCGCAGCCACTTCTGAAGTTTCCATCGCACTTGTACTTGAACTGGCGGCTTATTACGTAAACTAATTCTCTGCTTTGATAATTTCACGTTAATTTATTAGTCAATGCAGTTATACTAGAGCAAAAAACAAACGGGTGATAAGATTTGGAAGCAAATTGAGTAACAGAGTAATATGTGAAATGGCTTATATACAAACAAGAACCTTTTTATTGTCAAAGGTTACGTTAAATAACTTCGTTTACATTTGTACGTAGTTATGTTTCAGATTGAAAATTTTGAAAGTGAAAAATCAATTTGGACATTTCTCCACGTCAACCTTATGACACGTTTCTTTTGAGGACAATTTCCCATGCTTTTTCCTCAATTTTCAGAAATAGGGAATTTTTTACTACATAATAAGCTGACATCAGAGTCTTAAATGTCAATTTCAATGCAGATTGTGAATTTACGATTTTTAAGTATGGAACATAAAGCGCACTGGCTCCTATATTCTTATTGATTTATTCAGTATATTGAGTTTAAGATCGTCTTGAATAATGATATTTCTAAGCCTCCCGATTTTCGTACAGAAAAATTCAAATTATAAAATCGAAATTCACGTTTTTCTTTATGATTCTGAGAACAAAGACATACGCAGGAATTAAGATTATATTTCAACATTGCATTATTTCACTTTGCGGTTCCTACCAATTTGTAAAGGTTCGAAGAGATTTTAGTTGTGTTATGTTACTCTGTTTGAATCTGTTAGACTGAATTCAGATCAATAGAAGACTGATGTCAACGGCCAGACTCAGGTGCAATATTGGAGTATTCAAAATTTTCATTCCTGACTTGGTGTTGAAATAACAAGCTTCAATGAGTTTTGTATGCAAATTGTGATGCCATGCCACTATTTATCGCGAAATTTTTCGAATTATGAACATGTCTGATAAGAATCAATCTATGAATTGACCTGACAGAAAAGATTTTCACGGTATTATGCAGTTATCCAACATATTTTCAGTCGTATTCTGAATAACATTTATATTATTTTATTCCTTGAAATATTCCATTTAATCTTAGTATAAATGATTGAAATAAAAGAATACGAAGATACCTGAATGAACACTCTGCAACTAGTATATATTCAAAATATATTGTACAACTCGAAAAACTTATATTCCACAGAAACATATCTTATACACTTGGAATATATTACAGGTTATTAACACGTATTCGAGACATCAACGCAACGAGTTGAGAGAAATAACAATTCGAATATTTACGAAATTTACTTCGAAATTCTCTGTAAAAAGTATGCGTCTCAAAAGTATCAAATAATGGGTTTGTAGTCGAGAATTCCAACCAATATCTTGAAATGTAAACGAGTGTTTTCAATAATACGAAACTTTCTTATTTTTTGGAGCATTCGTTGAAAATTTACATTCGAAATACACATACGAAGACATATCGCTCTCAACTTAAGTAGTAAAAGTTTTAACCCATATTTAACACACAATTATAAGTCTAGTTCAAATCATTGTTTCACAAAACAAATTCAACCTGGAATTATTTATGTGAATAGAGTAAACATCACCTCAATATTATGGTACATCATTCTATATTTTCCCATTGTGAACATCACTAAACCGAAAATTCGTTTCAAACATTTCGATTATTAATAGATAACGAAAGCTATGCTTATATCTTCGTCTTTTGTCAAATGTTTTGGTTAGTGTTGTTCATGACTCGCAAACGTAAGCCTTGAAAGGAATGCCTATTAATATATCAGCAGCTTACGTAATTGAAACAGCAAAATTGGCTACGTTAGAACGGATTCACAAAGACTCCTTTTGTTTTCGAAATGCTTTGTATATTACAGTTAAATAAATGAACGTTTGTCAAAGCTCACGAAGTTTTGTTTGCTGAATATCAATGTCAAACTTAGTATTCCAAATTAACTGAGGAATCACTAACTTGGCTCAACAACAGAGTTGCATTCTGGTCATAAATTAATTGGACGCGTTTCTACATAAAGGTTTTCTGTCAAAATGAAAACAACTTGTTCAATCAGATGTCAATCAGAAGCAGAAAAGTCAAGACAATGTTACTTCACACCGTTGTAAAATGCGTGAATAACAAAAAATAAACAATTCAAATGAGTTTACTATCAAACCAATACATCTTACATAAATGGTGAAACATTATTCATAATTATATTTCAATATATTCAATAATTCCCATGTCGAGAGTTTCAAATGTAGAAATAGTATAATTAAACGAAATAATATACTTATAAATTATGTAACAACACAACATGAACAAATTTTAAACAAAAAAAAAGAAACAGTATATCACAAAAATAAAAACATACCGAGTATGAAGAATTTTCAAAAATTAATCGTAATGATACTACGAGTTACATTATTGGACATATTGAATTGATTGAAATATTACAAGTAAAATCAACCTTACAATGAGTAAAACATCTGAATTGATGCCTCTATCAATTTGTGTATATAAGATCTTTATATATACTAGAATGTGTATCTTATATATACTAGAATGTGTAACATTACTTATATTATTTGCGATGAATACTTCTTAAAGTATTCTCAATAGGTTTATTTTCAATTTAAAACTGAAAACACTAAATAAATTAATCTAAGATATGTCATAGATGATATATATTCCGCCCCATCGAACAAAAACATTTCCACCAGAATTTCATATATCTGCTAATCGAAAATTCAAGCTCCGCTGTATATCGGGTTGGGAAAATTAAATATTTGTCTTTAGCTGCTTCCTAACTTGAATCATCACAATTTTCTATTTTTAGAAAACAATTATCTTAGATTGATGCATTAGACTAAGATTGGAGTATACACATAACAAAAAATGTGACTGAATTTATGGCAACACTCAGTTAACTAAGCTCTGAATATCCAAAATCAATTAACGAAATATTATAATGGAAACATGCGAAAATCCTACCCTCTCAATTCAACTGAAGTGTTTCGGAGATTACTGATAATACTGCGGAATAATTTAGATATAGAAATAATCTCTTTTTACATACAGAACATTTTTTCATACTTTATTCAAACTGCAAAGGTATAACTTCACAAACTATAGACAGGTGGGATACACCAAGAGCTGATTAATCCAAACGAAATAAAACAAGGAGAATATATTTCTTAACAATTTTCTGCATAATAAAGAAAAGAATGCCTGTCTCCGTAGCTTAGTCGGTAGAACTCCCGACTTTGGTGCGGTAGAACTCGGGTTCGAGCCCCGCTAAAGGCATGGGTGTTTGTGTGTGTCTATGATTTGAGAAGTTAAAATAATGATATATGCTGGGTAATGTACATCGATTACAAGCCCAATGGCCGTTCGGAACCGGCGTTAAACTCTAGGTCCACTGAATTAAAAAAAAAAAAAAAAAAAAAAGAATGAATTGAACTGGAATAAATAAGACAGGTATGGTGGTTCAGTGTAGAATACATATTAATCACATGCCCAATATAAAAAAAAAGAATTGAAAACCACACAAAAAAAGTAAAACTACCTAAAAAACAAACTCAATTATTTTCCTTCAGAATAAATTGCTTACATTTCTCTTTGAAAGCTTTCACTTTGTAACTGAAGAATTCATTCGGGATACCATTCATTAAATTAAAAATTGTATAGGAGAAAGAACGTTCGAATGGTATATAATAGTATAAAATATATCATCTCGAATAACGTTGATTGAAATATTTCGCTTAATGTGTCATTGTTAATTATTTCATTTGCAGTAATTGAGCACAGAATTAACCAGGAAATATATAGCAGCAATAAAGTGAGTAAACGACAAAATGAAATAATTAAACGACAACGTTACTTGAAACAGTTGTAAAGTTAGATCATTAATATAAACTTTCAAAATATATTATGAAATCTTTAGCAGATTTTATAATCTGGAAGATAGGAGGATCCATTGAAGGAAAATCTGCCTAAACGTTTCCAATTTCAACTTTACGTTTATGATAGACTCATAAATATGAATTGTTCTCTTGAAATATAAATTCTTCACCACAAATTGTTCTTTAATTGAAAAAAACCGAGTTAATTTATGCCCATTCATAGATTCGGTTGAGATGTATTCACATGATACAATATGGCTAATTTGAATTCAAGACAAATTTATATTTATAAGCTTAAATGATTTTTTTGAAATATTCACAATTATCGCAAGTATTGAATAGTTTCTACCTTAAGAAATTAATTTAAACCTATCATCAATCGTTATAGTACAAGATTATCTCGTGATATTCGAGAAGCTTGCAGAACACTCAAAAAAGTCATTAGCGTTTGTCCTTCTTCAAATATCTGCATATTTCTGAATACAGAGTTCACAGAACTAATTACCAGAAATGCAAATATCGAAATAACCACCTCCTCTTGTAAGTATGTGAATTATTCCACTCGACCTTTCTTTCTTTAGGTGAACTAAATACACTAATTTTAAATCACACTTTAGAATGCTACGAATCTGCGTTCTTGTAATAAAAGCAAACAAGCTTCAGTCGCTCCCATGAGAGAACCATTGCACTAGCCAGTTAAAACTAATCAAACTATTTGCACCGAAATAATTAGAACACGATTTCACGCAACGACAATTCCGTTAATATACCAACCCAGAACGAAATGAAGCGTTTATTTTCTTACAGAATATGCTATTGGTTTTCTAACTAGTAAATCAGATTCACAATCACTATTACATATAAATTCCTCATAATACCAGTCTAAAAGTTATAGTTAGTTCATATTTCTGATATCGAATGTTTTTAAAATATTCTTCATCGTGGCAATGTGTTCAGTTTACAAACCCACGATCTGAAATTGAAAAACACTTTTTAATAGTGAAATAACCACCAAAAGTTATTATTAACATCGAAAATTAGCTACCGAATAATTTCAACCTAACTGAACTTAATTTATTCACACTTTCTCCTTTTACATTGTAGGATTGAATTAAAATGATCCTTTCAATTCGTAGCCACAATATTGAACACTTGGTCAGCAACAACCAGCGTTTGAAAATGAACTCAGGTTCAAAACTATCAAGTTTTTTTACTCAATTTTTATAGATGAACACATATTAAAAATTAAAAAACTGTTATTGTGGAAAACTATCAAGTAGAAAGGTGGAATAAGGCCGAATTTGAATTCAAAAAAGATTTAGTACACAAGCTAACCCACTAATAACACCTGTAGTGAAGAGGGAAGGGTTACCTGAAATTCGAAGATGTTTATATTGCAATTATATTACAATATAGGCACTTATGGAAGTTGCATATTCCCAAAAGAGAAATGAAATAAATGATGATAACTACAAAACATGACGGAATCAATGTTGCAAATCAAGGGAAATTCAAAAAACAACATTTCTATGTTGCACCTTCGTTATTTTACCACTGAAAAGGCCTCTATGAGTTTCGTGCTGAAGTTTTGAATAGCACTATAAATGCAGAACTTGTTTAATGATGCCAATCGTCGTGGCCGTTTAGAATCTGCGCTAAACTAGAAGTACAACAACAGAATAATAAGAAATGCAATGATTTATAAAAGTAAAGAATTTCTCTATCGAAAAACAAATTTGATTTTAATTACCACAAATACTTATCCTTAATAACAAGAGTACATTCACAAAATTTCAATGTTGCTTCTTCATTATTTTTTCATTAAAAAGGCCTATATGAGTTTCGTGCTGAAGTTTTGAATACCACTATAAATGCAGAACTTGTTTAATGATGCCAATCATCCTTGCCGTTTAGAATCTGCGATAAGCTACAAGTACAACAATAAAATAATAAGAAATGCAATGATTTATAAAAGTTAGGAATTTCTCTATCGAAAAACAATTAATTTTAATTACCACAAATGCTTATCGTCTATAACAAGAGTACATTCTGTCAACATTCTTTCGATAATACATATATTTTTCGGATACTGAAACAAGAAAGTCTATAAATATCAATAGTCACGATATCAATCCATTTGTATGACATCACCGAAGTTTCAACACCAAACTACTCATTAATTTGAACGAAAGTAGTCACAATATCAATTGCTATTCCCCTAATTTTCTCGATTGAGTTGAATATTTTCGAGTATTCCCGAAAATGAAATTTCATTAATGTCAGAAAATATCATTATTATTTCAGAATTCCATAAAAACTAGGTTTCGTGTTTCGGATAACTCACATTCAGATTAAATTTTGCTATTAATCTATTGTTGAGAAGATGAATGTTGGATTCAGCCAAAATTGTGAAAATAAATGAATAAAAAATGCTCAAAAAATTTGAAAATTACACATTTTTCTTCAAGATTTATGATACAAAGCAAGTTGAAAACTTTCTGAGGTTGGTGGGAGATACTTTGGCAATTTCGTAGTATTCTCTTGAGCAGTGCTTCAATATCGAAATTCGATTGACTTAACTTAATTCATTTTCACCAAATTGTTACAACTAACAATAGAGGATTCACACTATTTCCTGAAATATCTTCTTCTTTCAGTGTTGATAATCGAATATTAATATAAAAAGTTTAACATAATCTCCGCTTTTATATCACAAGTGATGGTGAACAAGTAATTTATCTTAGCTTTCGATTATTCACTTTAGGGTATGTTTCTGTGAGCTTTTACAATGAAACTATGCATTTCGAAAATAAATTTTCACGATAGATCTGATTGAGTATAAAGGAACATTTCAACACCAATAAATCTCAGGTCCATATAAAAAAAATACTGATATAACTTCCACTAATAGTCTAACAATCTAACAATCTTTGTGGCTCCCTCGAAGGAGTATACCTCTATGTATACCCCTCGCTGCATACAAACTTTTATTTTGTACTACTTCAATATTGCTTCATCATTTCGAAATTTATATAATTTTGATTTAAATATTATTGGAATGTTATTTTAGTAAACTCTTATTGACATTTCATCGTAGTGGACTATACGGTTTCTATGCCTTCAAAAAATAATTAAAGCAAATATTACTTTTCAAGGGAACAAAATTTCAGAATGATTGCAAATTCTGGAATTAGTCTAGTAGTCTGATTAGTCTACGACATCGAATGCTAAACTAATAATTGAGGCAGGGAGAAATCTTTGCAATGCCTACTATCATTTAATAATTGTTGTGGCTCATATTCATCATAAAAAAGTTCAGTAACTAAACTGCGTAAGGAAATTATTCTAGTTATTTCCAATTGAGCATCACAGTATAAACGAAATGGCGAATGCGCCGGGTTGTGCGATGAATCTTAGAACGTTACGAAAAGTTAAATAAATAACATTCAAATATTCAAATTAGAACGAATTCAAATTATCGATTACGATTTCTTTATAGACCCCTCCAATCTCTTTCAAACGGCTCATTTAGCTGCAACGGTCCAATTCAAATATCGGTTTTTCATAATCAGATATCTACAGCGTTCGCCGTACCTCTATTAATTATACAATTTGTCTTCGAAATGGCCGTTTTATCAAATTGATTAACGAGAAAACGGCCTTTTATAGAGCTAATGGCGAATGAAAAAAGCAATAAATTGTATCTCCGATTTCGTTTCAAGTCATGAAATTGGGTATCCCGAAAATACCTTACAAGCTTGAATAACTACATCAGCTCTAGTATTTGAAAATAAAACAAATTATAGATAACGGGAATGCACTTGTAAAAGATCTATAGTTACATCCCGGAAAATGTGCAAGATCGCCACCTTCAACAAAATTTCTAGATCATTATTCATTATAAGCATTTTTTCAAGGAGAATATATCAAGTAGAAATCCTGCTTTCAAAAAATATCCTTGATGATAACTCTTAATTTTTCATTTGAATCATTCATTCGAAAGATCCCTCCGTCAGATTACCGAGAAATTTATCAAACCCAGACGTAATTTCTACGATTCCATTGCTTTCGTCGTACAAAGTACCGCACTTGATTGACGGGCGGAAAATATATGCCACAGTTAATGGAAGAAACGGTTTTTCGAATACAAGGCTCAATTTTCCGGGTATACGGCATAATAAATTTCTACATTGCGAATGATTGATTGCTGTATACCAGAGTTCGAATGGCGATCCTCGCACTCGCAAAATTGTTTTCAACTTCAAGATGACATAGCATGCCGTCGTAGTGTATGTTTTTCTATTTCGCTTCTTTACAAAATTTCGTACGAACTAAATCCGATTACCATAAATGGTGTTATTACCTTTTATTTTTATAATTCCGGTAACATCGAATTCTAATTCAGAACTTCTATAAGAAATTATTATCATTATTATTTCTCAATCTGTATATGTATGTTATTATTGATATTTTTAGTCACCATATTTTGTATTTCATTATTCAATATGTATTTTCCTGTAATTGGGTAATCACCTGTTGGAAAAATATGCTTCATTTTATTATTATTATAAATAAACAAGATCTACGTGCAGGCTGATACAGACTGGCCAAATCACAGAATGGTCAGGAATTATATTGTTTTGTATTTTATGAAAAGGATGATGTGAGGAACATTGATTATGCCAAATTTGAGAGACATTTCGAAGGGTTCTTTCTTACTGTGGAAAAGCTGCTACTCATATGATGAAACTTTCACAGATTTTAACTGAAGATTTAATTACCTTTTTTCATTTTAGTCTTCTATTATTTTCGTTTTTTCTAATTTCGATTCCTATTGTATAAATGATAAAAATTTGAATTGCATCAATAAATATCTATCTATATTTAAATGAGAAAAGAAGGCAACGATTAAGAGGTTATTAGGGACGGCAGTTTCTGAAGACATCAGATATTATAAATAAATTTTGAAATTTGAAATCTCGTTTCGATTTATTATTATTTACTATTTTTCCACTGGAATGCAGTTTCTGAAAACTTCGAACTCATTAGCCGGAACTACGAAAATTCTCGATAGGAATCCTTAATTTTCGTCATAAAATTCACAAATTCATTTCGAGGGATCAACGCATACTTCTGAACTTTTCCAATTTAAAAACCAAGCACCGGAATATTATAGAGGTAGGTACATTCAATTTTCAACGCCATTCACGGAGCCAAGTTACAAGTTTTCTACGCCATCAATCATGAGTAAAATTTAAATTCAGAATTTTCAAACTTTCTGGGATTTGCTGGATGAAAATTTCTGCGAAAAGTTTGTTTTTACACCGATAACAGAACAGAACATAAACCAGTTAATGAAAATTATTTTTGATAATTTCATTTTCAAGAATATTCTACGTGAAAAAAACGACATAGGGATATTTACGGGTATCAAATAAAAAAAAATCATCAACAAATGTCATAATGAAAAAATAATAAAATTCATTTCGATGAAAATTTTTTTGAAATACCGAAAATTGTTTGAGCGCTAAATGAAATGTTGTGCTGAAGTTTGTTGGTAATTTCAGCTTGTACAGATTTATTTCCTGACGAAAACAATTTTTAAAATTCTATTGATTTTTGAAATAATACTCCAATTAATTCTCTCCCAAAATAGAAATAATTACATTGAGATGAGAAAACAACTTTATGTTTCTGTGAAACTGAGCCGTATCAAACCATACTTCACGAAGAGATCAGCGAATAACAATCAGCTTTACAAACAAGCTAAAAAATGTTGACAGGTGAAACTGTAGGTAACCTGTCAAGTATTTATGAAACATTTAGTTCGAGGTCTTACTTTTTGATCTTCTTTTTAGGCTTGTATACTATTTATATTATTGATATTCAAACAGGCAATATATTGTGTGAAATTGACGAAAAGCAGTTTTATTTCAGTTCGTTTGAAATGAATTTTCATGAAATAAATAGTTCCACAATATCTTTAATTATTAGGTTTTTATACATAGTATTGTATCAGTAATATAACATTCGAATTTATTTGATGCACTGGCGTTAAAATTTTATACGAGATTCAAACCTAGATACCTTTAATAGGACCACTAGGGG
The DNA here is from genome assembly GCA_030704895.1 of Henosepilachna vigintioctopunctata. Classification (NCBI taxonomy): domain Eukaryota; kingdom Metazoa; phylum Arthropoda; class Insecta; order Coleoptera; family Coccinellidae; genus Henosepilachna; species Henosepilachna vigintioctopunctata. The sequence goes on along the minus strand of JARQZJ010000071.1, from coordinate 2,584,163 downwards.
ACGACTTTCTTGATTCAATCATTGTACAATTTTTAACATCAAATATCATAGGTTTGACAACATTTTCAATTTCACATATTTCTTATTTATTTCTATGCAATTTTTGTGTTCGATTATTGACAAATAGAATAGTACCTACGATTAATTCAATTTCATTTCTAGAAGAACAGGAAGCCGTGAAAATATAAATATAAAACTAACCGAATAAAAGTTGAAGGTTTTCACTTACTCTGAAATCCCCCGAGGACAAACAAGGAACCACTGTCAAGAATATTGAAAAAGCAAATTGCTTTCAATTTTTAAAACTCTTTATTCGACATCAACGACATTCACATAAAAATTGTTGAAAAGGTCTTTATTTAGGTCCTATTCGACAGTTATATCGACAGAAAAGTATCGGGGCATGTCACACCGCCACGTCTATAGAATATATGAAAATTATCATTGTTTTGAAGGAGGAAAATAAGGAATAATATGAAAAATAGAAGAGTGAGTTCTCCTTTCATTTTTTCTCCCAGACTCAATAGGGCAATATAAACGTTGGGACCACAAATGAGGATTGAGTAGAAACATAATATAGCTATTTTTTCCGAAATAAAATTAGGATCTGAGAGAAAATAGTGATCTCAGACATCCATAATTACATATTTTTAAACAGCTGCAAAACTAGTTTCTCGAATTAGGATTCGATAATTCAATTTCATTTCTAAATATTAAAACGACGGTTGTAAAGGGCGATTTATTGTACCAATAATTCTAGGATTTTTTCTAAACCTTTCGAAGAGCCCATTTCTTCGCATATCACAAACGAATAAGGATTTTCAGGAAAATAATTAGAATTGTATGGATGAATTACAATAAAACTCGACTCGTTTTACATCATTTAGGAAGTAATCCTTGTAATCTTTCGAACTTAGTAAAACAACATATATTACGACCTTTTTCTCGGTTTTTTCGGTCTCGGAAAACCTATAAATCGTGATGGCAACAAAGGACATTCTTGGTGGTTTTTATTCAGGTCGGCCAATTCAGTTCAATAGAAAGATTTATCGAACAAAGTAATCTCGAACTCGGAATACTCGAGTAGAATTATACGTATCCAGTTTGTTGAATTCCAAGATTATAACGAGAAATCATTTCTTTTTCCTCTGAATGTGGTTTATCATTTGGACCAGAACATAATTCAGGAGTGCTCTTTTCCCTGAGACTTCACTAGCACAAAAAATCTAACTAGAAATGAGCTTAGTAGTTCAGAGAATTTTTTCTATTTTAAGGCTTTGATATATTTCATTATTAAGTAAAAGAAACTTACGTTGAAAACCTACACATATATGTTTCAAGGTTATTGCCTATCGTCAGAACGGCGTAGTTCAAGTTAAATATTTCATTATTACTTATTTTCATTCAAGTACACATGCAAGGTTCGAATCATAACTTATGACTAACATAGTTTGATCATTCGATATTTGGGACAACATTATTCATCAATGAGCTTGGACTTCCTTTATTTTCAGGTCACTTGAGCTGCTTTTCTCATTTTTAAGAGAATATGTTGGTTACTTAGCTTTAGATATGGTTTAAGAGACTCACTTGAGGTTAGAATGATCAATATTTGGAAATCATCTCATAAGTTAGATCAAGATTTTGTCATGGTTCTTATAACAGAGGAGCCATTTTTTATTTTCACCTTATCTGTATCAATACGATAGTCCTGTCCATTCAAATTAGTCCTATCCTATGTCTTCTCGATTAATGAATGCAAAAACGACCATTAAAAGAAGCGATTGGCTCATTTCAGAGATACAAGCTACTTTCAATATTTTATGAATACTTCCTTTTCAATTTGCGTTAATTTTTTTTTCGTAATTGGCAACATTGTTAATTGTCAAAACACACTTAAATTCGATTTGTTGAATTATAATTTGACTGCTTTAGAAGATAACTAAGTGTGATACTATTGCGGTAACGTTGAAATTTATAGTATTTCGAACATATAATTTTGTTTTCAATTTACAAAAACGCAATTTGACGACTCTTGTGAAGACTGCATATCAAAAATGATTATGGTATGAAGGTAGGAAACCAAAATAAGCCATGGGCTCCACACAAATGTTGCAATTCCTGTTCAGTTATATTACGAAAATGGCTGAAAAATAAAACACGATCCATGGCTGTTGCTGTGCCCATGATTTGGTGAGAGCCCACTAACCACATAGACGATTGCTATTTTTGCTTAACTCCGTCTATAATAAAATCAGGATTGTCAATGAAAACAATAAAAACCGTTGAATACCCGAATCTTTCATCAGCTATTCGACCTATTTCACATTCAGACAGTTTAGCAGTTCTTACACCACCGCAGACTTATAACTTGGAAGCAGAAAATTAAGACAGCCTAGAAGGAGAACTCAACGAGCCTTCTAGATCTTATGACTCTGATTTTACCCCCCCCCACTTACCGAGTTCGAAGCGGAAATGAAGACAGCGTATGTAAGAAGGAGAACTCAACTAGCCTTCATCTTCTTATTACTCTGATTTTAAAAATGAAAAATCATCAACTGCATAAATTGAGTCAATATGAGTTGAGTGATCTCCACAGAGATCTTGATATGACACAGGAGAGGGCAGAACTTCTAAGATCGATATTACGGCAAAGGAATCTCCTGCAGAATGAAGTTAGAGTCACTAAGTGGATACAGACAACGACAAATTGACTAAATAAAGTCATGCAAAGTTCAAGGAAGACATCTTTGTTGGGCCACAAATACGTCTACTTTTGAAAGACATTGCATTCGATTCAGTTTCGAAAGAGAAAAAAAATGGAGCTTGGGAAAATCTCAATGGAGTTCTGGATATATGGATTTCTAGGGAAAAAAAGAGGTGATAACTACCCTCAATTGGTTACCGAACTTCTACAAAAATAGCACCAACTCAGCTGCAATATGTCCCTAAAAATCCATTTTCTCTGCTCCCGTCTAGATTTTCTCCCACCTAAGACCTAGTAAATTATTTTACTAAGCCAACATTAGTAAGAATTGACTCATGGAATGAAGGAAACGTTCACTTTTTTTTTGTTGCGAAGTTAATTAATTTCAAATGTGTTCACAAACGACTGAGACAGAATTCTCGCTTAATTTTTGGTGAAACATTTATTTAAATTAATTTAAATTTTGGTGAATATCAAATTAAATTAAACACTTGGCTTAATGTTTCACGATTATATTTAACAATATCAAATATTCAACATGTTTCGAGTCTTGAAAATGAGCTCACGCTCGAAACATATTGACTATTTGATATTGTTAAATATAATCGTGAGACATTAATCCAAGTGTTTAAGTGAATTAAGTTTTTTTATGTGTTCACAAACAGTGAAGATCCAAGTCATTCGCTTCTTTCTTTTGAATGAAGTTTCTCAGAAGCAATTGATTGCCATTTTGATTCAAGGTTTTGAAGAGTTGGAAACCTAGTTAAATAATAATGTTTGAATCTTAACTCTGAATTGGAATTTTTCACCAATAATTTTGTTTTCTTGCGCCTAGCAAGGAACCAAAGTAATCACGTTATCTACTTATTGTATGGTAACAATGTGAAATTTGTGATAGTTATTCGATTAATCATTAAAATATCGATATAACGATATGGATATCCCAATAACCTAGAGATAGGTCGTTGAGGTTTATCGTAATACGAAAATAGATCGTGGAATATTTCAGATTTAGTTCCAGTTTCAGCTGAATCTATCAAATTCCCTTCAATTCAATGCGCTAATTTCAATGTTATAAAACGTTTCAACTCAATTCTATGAAAAGGGAGCTCGTCTCATTTTCTCCTAATGGCATTCTTCATCAAGAGCCAGCTCTAGTGTTCCTATCATACACAGATCTCAGCATTAGTCTGCTTGAAATTCTCTATTCATTACAGAAGGCGCCGTCAGGACTGCAAATTGCTATCGATTATTCATGTACAAAAAAAGAAAAACTAATTTGAAGTATATCCATTAGGTTTTTTATAACATCGCAAACATTTCATTTTTTCTTTTAGTCTCAAATATCTTATTTCAAGAAAATCAACATTTTCTTCCAATTGTAATTTCACAATTTTCATTAATGCGGAGATCTACTTTTGTCTATGCTTTCTCCCGGATATATATATATATATATATATATATATATATATATATATATATATATATATATATATATATATATATTCATCAGGACTCTGAAAAACACATGTTCACACAATTATCATGATACAATTTTGTTTAACAACTTACGGCTAAATAGGTAAAAAAAGGTTATGGCCAATACCATCAAACAGAAATGTGTGACTTAAAATGTAAAAATTAAAGTAAAATATTAATGTTGAATGTAAACTTTTCAAAAATTATAAAAATTATTGAGAACTAACCAAAACAGCGATAGATAAATATTTGAGCAGATATGACAGGAGCACAGAAACAACTGTCACCGAAAAAAGGCACAGAGGCGAGAGAGTAAATCACAGTAACAACAAAAGTCATACTGAGAACGTTACATATAAAGTCACAGATAAAACACATATGAACACAAATATTCATGTAAAATGAAATTTTCATGAAAAATTCGAGATAATGTTAATAATATACCTACATTGTGAATCCTCTCAATTTTATTCAGCTACATAGACGAAAATAACAAAATATAATTGAAAAATTCATTCATTCGTGGTAACTAAAGCATTCAGAGTAGCGAAATTAGAAAAATAGCATGAATATCAACACGAGCGCATTCGGCAAGTAAAAAAGATTCCACCTCACCGAACCAACAAAAGCCGTCAACTTCACAATCACAGAAATGTCGCCCACGGTTGTCTTTTTCACAAAATTCAATAGCCATCACTGAATAACCGTGAAACAGAATAGATTGGAGCTCCATTGTACGAATCAATTTTCATCCCGGGAATATTTCCAGTTCCAGGGAATTAATATCGCTACTATGTTCTGTTCTAGAGATAGCGGAAATATAACTATGAATTGCAAATTCACGGTCGTTCGACATCCAGGCGTCTACGGTCTTGAATCGCAAAATCCGAATGGCTTGTTGCACGCGAAGTTATTACCAGAGTTATGAAAATTATTTCGAATTGAATTCATGGACTACATTCTTAAGTCGAGAAATATTTTAGATTTTTATATGCTAGGAATTTCTATTAATTCTGCATATATATGAAATATACGTGAAGATGAAGTTTATGAAAAAGGAAATCTCCATTCATCAGTTTGGAGTAAATAGTTTCAAACAACCTGATCTTATCATCTGCAAAGATCAACAATAATAAGCATATATTTTCAACAGGTAACTACCCAATTACAGGAAAATACATAATTAATAAATATGGTTACTAAAAATATCAATAACAACATATATATACAATATTAAGTAATAATTATAATAATAAAAAACATTATCAAATATAATAATCTAAATCTATAATGTCAATATCTAAATGTTCAATCATAATAATAATCAAGAAAACAAATCACTCAGAACTCAAACCGGAAGAAATCAAGATACCTCACTGTTAAGATTTAAATACACATTATGATAGAAACAAGTGAGTCCAAGTACAAATCACAGCATGCTTTTCAATAGAGCATTAAATATGTGGACCAGTGTTGAAAAACTCGAAAACAATCTAGCATTGCCGACGACGAAACCATAAACTTTGCTACATGATAAAATTAATTGGTTGATATGAGGTATGAATGAGAATTTTTGATCAAATACTAGGCCGAGATCCTTAACCTCCAGAAGTCCACTACATTACATTTCATGACATTCAAGTGTAAACAAATATTATTACATCACTGGCTGATATCATTCAGACCACTTTGTAGCCTCAAACAGTCATGCATAGAAGACACGCTCTTATAAATTTTAATATCGTCCGTATAAGTCACCTTCAGGCAGTTCACCATCTCTGAGAGATAGTTAAAAACAGGCAAATAATAGGGGTCCAAGATTGGATCCCTCCGGCACTCCCGAAGTTACTAGAAATTCTAATCAAACACCAGTATATCGGGATTTAGTTGGTTCAACAAATTTCAAATGAATATGAAATATGTAGACTCAAAGAGTACACGTAACTACAAACTTTCAACCAGTTGAACAAAAGACAACTGCAATAAACGATGAGAAATAAAAAGTTTCACCAATAGTCAAAAAAAGAACTGATGGAAATGAAAAAGTAGGCATTATTGGGTCTTTAGTCATAAACGAGTCTAAGATTAATACTGCATGTTTAACGTAGATAAGATATTCTCTGCCACAGTGCGTTTTATACGAAGAACTAGCCAAGATATCCCAAAAGGCTACTTCTCAGTAACAGAGAGCTCCAAACGGAAAGATTATTCAGCAGTCGTCACGAAAACAGAAGAAAGAGGCTCATTTCCCATATACCATGTTCATTTAATTTATATCAGACAGAAAAGTATAAATTAACATAAATCATGAATTATTGCTTTCGATTTGTGCATAATATTCCGTAAAGAAGCCATATCACACCATGAAGAGCCATGATGGCAGAATGCACCCAGGTACTTCATTCATAAATGGGAATTGTGAAGTGAAGGTCAACGTTAGAGACTAGATCAAATACTTTATAACTAAGCAAATAACAAAAACATTTCAGGGCAGTTTTGATTTCGCATCCCAGCAGTTTTTGATTTACTACCAGGAGATATTCAATCAGAGAGCCTCAGTTGATGTCTTCAGAAATAACCTGAAATAATGCATGTCAGAATTATAAGAGAGATTCCGTTTTGTTTGTGTCAATGTATATTAGGTTATTGTCAAATATTCATACTTTAAAAACTTCATAATGAAACAATATTTAGAATTTTCTCATAATTTCCATACAAATATGCATGACGACGATTGGAAGTACTACTTCTTTATCAAATGCTAGATTAATACTACTGTATGTATGTACTAATATGTATTAATCCAGCATTTGATAAAGAAGTAGTACTTCGAAACGTCGTCATGCGTATTTGTATTAAAATTATGAGTAAATTCTAAATATTGTTTCATTAATCATCAATGTAAACTTCAATTCGTCAATTATTATTATAAATTCAATCGTAATCCTCTATTTTTAGGGTAGGATTTTTTAGGATACCCAATGAAGTGTTAATATAATTTTCATACTTGATGATTGAGAGGAAAATTGCAATTGAATATGGAGGAGGTAAAATATGGAGGAGGTTTACCTTTTATATGAAATAAAAGGTAAACACAGCCGAAGAGAATATGAGGCCATATGTGAAAATGGAAAATTTAAAATCGGCAATAACCCCATTCATTAAAATTCGTTGCAATAAATGAAACTGACGCCTGCTCAAAACATGAAAATACTTTTTAACATATGAAAACTACTGATGTTTTTGCATTTGGCTTTGTTGTTGTGCCTCTACGAGCATTGGTTTCGGGTGTTGAAATGAATGGAACATCGAACATCAATCAAATTAACCTGATTTTCAACGTAAAGCGAAAAATGGATTAACAATGCGATATGAAAACAGCCTTGAGGCTTTATAAAAGTACTATTATTCGAACAATCAGGTATACAGGTTTGTATAGATAAAATGTAGATGATTTTTTATAAGGAAGAAAATTATTCATTCATTACTTTGAACTTTCAAGTTCGCTATATTCATTCCATCACTACTAATTTGACAACTCTAACAGACTAATGAAGAAATTGTATACTATATCGTCCTTTATTATCACAGTATTAGCTACAACCTAGAAGTTTCAACGAATTCAATGTTTCCTTCCTATTTTTACGAAACTCTAGATAAATTGAGCTTTCTCACACTTTAAGAACTTCCATCCTTTCACAACTTGATAATGGGGTGGTAACACCTCGAAACAATTGAATGGATCCGCCGAAAAACGTTCTAAGCGACAAAATTTCAGATGTTGAGATTTTGGGAGAAAACGTTTTAAAAACCATTCCCTACACGGGGGTAGTAAAAAATTAAAAAATTGTAGTGTTAGCACATAGAACGTTTTACGGCAGTTTTTTATAATTTATGTGAGAACAAGCCAAGCGTGTTTTATTCGATTTTTTAAGCTATTGCATAGATCTTATCGCTGGCTTTCAGCGCGGAGACCGAATCAAGAAATTCCGTAACGAAAATAAAACCTAACACCCCCACTCCGCCTACCATGTAGCTCGGCCGAGCGTTCGCTTAACGTGTATGTATGTGGTACCACTGTACGAAGCTCGCACGGATCGAGACGAGCTGCTCCAAAATCGGAACAATGCATAAGCAGTTGTTTGTGAGAAAGTATAGCTAGAGAGTAAATACTTTTGTGTTGTTCAATTCAAACGAGATACTGTTCCAAAAGGTGCAGTAGCTATTCACCAAAATAATAATGTTATTAATATGATGACTCTGAATATTGAAAAAAATATGACACACGTTAACGATGTTAATTTTAGGCTCTCATTCGTTGGAGATATTTGTGCGTGCTTATGCAAACTTAGAAATGGCCTACACATAGTCATGGTAGCAATTTACATTTTTCCGCCTCCAAAATTGGACGAGATAGAGCATTTTATTCATCGCACTCTACTGGAGTACACTGAAGAAGGATCGAAAATACTTGGTACAAATGGTAATAAATTTCCACTTATCTTGGCTGGCGATATCAACACCAAGTTCGCTGATAAAAAATCAGAGCGGTTGACAACTTTTCTTTCTTTTCTTTTACATGTATTGTAAGAAAATAAAAATATTTTTTACGATATTATCTTCTCATTTATTCAATAGAAGAAAAAAATTTGTTTTCTTATCGGCACCATGCTCAAAAAGTGTGAATTAATAAGAAAAAGTTGAATTAATATCAAAAAAAAAATACTGCATAAATAAAAAAAATGAATAATTATAATTGCATAAGTTGATAAAAATGCTGTGCAATAGCTTTACCGCGGCAGTCCCGAAGTGCCACAGATTTTTTTTTCTGTCCAATTGTACTAAATCTACAAATGTGTCATTAGTTGTAATGGAACAAGTTATAAGGGCACAATCTGAAGACCTTAAAATTATCAAACCGTGATTGATGAATCCAATTTCATAACGTTCTGTACCATGTTCAGCTGTATGGGAATAAATATTTCCTGTTAATATATTCATCGTTAATACCATCATTTTACAGATATTTAATATATTCTGCTATCAACTAATCGAAAGATTTCATTTATATTACAGTTCATATCAAACAGTTCCAATTTATAAAATCTTACCTTAATTTAATAAAAAACGCCAAAAATTTTCGGCTCTAAAAGTCTCAAAGTAGTTTTATAAGAAGTACGACAATTTAAAAACCATACGCGAAAAATTCTACTAATTCATCAATATTCTATAGCATATGTTACTTCTTTCTCAAAATTCGAATAGAAAACACTTTTACGGCGGAAGTATGTTGCAATCTCGAAAATAGAAGTTAACATGTGCACTAATTTCACCAAAGCAATGGAATACTGAGTGTGTCAAAATTTGATATTATGTACTCTTCAATAAATTTTTAATGAAATATTTTAAAAAATTCTATTCAAATTTTTCTCATCATAATTCAATTATTTTCATTTTTCGCGTCCAGTGCCTCTGGGATGAAAATGGAACAAAGTTGTTGTATTTCACCATGCTGAACTATCCAATTACCTATCGTAATTATGATCAATGTTTGGTTTGTAACTGAAAGTTCAATGAACAGTTTTTGTATTCCCGTAAGTATCATTTTGTTTTATCAGAACTATAATATTCTATACAGCAAAATACACAAATAGCTGCAGTTTTTGCAAAAATATTTCAATAATTCATATGATCTTATCGTTAGAAACTACAGGGCGTTCAATCGCTAGTTTACATTTTCTAGTCCAAGTTTTCATTTCAATTAGCAAATTAGTAATCAAAATAAAGTACCTTTTTCTCAGAAACTAAGGAGAATAAAGTAAAAACTTCAACACCGAAACGTGTACTCCATTCACATTTATTACGAACAGTTTACTCGCAAAATTAATGAATCCTAGTCGATTTTTTCGTTTGATGAGTCGAAGTCTTTTTCGCTACTCCCTCCAATTCTAGTCTTTCGCACTTACCAATGATAACAATAAAACCCAAGAAAGAAGACTTCAATTAGACCTAACAGCGTTTTCAATGAGGCAGGCTTAGCAAAGTGCCTCTCATTTATTTTCTGCCACTCAACCAAATTCCAGAACATGAAACGTAGACGTTGCATCAGAACTGACTTCTCCAATTTTATTTCAATGTCTTATACTTACATGGAATGAAATACTGTCTCAAACTGAAAACTGCTGATCAGGTTTTTCAAATAATAATTCACTATATTATTATATAGTGAATTATTATATATTATTATATACACGTATCAAGATCATTGAACAAAAAGACATTAGAATTCTTGAAAGTACACCGTATCAGCTAAAAAATAAAACAATTTTCGTGCATTTTGCTGAAATTATTAAAATTCTATGTCTTTCAAGTTAAAATTTCCTTCAGCGCTAAAAAAATATAGAAGGTTCTTCCTTATGAGCCTACTTCATTGACTTCATAGACTAAATCATGAAATGTTTAAGTGGCTGTTGGATCTATTTACACGTATAGGTATTACCTCTGATGAACTCCGCCCGCTAAGACCAGACACTGCGTTTAACTTTCCAGGATAAAGAGGTACACAAAATTGCAGCTTTATTATTGCTGTACAACAAAAGTTTTAATGTAATCATAAGTCGATTAAAATATCAGGTAGTTCAAAATAGTGGTGAACAAATATACACTCAATCGTATAGACCGGTACTGAATTAACATCGTTTAACACATCAAACTTAATATATCATTATTATAATAACATAAAAATAACATATTGACATAAACTGTACACTCCTCCTTATGCTTACTCCATTCGGATGATGATCTTTGTTTTTCGGGGTTGGTTTTTGGCATGAATGGTGGCCTTTGATCACCTGCTCTTTATAATGGACAAGCTACATGTGAGAATATTTCAAAATGGGACCACTTCAACCTATCATTGAAATATTTATCCGTACATTTGAATTCCATCTGCAAGACCATATTTGCTTGACGATGTAGAAAACATTCGCCAAAACCCCTTCAGTCATGAGCCTTTGTCAAAAACATGTGTGCATATTATTCTGCTCAACTAGAACTTCTGCGGTCAGATGTCCATTTCGTCAGTTTTCCACATATAAATCTTGCTGAAGGCCGCGCTAGCTTTGTTAGCATATTTCGATCTGTCAGCAGTGTCTAGGGAAGCGAAGTATTCGAACTTCACGTTCTAATCTGGTAGCTCCAACCACAATTCATTTCGTAAAGCAACAAGTTACTTCTGAAACGATTCAGTCAGTCGACTATGAATATCGCACGAAAATGCGATTCGCTTTATCAACGTCGGCCTGCCTGACAAACGTGAAATGAATGAATGTAGGGATATAACTTAAACAGTCAGGGAGTGTTGAAGAAATCTCAATAATCAGAACGGAAACCAGATTATCAATTTTGTGAGCTATGAAATGAAAACAACCAGTGAATAAAATATATATGTATATAATAGGTGATATTTTGAGCGTTGTTTTTTTTTAACGAATAAAACACTCAATTTGCATCATATAATCAAAATTGTTATTGAAATTGATAACTTGGTCTTTGCCATTTACATTTTGAAGATAACTTCATGTAAATGTTGTCCGCGGCTCCGTATCAAATGGTCCATTCGGAAGGTCCACTTTTGTGGACTTTTTCGAGCATTTCGGCCTGTAACCCAGGAATTACGCGTGTTATGCTAACCTGTGAGGCTTCAATTCTGTTCAACTTGTCCACATACACTAACGACTTCACACAACCCCGCAAGAAATAATCCAGAGGCCTCAAATAGCATGATCTTGGCGGCCAATTCACAGGACCATTTCGAGAGATGGCCCTGCTGCTCACCAAATTCATCCTTCAACATGTCCATTGTTTCACGAGCTGTGTAGCATGTGGCACCGTCTTGATGAAACCACATGTCAACCAAGTTCAACTCGGCCAACTGGGGCAAAAAAAAGTTGTGTATCATGGCTCGATATCGTTCGCCGTTGACGGTAACGTTTCTTCCACGGTCGTCTTTGAAGACAAATGGACAGATGATGCCACCAGCCCATAAACCACACCAAACTGTCGTTTTTTCGGGATGCATCGGAAATTCTTGTATGGCATGTGGCTGTTCATCACTACAGATGCAAGAATTTTGTTTATTTACATATCCGTTAAGCCAGAAAAGAGCCTCATCGCTGAACACACTTTTTCGATAAAACAGCGGATTTTAATTCAGTTGTTCTAAGACCCATGCACCAAAAATTAGACGTTGTGGTAATTCGGCTTCAATTCTTGCAGAAACTGAATTTTATAGGCTTTCGAACCCAAAACAACACGTAAAAATTTCCATGTGGTTGAGTGATAACAGCACGAATTGTTGATTCACCAGGTCGATTATGACGACCATAATATGTTCGTAACACACGATACACATTTTTCACAGAGCACGAATTTTGATGATATATTTCTTGACTCTCATAAAATCACCGTTTACATATATATATATATATATATATATATATATATATATATATATATATATATATATATATATATATATATATATATATATATATATATATATATATATATATATATATATATATATATATATATATATATATATATATATATATGCTTATGGCACTGAATAAATATTTAAGAAAATGAACACTAGAACATTCATTTGAAAAATTGAAATTAATCAAGAGAATGTTATAGTAGAGCTAGATATGTGAACGTGTACGATGTGATGTCTCCATTTCCTTCAAGGGATAAATGTTAGAGAAATATTGAAAACGATGTTACACCTGATGGAAGTGCGAGACATATATGTTTCGTTCTGCAAGGAACTCGTCAGTCGCACCACGTCCATCGAAGTGAGGCAACGATTTCAACCTCATCTTCTTGTGACTTCAAGTGGAAGATCGTAGAGTATGGATATCAAATATCAAACTTAATTTTTAAAATATCAAATTAGTTTATTATATTATTACATATATCTGATTTCATTATCAGAGGAATATTTAAGGCTCAAATTTTTGTGCTTCACTGAATTTTATATTTCAAGAAAATGAGGAAAAATCTTGAAAATGAACGTTCTATGCTCATTTTCATATATATATTTATAGAATATATATATATATATATATATATATATATATATATATATATATATATATATATATATATATATATATATATATATATATATATATATATATATATATATATATATATATATATATATATATATATATATATATATATATATATATATATATATATATATATATATATATATATATATATATATATATATATTCAATACTGAGACGTGAGACTCATGTTATATATAGATAGGTTCGTTCTCGTTGACTACATTTGTTTAGACAGCTCCCTGAGAGTTTCACATGAAATATTTCGATATTTCGATTGAAAGTCTCGGTATAGACTAGCATTAATGATTCTTGAATCTCGGGACCAGCTATCTTTTTACCGACCTAGGTTTCATCTGGAGCGATTAGGCATTGAACTATTCTTACACATTGCAGACAGATTTCTGTTGTGTTCGAAAGAAATGTCTACAAAGCCTCTACGTCTCTCACTAATGTTGTCATGAGTAGGAATCTAGAATGCTGGAGAGAGTTAATACGTCTTTTCTTCGATAGAGGGAGCCCAGGTGAATATTAACGAACTAATGTTCTCCTCATTCAGATATAGGAACTGTGAGCGTTCTGAAAGTCATCGATGTTGATTGATTGATTTAATAAGGTCTGATGATTCATAATAATGATGAAACAATTGTATCTTATTATCATTCAACAAATTCGATGTTTTTTCGAAGCGCACTTAATTTTCAATCTCGAATATGATAGGTTCGTTCTCGTTGACAACATTTATATAGACAGCTCCTAGAAACCATCAGTGGCATGTATCCAAACATTTTAGTTTCTAGTACTTTTCGAAACACACCAAAGCCATATCATCCCCTCAAAAAGCTGAATCAAGTGAGTTTCAATACTCAGTTGAGTTGGTGAATTGAAGTGAAAATTGTTGTCATTAATAGTTTATAATTTAACGAGCTATCGAATCAAAATACACGGTTTCGAACAAATTTTTTCTTTACTCTTATTGAAGCTAAATGCGGATTATTTATTCAATATATTTGACGAACAACGACGAATATGTAGCAGTATTCAATTTAATTATGGAAATTAAACATTCAATACTATGTTAACATAACGAATACAATATATTCCATTTTAATGAATTTCAATCAGTCCGTTGGCGTTTTATAATGCTCCATTTCGACGTAATTGTGAAATATTCAAATTGGACGTCAGCATAAATTAATATTTATTTCGATCGAATGAACAATTATTTTTCAATCCTCAATAATAAAATTTTCCAAATTTATTGTATGAACCTAATGGTTAGGAAAATTAAGCTAAAGCCGAAAAATTAAACGAATCGGCACATCGGATTGGTATCGGAGTATTACGAAATCGAATTCGAAAAAAGGCGTCAATCAACCGAAACGTCAACGTTCAGAAATACTTTGAGTCTGTCGAGGAAAACCGGTCGATTTTCCAGATCGTTGTGGCCTCCGCCGTCCACCCAAAGGGGCGCAACGGCGGTAGGGCAGTTGCTGTGCAAACCCAAACCATGGGAAAAATCTATTATGTCATCGTCAGTGCCGTGAATGATCAGTGTAGGCGAATCGATGTTCCTCACTCTGTCGACGCTGGGGAAGGGATCGCAGCACAAGGTGGTGTTCATGTCTGGGAAAGCCATTCTCAAGCCGGACATAAGTCCCGAATGTATCACCACACCGGCTACTCTGTTTTTCGCCGCCAAGTGGATTGTGGGGACCGTTCCGATACTGTACCCGTACAGGATTACTTTGGCTGGGTTCACGTTGTACCTTCAATAAAAATGACGATTTAAAAACAGTACTATTGATTTTGTGCGGCCGGGTATCTAAACAAATCAATAAAATTGTAATATGTTTCGATTTCAAGATCAATGATATTTATCAAGTAAAAACATCTGTTGAATATTACAGAATACTGATAGTCTGTTAGCATCTAAGAAGTATTTTGTAACGACGAAACGCGTCATGCTATGTTGTCAATAAAAGGTAAATCAAAAGTTCAAGTGGTTTGAATTTTAGTTTATATCTACCTTAATAAAAAAATTGTTCATTTTAGTGCCAATTGCATGTAGCGCTTAGAAAGCACTTCGAAAAACTGTTGAATCAATCTACTTCGCATATGGAGCGCCTACAACTTGCAACAAACTCTATTTGAGCTTCGAAACTCTCAATCGAAATATCGAAATATTCATTGACTAAGTATGAAATATTCGTGAATCTTGAAATAAGTTATGTATTTTGGTGTGATCTGAAGCGATTAGGCAGGGGACCATTTTCATACATTAGAAACACAGCTTTGGGGTGTTTGAATGAAATGTCTACAAAGCCTCTACATACTAATGTTCTCGGGAGGAGGAATCTAGAATGCTAGAGAGAGTTTATACTTCTTTTCTTCGATAGAGAAATCTCACGGGATAATTTCACGAACTAATGTTCTTCTTATTCCGAGATAGGACCTGGGGCATTTTGAAATTGATCCATTCTTGATTGATTGATTAAATATGACTGACCATTCCTAATAAACAATTGTTTCATATTATGATTCAACAAGTTCGATGATTTGTCGAAGAGCACTTTATATTCACTCTCGAAAATGATAGATTCGTTCTCGTTGACAACATTTGTGTAGACAGCTCCCTGAGAATTTTATTTGAAATATTTCGATATTTCTATTAAGATACATATAATTGAATTAAGATGTCTAATAAAATACAAATAAATAAAGGCAAAAAGCTTATGAGAAAATATTCAACATACTGACGCAATTTAAAAAAAATATATTGTCGAGTTTCCCAAATATTGTGTAAAGTATTTCCTATCTGACAAGCAGTGATCAACTATAACTCAACTTCTCATAAATATTCTTTTTGTCTGGAAGAGACACCCTCAGTTGTATCAATTTTCAGTGAAGACTTTCAAACGTCGGGAATAGACGAAGATCCAGTTGACCACAATTTACAGTGTTAAATTTTCGACAAACGACCGTAGAGGACCCCAACTTCTTAAATTTGGCAAAACAAAATTGATGAATATATTCTAAAGTTATACAAATACACAAGAAGAATTTGCAGTCTGATTTTGGATCCAGATTTGAATTAATTGTAAACTAATATGTACATATGAGAAATACAAGCCAAAGATGGAAATACAACAGGAAAATGATCAACAATGATCTCATAGAAGATTAATAATCAAAAGGAATACCAAAGATAACTCAAATCTGTTTCAAATTATCATGAAAAGGTATCGAAGAGAAATGACTCCACTTCCTCCGGAAAAATACAAGGTGTTATCTGGAATCCTAAAAATAAAATGAACCACAAATTAGGAATACTTTCTACTCTCCACCACAAATATACGATGGGGAAAAAGATTTGCTGCAAGTTTAATCAGGTAGAATTTGATTAGTTTATAGATATTCCGTGTTCCATACTAAAAAACTTATATCAGAAAATGCGTTTTCTATATTTAGAAACTAAGGTTGAAGATTAGTATTAGTCATTTTGTATACGTAAAATTATTAGTAAAGATAACACAATGTTTTCAATTGAATATAAGATAAAATTCAAACACTTATTCCATACAACTGTCAATATTCTATTAGCATCTCAAGAAGTCGTTTACAACGACGAAACGCGTCATGCTGCAATTTCAATAAAAGTGTAAATCAAAAGTTCAAGTGTTTGAATTTTGTCTTATATTCGATTATGAGGGATTTAAATCAAGTAAACGCCAACACTATTCAATACAATGTTTTTAGTATATGTGACTAGTTTTTTAGTTTATCCGAAAAAATAATGAATAATTTCAAACATATTTATTATCATTAACCGATTGGGCCGATACTTGATGAATATCTAAATACATAATTCAAATAAAAGAAGGTAGTTTTCCGATTTTCACTATGATTAATTTAAAACATAACAATATTGTTTCGCCAACACACTACGCCAGTTTATCATCAACATCTGATGAAGCCACTGCGTTGGCGAAACAATATTCTTATGTTATGAATTAATTATAGTGAAAATCAGAAAACTACTTTGTTTTATTCAAATTATATATGTATTATCCTTTCGTATGTCACAAACATGGACAGCCATAGGCTCCATAAAAACCCAACGGATTTCTATGAAAGGTTCTATAAAAGTTCAACTTAAATTTTGAGTTGATAACTTTTCAATATCTCGGAGCGTCCAGGCGATATGAAAATATTTGCTGTTGCCATCCATCGAGGTTCGGTAACAAAGGGATAAATATTTGGCAATATTTCGCTTCTTTTATGGACTGGCAATAAATATCGTATTTTATGTGAAAATAAGAGACTATTTCGATATAAACTTGGTGAACCCAGCTTGCCTCAATCATCGATAAACTTTAATGTCTGTAACAGTGAAACTATCAGGTATCAAAGAAAACAATTGTTTTCCTCAGAATCGAAAGAAAATACCTGCTGGATCATAGGAACGGGAAGCATTTTAAAAACGTTGATTTCTTGAAATTTTTAAATTGAAAAATTTGAACAATTTCAGAAATGTTTGTAGTAATAAAATTGATAGTTTCTTATTATGAATTATTTTCTAGTTCATTTTATGGAGGTTTGCAATTTTATACCTAATATAAATATAAATAGTTCCGAAAATGTGTTTATGTTAAATATAAATGAACTGATTTAGATTGAGCTATTTGTAATATTTCATTGAATGCTATAATGTAGTTATAAGTTACTTTTTTTTAGATTAGATTGAGCTCTTTGTTATATCTTTTTCATTTTAATTATTTAGTTATGTATTCAACATTATTATTTTCTGTAATTGGGTGTTACACCTGTTGAGAATGACGAATTTACTTTTATTATGATTATTATTATTATAAAAATTTTTATATTTTTGATGCAGATATAGTTAAAAAGTAGTTATCGATAATTATAAAAAATAAAAGTAAAAATCGATAATTCTCCTATGATGTCATGCATGGAGATGAAAATATAATTTGCTAAAAAAGGGTAATTATTATTATGAATCTTCATAGGTGCGTTTGATATTTCTGTCTTCGAAGAATACAAAACATAATACAAAGAAATTAAATAATTATCTCAATTGAATATATGGATGAAGATGAATGAATAATAAAATTACCCGATATTTAATTCCCATTCCAATTAACCCATATTCAACTCGAATATTCAGAACTCGATTGCAGGGCCACCTATCGGCTGAAATCCACTTTAGAATAAAAAAAAATTCGGTCCAGGAGTTCATTGGCATACACACGTACAGTGAATTATATATGAAGATATAAGATATATATATATATATATATATATATATATATATATATATATATATATATATATATTTTTATTGCCTGTTTGAAAGTTTTTAGCATTAACAGGCTTTTTTAATATGAAAAAGTTTATTTCTGTTGACGTTTCGTTGTTATATTACAACTTTGTCAAAACTAATGAATAATTGAATTTATGAGTTACTATGGATATCAAATGTCAAACTTAATTTTTAGAAAAATCAAATTAGTTATTTTGTATATTCACTTATTGATTTTCATTATCAGAGGAATATTTCTGGCTCAGCATTCGCTTCGGAAGTTTTAGTCTTCTTCACCATGAGGAAACCTCTGAAAAACTCATGGTAAGCCAGGTGATTCTTAAGTGTGATTATATTTACATATATACAATTACATATAGTTTTTTATATACTTATCCAGAATGTGTATATTGTTCGTTTATGTGTGTGAAATTGAAGGTAGATCTGGAAAGAATGAGTTGTGAGATGTGATGTTTTGTGATTGTTGTGTGTTTATTTTGCGAGTGTTATTTGTGAGGTTTATTAAGTTGTTGTAGATAGAATTTAGATGTTTAATGTCCGTTCTTTCATTGACTGTGTTTTCAAATAACACTCGCAAAATAAACACACAACAATCACAAAACATCACATCTCACAACTCATTCTTTCCAGATCTACCTTCAATTTCACACACATAAACGAACAATATACACATTCTGGATAAGTATATAAAAAACTATATGTAATTGTATATATGTAAATATAATCACACTTAAGAATCACCTGGCTTACCATGAGTTTTTCAGAGGTTTCCTCATGGTGAAGAAGACTAAAACTTCCGAAGCGAATGCTGAGCCAGAAATATTCCTCTGATAATGAAAATCAATAAGTGAATATACAAAAAAACTAATTTGATTTTTCTAAAAATTAAGTTTGACATTTGATATCCATAGTAACTCATAAATTCAATTATTCATTAGTTTTGACAAAGTTGTAATATAACAACGAAACGTCAACAGAAATAAACTTTTTCATATTAAAAAGCCTGTTAATGCTAAAAACTTTCAAAATAAATACCTCAAACAGGCAATAAATCAATTTCAAGATTATATATATATATATATATATATATATATATATATATATATATATATATATATATATATGGTATATTGTTCCGGGAATACATCCGTTACAAGTTCCAGGAATACGGATGTATTCCCGAACAATATACCATTATATTTTTCCATCCGTGAATCTCTACGTTCAAACATATATATATATATATATATATATATATATATATATATATATATATATATATATATATATATATATATATATATATATATATATATCTATATATGTGTGTGTGTGTATTTATCATACTGCTGATAAGAAAATTATCTACCACGATAAACTCATCGCTGTTTTTGTCGTTTCTGAATATTCTGTATAATAAGACTGTCAAAAAAGGAAGAATACAGAGCCATTCTTTCGTCACGTTTTTAAGTGAATTTCGCTGATGTAAATCGTTGAATTTATTTCGTTAAAAAAATACAATTCGCCTTGTTTGCGTCAAAAACTGAATAATGTCATCCCCACGTCCCAACGATAGGAACGGAAAGTGGGCGAAACGCTGACTAAATTTTTTCCAGCACGAATTTATTTCGATTAAATTTGTCATCTGCAATGTCGTCGACCTGTACCTCATTTAATAAAACGAGTATCAAATTAAATTCTTTAAGTCAACCAGAAATGTAATGTCAATTAATTCAAAATGAAGAATACTAGTGATAAAAATGAAAAATCACAAAGCTCAATTTAAAACAAACAATATTTTATATTCAACTTTTATATTCACACTTTTTCCACAAAACTTCAAACTTTACTTTTAAACTTCAAAGGACCAAGTTTTATTTTTCATTTTCATCTTTCACAGAAAAATGTTTCACAAAATTTTCGAAATATTTATTTTCTCACCTCATTTTGGGATATCGAAAAATCACCCCAGCTTTCAATCGAAAATTCAGGTGTCAAAATGTGTACTTTTTCAAAAAAGTGGATGAGCTTTTGTTTCGTTGAAATCCCTACTTCCTGATGGTGTGAACAAAAAATACAGTACTATATATTTGTCACTATTCTCTGGAAATAACTCCACCACTCCATTTGAAATCGATGAAGGTTTTCACAGCTGCTACAACATAACAGGTAGTGATTCACCATGGTAATGCATATTTTTTCGCATTATGAATTAGAGATTTCCACGAGCCCAAGGACTTCTTCAAAAAAATATATTTTGACGTAAGAGTTTTCGATTGAAAATTTGAAAATTAGGGTGCTTTTTCGATATTAAGTCAAAATAATGTGAGAAAACAAATATTTGGAATCGAAAAATTCGTTAATTGAATTTTGCAGATAAATTTTGAGGTCATTGAGTTAATTTTTCATTTCAGATCAATTTTCACAACCTTCTCATTCATCTCTTTTCTATACATTTTCTAGTTTTCCGGAAAATCTATATAAACCGTTTTCTACCCTTAAAAATTCATTCCCTTCCACTTCCAAAACCTCTGATCAACTGTAAATTATTTTTCTTCCCATTTTAGTTTATTTCCTTCCTTTTTTCAATGGGTTTCATCCCACTATAAGTTTTTTACTTTCAAAAATTAACGACAGTCTTCTGACATTTTCGATCATTTTTTAAGCCTCAAAGAATGTGGATGCGTACCTGTTTCTGAGCACGCACCAAACAGCTTCGATATCCGAATACAAATTCCTTTCGTACGGAGTTCCTCCGCTGATCCCGTATCCCGAGTAGTCGTAACTCATAATGTCGCATTTCAATTGAGAACAGAGCCACACGTAATAATTGCTACATTGCCCCAAATCAACAGCGTTGCCGTGAGAAAATAACAGAGTGAACCTTGGTTTTCCGCCATACCGAACGAACACGCAAGCTATTTTATTTCCCCTTTTCGTTCTCACGAAAAAACCTTCCAATTTCCGTAGATCCGCCTCGCTGTACATCCAATGAGCATTCTCCTTCAGAATTATGCTGTGTTTACTTCCCGATACGGCTTGAAATTGATACGAAGGATCAGGTGGTAGGAACGCTATTTTTGCGGCAACGCTACTTGGACAAGGAGGGCAACAGAATAAAAAGCAGAACTGTTTTAAGGTAAAACGACTCATGAGATCCTGAGAGTGAACAGATAACGAAGTACTCTCAGTCCGAATTCATCGAAAAAACGTAACTGATCTTGTTTAGAAGAGCTTTTCGTGGTTCGCAAAATATCTTCATATCAACAGTTCTGCCACTCCATTCATCTTTATACGATTTGTAAACTCACCTGAAACAAAAAAATCAAATTAGTTGGAGTTCAACAAATTCGAAGATTTGTACGAAATAAACTAATAATTAAAAGGAACTGAGACATATAGATATTAATAAGACATACTTATATATAAAATTCCTGAAACAGCACTGCGTGAAATCAAATCATACCCGCCTTACTGCTAAATATTTGTTGAAATTGAAGCATTCATTTGCGAGTTAACAGTTGTCAAAAGATGGCTTGTTAACGTCAGAGAGATTTATTTTTTACACTGTGATTTATGTTACCATGGCATCTAACATTACAATAAATTCTTTGTCAACATTACAATGGCTGGATTAAAGTCATCAAATAGAAGATATAGCTTCGATTCTCAAGTTTTAAGGTTTTGAAGGTATCTTTGATTCAACTGGTTATAAAATATAATACATAATTATCAATGCCAATTTATACAACGATTATTTTACATAATCGTTGTATAAATAATATAATAAAGAGTTTAATTTAATTCAATATCTTATTATGTTCCACCAAGAGTTAAGCGAGAATTCAGTCTTGAAAATAAGCTAACGCTTGATACATGTTGACTAATTCATGCTGTTAAATATAATCGTGACACATTAAGCCAAGAGTTTAATTCAATATCTAATTATGTTCCACCAAGAGTTAAGCGAGAATTCAGTCTTGAAAATAAGCTAACGCTTGATACATGTTGACTAATTCATGCT
Source organism: Henosepilachna vigintioctopunctata (assembly GCA_030704895.1). Lineage (NCBI taxonomy): Eukaryota > Metazoa > Arthropoda > Insecta > Coleoptera > Coccinellidae > Henosepilachna > Henosepilachna vigintioctopunctata. The sequence goes on along the minus strand of JARQZJ010000071.1, from coordinate 2,561,472 downwards.
GTTAAATATAATCGTGAAACATTAAGCCAAGAGTTTAATTTAATTCAATATCTAATTATGTTCCACCAAGAGTTAAGCGAGAATTCAGTCTTGAAAATAAGCTAACGCTCGATACATGTTGAATAATTCATGTTGTTAAATATAATCGTGAAACATTAAGCCAAGAGTATAATTTAATTCAATACCTCGTAGAAATAGCACAAATTTCTTGAATTATCAATGTTAATCTCCATTACTATTTTTCAAAATATCGATACCAACTAAAATTAATATATTAATAGAGCATTTTGTGATGAGTAGGTTTTGTTAAGTTTCCAATAAACTCATATCAGTTAATGTGAGAACGAAACGTGTAGTGTTCCAGTAAAATTGAATAACTCAAAAGAAGATGAAAACGAACAACGAAATTGAAAATTTGCAAGCACCTAATTAAGTTACGGCCGATCCTTTTGTTCTCGTGCAAAATTCATTTCAACTTCAGTTGTTGAGGAAAATGTAGCAATGAATGGCTCAAATAAAATTAAAATTTTATCAACAAAGCTGCTTATTTTATTGGCATCAGTTTTGGCCGACGAATTCGATAAAACACTTTGCATTACAAATACTATTATTCTTAACTCTCTGTTTTCTACTTAATTAAGATGTTCACAATTGAACATCTTAATTAAATACAATCAAATTGCATCATATCAATCAATGACAGCAACCAAGTATAAACAATATTATACAACGAACATCTATAAAATCATATATTCTGCATGTTTGTAGCACTTTTAAGTAACAGCTTAAAGTACCATCGTGACGAAACAATGTTATCAGCTTCTTTCAAATATTTAATAGTGTTGGCGTTCACTTGATGTAAATCCCTTATAATTGATAAGAAGATAAGATAAGAAGATAAAATTCAAACACTAAAACTCATGATTTTTTATTGAAAACATAGCATGACGAGTTTCGTACTTGTAAACGACTTCTTCAGATGCTAATAGAATACTGACAGTCAGTATGAAATAAGTGTTTGAATTTTATACTGTATTCAATTGAAAGCATTGTGTTATCTTTGCTGATGAGTTTCCGTATAAAATGACCAATACCGTCGTTACAAAATATAGATTATGTTAGCATATGAAGAAGTCGTTTGTAACGACGAAACGCGTCATGCTTTTATGTAGTCAATAAAGTGTAAATCATAAGTTCAAATGTTTGAATTTAAGTATATATTCAATTATAATGGATTTACATCGAGAACACGCCAACACTATTAAATATCTATAAAATAATCAAATTCTGTTTGATTAATGTTCCGACTGCAGTTAATCTTTTTCCCCATAGTAGGTATGTGGTAGAATAGAAAGTATCCCTTATTTGTGGTTGATTTTGGTTCTTAAGAATCCAACAAGCTTTTTGTATTTTTCTTAAGGAAGAACAGTCATTTCTCTGTGGTTTTATGATAACTTTATATCGAGCGTTGTCTATCTTCGGTAATCCTTGTGACTGAAGCATCACTTCTAGCTTTATTTTACGAACATAAAATATCACCATCAACTACGGAATCCCAGGCACTTCTTTCACTTTATGCACTGTCATTTTGAATTGTTAATAAGTGTAATAAGCGATAATAATACAATATAAAGATACAAATTGTTACGAAATATAAAACAAGCTGTACTATATTTACTATAACAAAATTTTCATAACAAACTACATAGGGCTCTTCGGTTTAATATTATTTATAAATATTATACTTAACTTAACACAAACAAGTGTGAGAAAAAGGGAATTTTGTGGACTCGAGCATTATATATCACAAAACATTCGAAGAACAAAATGGAGACCTTGATAGAAAAAAAATGTGGTTTTGTTAATATACAAACTCTATAAGCTGCTCTATTTCTCCTCAGATAAAGAAATTTAAATGAATGATAGAATGATAACGAGCTTATCTCGAATTATAAATACAAGAAAATTATTTACGACTAAGGAAATATTTCACTATAAAATTTTGTGATTTAAAATTTCGTGATGAGAATATGAATTGAATATGTAAATATTCAATATTGAATATGTAAATTCAAAATGATAATTGTCAATTTTGCCCAAGTTGTGCAGGTAAATCGAACGATGCCGTATATCACATATCTAGTGAATACCAAAGGAATCGATCGCACAACAAAAAACGTATGGCGTCCATTATCATTATCTCTGAATGACCCCAGCTAGACGACATCGGGTGGAAGGTTGGATGTCGTAAAAACGCAGTAGGTCCTCGAATTACGACACCGGCAAAAAACCTGGACAAGTGAAAAATGGGAAAATTGTCTTGGACTGCTTCCAAGCCTTGTCTTTTCGCCCAGATAGCGATTATATCCGTAACACTTCTTGACAGGATCGTAGCAGATGCGTTCGTTATCATTGTTATCCTCGCAACTGCGCAATTTTATGATCGCTATCATGAAACTCATTCAATTGATCAAATTGAATTTGAGGAAATTTGAAATCATTTACAAGAGCTGTCCCTTTTTCTTCTAAGAAATCATATCACAATCGAAAAAAAAGCATCAGCAATCGGAACAATAACACTAGAAAGTTGACTCTCCAGGTACTCACATCTTTTGATCTAATAAGAATAACCAAACTCCAATATGGAATTCCATTCCAATATGGAACCATTTGACTCAATTTATTTCAATCTACAAAAACAGTTTGTCCACATGTTTAGAACTACTAACTTACTCATAAATGAAAGTAAAATAATTACTATCTCAAATTGCTATAATGAATTATCAAGTTATGTTAATATACGATTCCAAGACGTAGAAGTAAAAACAATGCATTGCGATGAACAATCTCAACATGTCACTTAAAACAGTACAGTGAAGTGACAAATTTGTCCTCTTCTGATTTCAGATGTAAATATCAATTGGTACCAAGAAATATGTTGAATCTTGTATGCAGTGAAGAATCCAAACAGATTACTTCAATTCAACAACTTCTATTTGAAAAGCTTCACGAAGTAGCTTTATAATAATATTAAAATTACTTTAAAAATCTGTACCGGAGGATATCGCATCGTGAAATCTAAAATATGCATTTTTATGGCTGCCAGCAGTTTTATGCTACAAGTCATAAAATATCTTCAATGAAATGGACAGAAACTTTCATTTTTCTCCTTCTTTTTATTATAGATATCAAAAATTTATAGAAAAGCATGTACCAACTCCGCAAGGCAGCCGATCAATTACGAGTACCTGCATTGACGGAGAAGAAGAATATCTTTCGACTAATTGTTATGATTCAGATATCGAAATATGAACATTTTGAAACGAGAACATGATGGTTATATTTGACATAATTTTATGATACTATCACAAAATTCATTTTTCTTGGAGTATTTAGATAATTCATTTATTTATAAGGTATGGTTCACTTCAATTTCAATTACATTCAAACACTTTTCAAACAATTCAGATATACAATTTGGAATTCATAGGTGCCTGTTCAATATGATGGATAAGGTGATCCCCTCTAAACTGATCCTTACCATCTCATTTTTTGAAAAAAAAAATTGTGCTTCTTCAGATCTTCTAAATATTCTAAATAATTCTAGAATATTTCAAAATATAAGTACAGAAATTCAAAAATAAGATACAAAAACAGGAACGTTAAAGCAATTAAGTTGTTTTACTGGTATCAAAAGTAGTGTTACATACACTAGTAAAAAAAGTGACTAGTGAAACATAAAGACACGTAAATTTCCTGAAATGTTAATCCCTAACTGATCACGGAGAATCATAACATTTGGTTCCGAAACTTTCTCTTCCACTTGAATCTGGCATTAGTATTTCTTTTTGTCTGCATAAATACTTTTATACGCTATTTATGCATGATAATATAAATGAGCTTTCCTCAAACCTGTTCGGCTAAGTCTAATTCAAACAAATTTCAAAAATGTTGTCATATTTTTGACCTAGCCGCTTCTTCAATTCAATATGCAATATTTTTTATGCAGAGGTCTACGAGAACTGGTCTGGTAATAGAATTTCCAATAACAGTGAGAACTACCACTGCATATACTACAAAGGATTATACTCATTTCTTCAACTTGTTGACAGATACAAACAACAAAACTAATGTTTGAAAATTAGAGCTTAACACTAACGAAATAAAATATATATGTACAAATATAATTTAATCCAAAATGTACGTTATATTTTTATAAAAGAAATATAAAAGCGAATAACATCATCTTGTTCTACTGTTTAAGTGTTTCTCTCGCAATTACTGTTGATGTTCTGTCTGATAGACAAGAAATAATATAAATTTTAATTTCTGGTGATATAACTATATGCATTTGTTTTTGACCTTCACGATTAATAAGACAATTAATAAGAAAATGTTAAACTTTATCAATTCGATGCAAATGTTTGCAATTTTCATTATTGTCAATACTAAATCATTGAAAAATCAAATATTTGGGATATTTTGAACTTTCAGCTTTTATATCCAGAAGAATTAGTAGTAAGTAGAAACTTCTAATAATATATGAAATAATGAGTTTTTAATTATATTAATAAAGGTGAGTGAACTTAACTCATTCTTTTTCTGAATCAACTTGTGAGATATTCTCGAAATATTCTGTCAATAATAATGATGTTTGCCAAACAAAGTTAATACTTCAAATTATGATTGAATATCCACAAATCTCTACACTCTTCAAAAAAGCAAATATCACGTTTACGAAAGAAAAGTTGAAAAGTCCCCAGAACTCGTACTACATTTGAGGATCTGTACAAGTAACGAAATCTAATAACCAGTGAATATGATTGAATAAAAGACAAATGTTTGAAATAATTTTACAAACACTGTAAGCTGAATAGTTTTGAAAACCCACAATCTCGAATTATGGATGACTCATTGAAACATTAAACCGAAATTGAAGAGGAAAATTAATCTATCAAAAAATTACATTAATTAATAAAGTAATAAATTATGGAACATGTTCAGAAATTTTCAGTATTAGAAATTGAGGTAATAGAATTGAAGAACTCGAATACAGTTTCACATATATCAAAAGTATTTCAAATACTTATAAAAGTGTAAATACTTAATTATATATATATATATATATATATATATATATATATATATATATATATATAAATATATATATATATATATATATATATATATATATATATATATATATATATATATATATATATATATATATATATATATATATATATATATATATATATATATATATATATATATATATATATATATATATATATATATATATATATAAAAAAAAAATTATTCAACAAAAAATATATTCTACTAACGAAGTTTTCCGTGGATAACCAACAACGGGCCGGTTCGAAAGCGTCCCTCGCTGCTTTGCCGACTGTCTACGTGGATCAAAGCACGGCCTGCAAAGAAAACGACGTCGCCCGGAGTCAACAATACCGGACAGACGGGTGAGGGGCAAGGAAATGCGCCGATTAACACTCGACCCACGGAGAAGCCCTTCGGAGTAAATACCTCCGAGAAAACCAGACAAGGACAGATCAACACTCGGTCCCTAGGAGAAGCCCTCTGGTGGCAACACCTCCAGGAGAACAGGGAAGGAAGAGCAGAGGAAGCTGGTCAACACCCAGTTTCCAGGAAAGAGTTCTCTGAAGTCGACACCTTCAGTGAACTGAACTTCTAAGGTTCGTGCACCTGCTTTTATACTCATCGGTCCCTACTCTCGTTACTCTTTTTCTTCGTACAGTGGTACGGTAGGGATCTGCGCGATGTTCACTTGTTTATCTCAAATTTTGCGCTCGCGTGTTCTTCCACCGTTACAATAATGAACTGGTAAATAAAGAAGACATTAGGATAATCGACATCACACTGGAAACAGTGGACGAATGCATATACCTGGGCCAACTTATGCGTAATACAGGTTCTCTACTACCAGAAATCAACCGGAGAATAAAACTAGCGTGGAGTGCATACGGAAGAAATTCAATCATATTCAAATCCAGGATGCCACTATACCTTATGAAAAAGACATTTGATCAATGCGTACTACCAGTGATGACATCCGGTTGTGAAACCTGGACACTCAAGACCGAAATCACAAGAAAGTTCCAGGTGGCACAAAGATCAATGGAACTCAATGAAACGCAACATGCTAGGCATAACAAGAAGAGACCAGAAAAGAGTAGAATGGATTCGACAGAAGACCCAGGTAACAGACGTTATCCACAGATCAAATTCTCTCAAATGGCAGTGGACGGGACAGTTGGCGAGATGAACCGACAACAGATTGACCACCATAATAACATGGTACCCACGAGACATGAAGACACCCAAAAGAAGACCGAATCTGAGATGGGACCATGACATAAAGAAATTAGCAGGCACAACATGGACCCCATTAACCAACGACAGACATCAATGGGCCAACTAGCAAGACAATACGTTAATATATAAAAGGAAGGCCACACCATGCAAAATTGGTAGAATATGGCTGCAAATGATGATGATGATGATAATATATATAATATAATCTTAAACAAATCATACTTCCCATTCAAATTTTATAATTTCACATAATATTCATAAAAGTAGACATATTTATGGTAAATAGCGTAAATCAGACACAAAATTCTGAGAATATTCTTGATAAGCATTGGGATTTAAATAATTCACCATTATTGACCTTATTCAGGTCAAGAACTTAGTTCAGTATGGAAGTTCTTGAGAGTAAATTCATGGTTGTTTTCATTCCTATAACTTCCATTGTTGTTTATAAATACTTGAACAGAGTTACATTTGTTGTTGAATCAAATTATGTTAGCGTCTGCAGAAGTCGGTAAGCCGACGAAGCACAACACATTATCTATAATAAAAATGTAAATCAAATTCAAGTGTTTAAATTATCCTATATTTTCCTAGTAGCACACATTTACGAACCTACTACAAAATCTTTCAATACTGTTTCACAAAACATACATCGGATATAATTCAAATCATATTGAAATTGTTCGAAGTTCATTTCTGATTTGGGAAACACAAAGTCAATCGAAGTTTTTCGATAAATACTACCAAACTTTCGCATCTGCTTTAGATCGAAGCATTTGTCTGAATAATTTCCTGTACGAAGTTCGACCCTGCACCGAGCTATTCAAGCCCCCAGAATGTACTTCCGATTTATCGACGTCCCAAATGGCCGTCTCATTATTCCCCGGAGTCCCGGGTCTGAATCCGTGGGATTCGTACAGCTACCAATTCGCCACTAAGCGTCGCTTCGATAATACGAGACAGGTAACATGTAGATATCGGATTTTCGTTGGAAGGACATGTTTCGTGGAAAACGATGTCAACGTGTTCAGCATGTTCTGGCACACAATTCTTTTCCGAGTTTGTAAAATAAGAAATGAGATTCTCATCGGAAATATTCTTTTTCCATGGGTTTCGACTATATTTATCGGCCAAGATTCAAAACCTAGCCGGGAATGAAAATTTTTCCAGACCCATTTCGAATTATAAGTGTAATTTGAAAGAGATTTCAATTTTCTATAACGAGCCATACATAAATTACGTCACACGTTGAGGAAGAGCTTTATCACTGAAATTTTTGTACAAATTACTGCACAATAGTATTGATTGTCCTCCTCTCTTGTCCGCTTGAAATTTCGTGTTCATAGGCAAAATTCTCGTAATACAGAATTATTTCACCTAGAAACTCCGAGGACCAAATCCCGAAGACAATCCCCCATTTGGTTTATGGAGTTTACATCCAATAGAGTTGCTAATAATTCATAATTGTGACATTCACTTTGACTCCATAGAAGTTATTATTAGGACTTTTGTCAACAAAGGAAATTGACTGAAATGAATTGATTTAGATTGAGTTCTTTGTAATATTTCATTAAATGCTATTATTTAGTTATTAGTTACTATTTTACCTTTTTAAGATTAGATTGCGCTCTTTGTTATATCTCTCTCATTCAATTATTTAGTTAATATTCAACATTACTTTATTACTTTCTGTAATTGGGTATTATACCTGTTGAGAATAAAGAACTTATTATTATTATCTGGTATGATTGTATACAGGTCTATAAATTTCTATATTCTTAAGTGATAGTAGAAAAAGATAGATTATATGGCTGCTTATATTAAGTGATAGTCGATATTCGACCTAGTAGTTGTGTACAATGATTCCTGAAGTTATATATATATATATATATATATATATATATATATATATATATATATATATATATATATATATATATATATATATATATATATATATATATATATATATATATATATATATATATATATATATATATATATATATATATATATACATTAGTTGATAAAAAATTTCATGTGTAATCTAAAAATGATATAATATACAGGGTTTATCACTCAAAATATCATTTATGTTCACACTTTCCGACAATGAGATATTTCTCTGAATGTTGACCTTATATGCCGAAAATATTCCCTGTCACGATTCCTGCATACGTGTAAGTACTCACACATTTATTATTCTATACACTTTTTTTCTACATCCGATACTACAACCACAACCCGATTGTTTCCGAGATGTTGCCTTTATCGTGGTTAGAGCTTGTGGTAACAGTGAGTTAGCAACAACACTGTTTTCTTGATTCACACACTTTTATTAAACAGTTGGGATTTTCATTTCACCATTACGATTGCTTGTTTCATCTTCAATCCGAAGAAGACATCGTAATGATGAAACATACGCCACAATCGTTTAATAAAAGTAAGTAAATTTAAAAATAGTGTTTCCGTTACCATTTCAATTTTCAAATGGATTTACATCTAGTAAAGGCCATCAACATTCCAAAGGCGTCTTAAGTTCGGCTTGAAATAACTACCTCGGTATATGTTGTACATTTCAAAACGGAAGCAAGGACCTTTTCCATACTAATCTTGATTTTCAAAAATAATAACTCATCATGATGTTGGCAATAAAGTTATCCTCCCGATTTCAGGTCATACGGCTTTCACACTCCCCCACAGGGGAAGTTTCACTTATCCAAGATATTAAACTTCAGAGGGATTAAGCTCCCAGGGAGTTTTTTCCGAATTATCAGGACCATGACGGTGGTCCATATGGCGGAAACTTCACTGCGGCGACATTCGTGGCGTTGATTTTCGCTGTGTCCTAAACTTCCTGACTAGTTCTCTGATGTTTTTCAGGAGTTTTTTCGTGATTATGCCCGTGGATCCCAAGATAATTGGAATCAAGAAGTCTTGACCACATTAAAGAGCTATTCTATGCACTCGCACTTCAAGTTCTTGATATTTAGACATTTGGTCGGCATTCTTCTCAATAAGGTTGTTCGCATTTGGCATGGTCACCTGGATAAATGTAGTTTTCCTAGTTCTTTTGTTCCTAGTTTTTTTACCAAGACCAGGTCAGGCTATTGTGGAGAACTGTTTGATTAGTCATGATAGTGCTGTCCCAGTCATTATCCAAAATTGGCTCCGGAATGTAACTGCTACTTTACCCATCTTTACCCTTTGTATAAGATGAAATGCTAATGCCAGTTCTTGATGCACAATCAAGAATTATGTTATAACGCCGTAGTTTTATTATTAATAAAACTACGGCGTTATGTCTCTCTTTATTTTTACATTATCACAATTTTTTTATTCATTTTATCATCCCCGATTTCATAATTATTATTTTTTTATTCTGGAATGTCTACCCCGGTTTTATAATTATTATTATAGCCACAAGGAATTGTGCTATATTGGCTCCTTCTAAGAATGTTAAATTTAATCTTACACCATCAGTTGAAGTATGTTACTGTTCACAAATACTAATATTAATTATTATTAATATTATTACTAATACTAATACTATTAATACTAGTAATTTATTTTGACCCAAGTACTGCTTCAGAGAATATCTGAGTACTATTGAAAAGTTAGGGAGACAAAAAAACCCTGTCGAACACTCTTCTAATACCTTCCAGTAGAATTGTGCGATACACTGTACGAGTTTTCACGGAAAGGCACTCAGAATGATGAGATGAGAAGTGTGGAAAAGAGTATTCACATTGTACAAAATTTCAATTCGTTATGGACGTGCTGTCACGCTGGGATATGAATTATAACACCCGTTATAATTCGCAGTCGATGCCGACTGCGCAATCGACTGTGATTTCAGCCGAAGCAATGATTATACGTCAGGGAAATTTATGGGAAAGTCAGGTATTTAATAACAGCTAGATTTTCCGCATAGTTATGCGAAACGCGTCCAAAACGGGGCCAGAGTAGCGACTCATAAAGATGGAGCAGGGAATGTTGAAAAGATCCGTATAAATTTAATCAACACAAATTTAACACTCTTTGAAGATATTAAGATAATTTGCGAGGCCAAGAAGTGAACTTGACCCGGGAAAACGCGCGCTGAATATAATATGACGTGAATATCGATTTTAATTCATTTCTCTTCAAGTAAAAATGTAAAGATTTTCTTCACAACTGATTTTAGGCAAGATATATTTTACTTCGATATTCTTCATGAGATTTCGCTTTAGTATCTATCATTTTCAGTTAACAACTTAATTTGTATCGTCGAATATTTATAGCTTATATTTCTTTCAATTTTTCTCATTTATTATATCGACAAAAGACCCAACCTTTAAAGATATTTCCTTCCAGTAGGTCCAATGAGGATGTCAAGCGTGGTTTTATGAAGACCCTTAGTGAGACGAAGTGTAAATAGTTTTTTCTCGCAATGAAAGCTCAGAAATTATTCAATACTCAAAAGCGTCCCGATTCAAAACATGTCAAGTACAGAAATTCAAACAAATATTCACAAAAGAAACAAGGATGTTTTATGACGAAAAAAATTGAAAAAAATATCTCAAAATCCAGCAAGTATTCTACATAACTAGATAGTTTCCATGAGGAAGAATAAAGAGAAATATAGCAGAATGAGTTTACTAGGTCAAAATTATAATAAAGTCAACAGTGAAAAATTAGTGTGCTTTTCATCAGTTGAACGACAAACATTTCAATGCACTCAATTATAAATATGTTTTGAAAATATTTTAAATTAATTACTTATTTACTAACTGAATTTTTTAATGTATTACACTTATTTTAGTGGAAATAAACATAAGTACAATTACAATTACCTATTTCACATCTAAGCCATTCAACACAAAAAAAATTTTCACAAGCAGATTCGAAATAATTAAATTCATATTGTAATGTCTACTCGAAAAAAAAATCTTGAGTAATAAGGAATAAAAAATTGAAAAAAATATTCACTTCATTTTCGCATTATTCAATAATTAAATAGTTGATAAGCCATACGAACTTTCGGATATCTGTTGGATATACGAAAGAAAGATTGAGATAATTTGTTGAATATATTTCGAATATACCGGAAAACATTGAAATATCATCATAATATTCAAAGCATCGGTAGATTGACGGCCTCGGATAAATTTTTCAATCAACAGTCGGTTACAAAAATGAATAATAAACTACCTGGAGCAAAAAATGGATGAAATACACATACTAATCCATAGGGAAACAAACAATGCAAAATTCTCAAATTTCCATGAATATTTCTTTGATTTTCATCAATAACGGTGCACTATGGGACACAAAATCCGATTGATTTCAGATAAAAAATGGCAATAATATTTATTATCATCGAAATTGAAAATTATCAAGTATATGCCGTATTTCAATCGTAATATCGTTCGGCGAGATAACTATGCACAACCACCACTTTGACCTTATAACTTGTGAAGTTGAAAATCAGTGATGAGAAAATTAATTTTCACTCATATTTCACATATAAGCTTTTCACATGATATGCATAACACAAATATCATGTGAATTTTCGAAATCATTTTAAATTATCCTACATTTATTTCAATGGTGCTTTATTAACTGACATTCCGTTTTGGATATTCAACGAATTCTCTAATTCCGAGCTGGGTCAAATGGAAATTACGTTCAAAATCTGCAGCAGTGCACCGGCTGCGTTCCGACAAGGGGGTTCGTGACATAGCTGAACCCTCCGCCAAGCAATAAAGATGGCGTTAGTATCAAATGGGTTCAAAGCTCCAGTCGGGCACGAAAATAAGGGAATATGAGAATGAATACGAATGGGCTCAATTCTGAGAATTTCAGTTATTATATCAGTGTGAAAGTTTCATAGTAAAGACACCAAACTTCGTTTATACTTAACCTTTGTTTCAATGTCAGTTCTAAGCAATTCAACATGCTTTCAAGTGGAGTGTATCGATTACATTTCAAAATTTTTCTATTCTGTAATTTTTGTAGCTGCTGAGTTTTTTCCCTGCTCAATCCGAATAACAGATTGGAAGAATTTTCAGAGTGTGGCATTATTATTGACTTAAAAAGTAATAACTTCACATATATGGCTAGATTTTTTCCAATTCTTTTGAGAAAGTTCATTATCTTGGAAATTTTAGACGTAATTAAAGAAAAGAATATCATATATGTATAGGAGAATATAATTTATAGTGTTCAACTGGGATTGCTCATTTTCTTCACAGCAAAAATCGTGAAATATTAACAGTTCATTTAACAAGACATTATTGAATAATATTCTCACAATTACTATGAAGTTAGTACAAGAGTACATTTCTTATTTGCATTTTCAAACTTGTTATTTTCAAATATATAGGATTTTAATATTGAGAAGTGTTAATTATATAATTGTTGGAGGAAACAACGTTATTGACTGAAATTCTAAATTGATCTTCTCAATGAAAGGTTTCCAGATATGTTTTTCAAGTGCACTGCCCGTTTCTTAAATCCTCTAACGTTGGCCAAAGTTGTTACTCGTATCATTTGAGGGAAAGAGAATTGTGCTACGGTTTCTTAGAAATGCGGTAAGTTATATAGCGATCGTGTTTTTACGGCAAGTTACATCACAAAATTTACATATAATCACTCCCTTTTATCAAGGCATCGGTCATTAGAACCTATATCAACAGCTTGTGCTTTTCTCGTCTTTTTTTGGGAAATATTGCCACCCACTAGATTTAGGACGACCCATTTTCAAACAAAAAATCAAAATGTTTCAAAAACAAAACAAAATCCGGCTATTGCTAGAAAGAGTTCAGTTCACGAACATGCCAGGGAAACAGAACGAATACAATGTCAATAGTTTCTAAATATGGCGGAGATGACTGCTATTTATTTGGTGGTTCTAACCAAATCTGTGAACATAGAAATGTACGATCATTTCTAGGGATGAAACGATATTTTCGAGGTAAATCGAAACATTACCCCGATACAGTACTCTCACTTAATTAGTATTAATTTTTTTATCAATATTGAAATGGAATAGTGACAATGAAGTACTCATATGAGTACCCTTGGGCTTTTTGCCGATACCTACTCAATACTTTATTCAAATTATCGATACTAAAAGTACTTGGGTATCGGAAAAAAGTATCGAGTATGTGCTTGTATTTATTTGTTTCGCATCATCTTCAATAAATAACTCAGTAATGGGTAACTCAAGGAGGTACTTTTGGAGATTCAAATGTCATATAACTAGTATAATATTATTTAGTAGTGATGGGCGTTATTTTCAGGAACTGTTCCACAAAACCGTTACTCACTGCGAAACGAACGAAAGTTTTTTTGTGTTCGGCCGTTACAAACAGTTACTTTATGGACTAGTTACTTCGATCATCCGTCGCCATATTAAAAAATGAGATATGACGACAGTCAAGTGAAGTGCGCTTGCGCAATGAGTGTAAGTGGAAAGGCGAATCGGAATGTGGATCTGCCAATGAACGCTTCGATGCTGGGAGGAACCGTTCCTTCAAAGATGTTAAAATGAACATTATATTCTACATTTTGTAGAAAAAACTTTCAGGCGAAACGAAAGACATAACGTTGCAAGGAATAAGTTCTTTCGATGATACTAAAATGTATCTTAAGCATATGGACATTTCCATTGAATTTGCCTGTAAATATCAGGTAATTCAATAACATCGCGAATGTCTTTTGATTTTTTACTTTTTGCTTCCATTTCATAAATTAATTAATCTATAAATTTGCTTATTACTATATTGTCATTCAATAACATGGGCATGGTAAATATCATTTATTTATATAATATTACTCTATAAACTGTGAATAATACTGTTATCAGTGTTATCACACTATAACACAGAGCACTGACAAATTAATTTTACAAATACTTTATAGTATATAAAATCAAAAAACCCGTTCCTAAAATAACCGTTTTTTTGGAATAGTCATTTTTTTTTTAGTTACGTTTTTCAAAAAATTCGTTAGTGCCCATTTCTAGTATTTAGTACAAGAGCATAATCACGGCACCATTAATTGTAACTATTGCCTAGTTGTTCAGATAGTTAAATGAGAGGTAATAATAAAAACTTGTCTAAAAATCACTGACTGAACAATTCTTTATTCGACTAGTTTCGCCTTTTATAGCATTATCAAGGATAATGCTGTAAAAGGCGAAACTAGTCGAATAAAGAATTATTCAGTCAGTGATTTTTAGACAAGTTTTTATTATTACCTCTCATTTAAATATGAACTATCACAGAGTAGATTCATCGTCCATTGAATTTATGTTCAGATAGTTGTTTTTCAGTTGGCTAATTTCCGTTACTACTACCAAAAATGACCGTGTAATCAATGGCATTAATACGTTTTTATATATTGAATGTGTCAGTTCATTTTTTATAGATAACGAATGGCGGTCCTATAACATGTCCGCCATTGTTTATATCATTTCTAAATTGCATTTTTATCTCGAATGCTGTAAATGCCATGCTGGGAAAATTGCTTTACAGCCCTAAATTGTTACTTTGGTATTATTACTAGAACCTGTGCATAATAAAACCATTCAGTGGATGAAGTCACCGGAAGCCCGGGTGATCCAGTTAGCACTTTATGGTGGCGACGCCAAAACTCCGATAGGAATTTAGATCGGTTCGGTTGCCGACGATAATTCACCAGTAATGTGTGTTACAATCAGTGGCGGCACATGTTTCGTTCCCATTCGGTGACGCATGTCGCTCGTTTTTGTTCTCACGTGTAAAATAGAGAAAGAAGTTTTGAACGAAATCAATCACTTGACGTAATGAAATTGTAATCGATTTCGAACTGCAACGCTTTTATCCGTTTCTGCAATGAAATAAATTACGGAAATTTCTTTTAAAATATAATTTCAAAACTAGAATAAACAACTAAGTTCACAGAATATAAAAGAGGGGTGCTAGCTGAGAGCAGAATATTTTAAACTTTAGCAATTTACACATTATCAACGAATCATTCCATAATATTCACAGAAAAACAGGTTTTTTTGATCGAATAATCTTCATTTTCAATTTCTTCGTTTTCAATTTTGTCAAAGCCGAATATTTTCGAATAATTACATTTTTTATATTTCAAATTATATCGTTCCATCTATTTGAGTTTTCAGTTTAATAGCCGTGTTTACAGTTTCACCACCTTCTCTAAATTTGAGTGAATTGTCCATTGCTACTACCAAATGATAGAATTACTTTATTCTGGCTGTAGTGATTGTCTGGTGAATATTTTTTTCGTTTTACTGAATTTTCCGTACTATTGAAAATGTGTACTATTGAAAATAATATACTCATTTCAATGAATTCGAGGCATGGTTAGGTAAATTTGCACTTCAGAAAATAAATTCTCCTTGTTTCAATTTTTACAAGTTTTTCAGTTTTTTTTATTTCAGTGAACCAACAGTTTAACTCTGGTTTCTAACAGCCAATGGGCTTGTAATCTATGTACTTTATCCACTAATTATCATCCTTAATCTACTTAAATCATACACCCATACCTTCACCCGGACTCGAACCCGAATCCTATCCCACCAGGTCAGGTGTTCCCTTACTAAGCCACGCAAGCGACAAGTTTTTCAGTTATTTTATGTCTTGTTCATATTGGTGTTCAACTTTCATGTATCATATGTGTACCAATGGATTTTTCTTTTTTTCGTTTTTGTGTTTCTTTTACATGCCCGATTCGTTGCGAATATATTGAGAATTGATTATATTTCTTTACTTTAAAACTTATCCTGTTTTAAGCTCTAGTGCTTATATACCAGCAATAACCAACTAAAAATTATATGCAATATAATAAATAACAAGGTTGCATTACAAATTCTCTTCAACAGATGTACTGGCGCCTTCGCCATTTTACATATATGAATCCGGTTATGCTTGAAATACTTTATTTTATAGAAACAATTATAAATAATCACATAGTATAACCTGAATCTACAAGAAATAATGCTATGTTCTCATCTTCTTCTCAATGGAACGCATTGAGATGCTCATCAACAGGATTTTGCAGTACCTACAATAAATCCGATCAATAGAAACTTCTTGTTCTAAAATGTAATCTGAATACTTATTGCCTTAACAGCGTTTTCTTTCCTGTACAAATCCATTACTTTTTCAGATATAACCAAAGTCGCATTCAATCAGGATATTGAAATAAAGCATACAAGTTCGTTCACTATTTTTAATTTTTGACATCGTTTGAAGATAGTTCGAATCAATATTTCGATAATTCGACGGTGGTCGGCATTTTAGAACAGTAGGAGGAATACACATCCAAAACATGGAAAAGTGTTATTTCGTCGCTCAAATGTATGTTTTAGCCTCGATTTCGCACTTGGTGTTCAACATTGATTCGAAAAAAAATAAAGTTGATCGAGTGTTGCATCGTTCAAGATACACAAATGCGACGAAGCCACGGGAACTAGATTCAATTCGTTTTCGAATGATCGAATGTTTCCTAGTACAATAAACTGTCCATTCAGCCGACGAACCAATATCTCACACGTTTTCGTTCAATTAACAAGTCTAGAGTCCAATTCCCGGAGCTCCTTTCTACAGTGCGCAAAATTTAATGGAAACGGAAGGCATAAACACGAAATAGCGGCAGTTGGTTTATCGGATCAACTGCGAACGAGGAAAATCGAGTTTAAGAACACGGATTGAAAGAACATAAAAAGTTAATTTCGATTTTGCTTCAATTAAAGGCTTCAATTTTTTTCAAGAAATCTGTCGTTCTTCTAAACCCTTTTCTATCTGCAGGTTCAGAAAGGAGAACTAATGATTATATAATTCTCGATAATACTCGACTAAATTCCATACAATTTTTTTGTGCGAAAACACACAAAACTCTTTTTTATAATATTGACTGAAACATTCTATGATTGAAATTGGATATCTCTAATTCTAGAACTTTAAGAACTAGAAAGAAATTTTATAGTGAAAAATTTTGGTTCTCTATAACAGCGCATCAATTATATAGAAATCCTAGATTCCGTAATTTTCAATTCTTCTTAATTTATAATTCTAGTTCTTTCCAAAACACTCGCTAAGCATTTTTATAATTCTGCATAGATTTACCTTTGACGTCCGACTGAATAAATTATAAATTTTTGCTGCGATACACATTAAGACCTTCGAAAATTTCAGTAATTCCATCCAATTTTTGAAATATTTGAATGAAATTTCTATTGAGCATTTTTGTAGAGGAAAATCTCGAAGATTTTAAGAAAATTTGATATACTATGAACACATTTTCCAACTGTTAATTCTCACGAGAGTTCCTCTTAAAAGAAGCCGGAAACAGTTTCCCATAATATAATTCAAGCTGAAAAAAGTCCTTCAATATAAAACTATCCCCTCAATTCTTTTCAAGGCGAAATGCAGACGTATACATAATATCTAGTCTATTTGAATTTTCTACAAAGTAAAGTTCAGCCACGCTGAAAAATAATATATTGAACTCAGTTGTAGTTCGTGGTATTCCAATAAAATATTTATAATTTGCAGTTTTACAAACATTTCTGACACAAATGTCTCTTCGGTGAAGACTCCAATTTTGCAGACATTCAATTTTCCACCAATCAGAAAGAATATTATCCGCGAAACCACAAATTGAATGGGCCTTTTTATTTATACGTTTCTTTTCGAAATCAATGTTTCAATGTAGGTACTCCACAAAGGCAAAAAATTATAAGCCAATTTCAACAGAAGTGTATTTTCATATTGATTTGAAAACAATTCGAACAGAACAAAATTTATTTTTTTTAGAGACAAAAATTTTCTAGATTAAGTATACGTATTACTCCTTCAAATGTCAGAATTTCAGTCGAATATAATTCAAAATTGAAGCTCAATTATTTCATTATTTAACTGTCGTTGAACTATGAACCAAAAAAGTTGAAAAACAAATTGGAAAGGAAAAATGTGCCAATGAAATGAGTAAATAAAAAAATCATACTATCGAAATTTGAACCATATTGTCAATTAATGAATAAGGTTGAATTCTTCAAAAACAACAAATATATTATGTATAAGACCTTTTCGACTTACTGTTGAATTCGTCGAATTTTTAAATTATTGTGGAAATTTTTCTGCAATGAAAATGTTTGTGAATATGCATGAATATAAAAGATAAAATGTCAACTTATTGCAAATCAAACACAACTTATGAATATTTTAAAATGTGTTTTATAAAAAGTAACACTTGTAAAAATAATTTGAATAAGTCGCAGTTGCCGTATTTCATGACTATTTCAGAGACATATTATGATGAAAAGAAAACAATTAAAATTGCATAATATAATCATTTAGATTTTTCATATAAACGAAAAACTTCTGTTATCATTATAAACATTTTTCCAGGTATATTAATTGATTGTAATATATTATTTCTCGATATAATTCCCCATCATCATGATTTACAGATAATTGTCCGTAAGCAAAAAACTGAAGAATTACTGGAAGATTTATTAAGAACCATTGCGCAAAAAAACCATTCAAACGCCAACACACTTTGAGGGACTTTTTTGTCCCATCATTTGTCATATTTGCAAAGGTTCAACTGTTTTACCCCACATCGCGCACAAAAGGATCGAAAAAATCTGACATAATAATTCACAATGCGGAACATACATTTATCTCCTCTGTATATGACGTCAAAATATGGACTTCATTTATTGACTTGACTTGGACTATACTCGAAAAATTCCGAATTTTCTATCGATTTCACCCTTATGTGGATTTGAGCTACCTACACAACTTGCCTATGTCTGTCAATTTCCTGCCAGATATTTCATTTCCATTTCCAGAGGTGAGATTTTCTTCGTTAAATTTTCCAATTTCCATCTCGTCTTCTCTATTGGCCTCTTTCTTCTTACAGATTTTTACCATACATATATAATAATAAGTTCCACATTCTGATTTTTTTTTATTATATCTTGGGTAGGTTAATTATTCAAAATATATGGATGGAATTAAGCCAATTTCACAATTCTTGAATATTCGATGAATTCGAAATATTTTCGAACAATGTTCTATCAAGGGTTGGAAAAACAATTGATGGTATCAATATTCTGATACTAAGAAAATATTAAAAATAGTATGATATTATACAGGTTCGAGGCCGGTCAAGGTATCATCTATGATTTAAAAATGTCAGTCGTGAATAATTAACTATTGGTAATTTACAAATATTACAAGTACATTGGACGTTTGGATCCAGAGCGAAACAAGAGTTTCACTGGATTTTTAAAAAAAATTTCGTGTTTTTCAAACTTAAAGGAAAATGAAAACATCCTCAAAGGTAAAAACCTAATGTTCAAGAATTGTGCATAATGTCGCTTACAAAATTCTAGTACCACTTATTCAAGTCGTTTCTTCTTAAAACCCAAATAATACCAATTTCAAGTTACTGAGATAATACACTTCTTTCTTGGTCATATTAAACTAAAGGCATTAAGGACTACCAAGATAGCGGAGACTGCTATTAAGACACATATTATTACCAATATCAATATATATTCTAGAAGAAACTCTGACACCCAAAGTCCTGTAAAAAGATAGAATGGGAATAAAAAATATATAGAAGTATTATGCAATGCAGACCACAATTTATGGTACGCTTGATGTTAGCCGATGGTGATTGACCCAAATGTAGCCTACACGTTTTCAAGAATTAAACCTCGTGGATTACAAATTTAACAAATCATATAATTATTCAATTTAACTCAATTAAAACTGACCTTGGTGTGTTTTAAAGAGTTATGCAGTTAATATAAGAAGAATAAATGCTTTCAACAAAACAGGAAATTTATAATTGATAAATGAACAAAACAGTCTAGGTATTAATTAGGAGATCAGGAGTAAAAGCATCAATAAATGTTTGTAAAACTGAATAAGAAACATAAAACAATGGCTAGCAAAACCTATCATACAGCTTTTCAGACATAAATTCATTCAGGTAACAAGAACCTATAAGAATAAATCGACTTTAGATGTCACAAACCTCGAAATCCGATAGATATTAATTCAAAAGCGAAAGTTCGTCGAATTAAACTCGAAACACGTATGCTGCTTCACGGATGGAAAACACATCCAAGTTCCCATTCCGCGAGCAACCCGAACGTTCTGCAGCGGCGAAAAAACCCAAGTTCCAAACTAGATAAGAAATAGGGTTATAAATGTCGGATTTCCGTGGTCCCTAAAAGGTATCGCTTGCTGCGTCGAGCCAAATTGCCGAGGAGGTTGGACACATGCTGGAGATTTAAAACTTGGTCTGAGAAATGAGAAATCCTACTTCATTCCAGTTTCAACGACTCCCCATCCACCTAGCTTTGAGAGAAGCATTGAACATTTTCCACAACTCCAAAGTCTATTTAATTGCGGACACTTGGATTAAGAATGTATGACGATTCATAGATATATTATACCAACTAATAACGAAAAAATCAACGAAAGAGTTAGTACACCTGATTTTCGAAAACTACCCTTGAAGCATATTCAATCATTTGTTAAAGTAGATTTCTCTGCCTTTTCAAGTACACGGACCCCTAGAAAAAAAGCACAATTTGAAGCCCCCTTGCTGTAAAGACACAGAAATAAATTTGAAACAATTCATCCTGATATTGCAAAAATATAAATTTTCATGAAAATTAAAAATGTATTGATGTCTGGTCTACTGATGCTTTTTTTCTCGCTGCACTGAGTAATTACGAGTTCAATTAATTACGCAGCTATTACGAGTCTTGCTGGCATTTTTTTATCAATGTCAATGTATATAGATAACACGGCGCACCACCATACATACACTCGTGGACCCCCAAGGGTCCGCGGACCACAGGTTGAGAAACTCTATCCTAAAGAGTTGAAACTCTTATATAATCATCACTGGTCATGGTACCATGGTTGGATTATAACTTCGATTCATTTAAATTCAATGAAAAAAGTATGAATAAAAAGAATGCAAAATTAGCTATGCCCTAGCTATTTCTAGAAATATGAAATTATTAATCATCTACATCCACCTGCTAAATCATTCATCTTTGAACAAATTAAATATTATAATTGTTGAAAATTCGTCCGAATTATCGAAAAACGAGCTACATTTCAGCACATGATGTTTATTTTTGCTTTATTCGGAAACTGAAACTAACTCGTTTCATCTCATATTTTCTTCCAGTTTGAAAGTGCTTCCTCGATAAGAAGACCAAGACGAAGAAATAATTGCAATAATACATTAAAGGAACAGATAATACAATAACGTAATTGTTACCTCGTTTTATAACTAGATAACATTTTAAGTTGATTGAAGGAAAATATCTTAGCATTATAACGCAACATAATGCTTCATTTTCCTGAAACTTTACAATGAAATTACCGTTTCCCAATCAATTTCTATCGGACAAGAATTTTCCTGTAATTCTATTCCAGTGATTACACGTGAACTCATTGAAATCGTAAATGAATCTAGTTGTTCCTTTAGGCATTTTCAATCATGAAACAAACTGCACGTTCCAACTGCATGTTTCATTCGATTTGAAAAACCTCTACTTTGAAAATCGAACTGCAATTTAATTTATTTACTAAATAACTTGCTTAATGAAGAGGTTTGATTAATTTCCTTCATAATCTGAAAATGTTTTTCTTTAATTCAGTGTACATTACATTGTTTAACAATTATCATCATTACTTATAACATAGACAAACACATACATCCATGCCTTTACCGGGGTTCGAACCCGAATCCTACCGACCCATGGTCGGGTGTTCTCCACAAAAATTTCATAATGATCGGTCAAGCCGTTTCGGAGAAGTTCAATCACGCATACGAGAAAAACGAGACACGTGACACGACAAAAAAAATAAAAATATATTAGAAAAATATATAAATAGGCTCTTTTAAATTGTTTTATAATTATGCTTAGCACTGAGATATGTCTTAAGTTATTGATATATATATATATATATATATATATATATATATATATATATATATATATATATATATATATATATATATATATATATATGTGTGTGTGTGTGTGTGTGTGTGTGTGTGTGTGTATAAAAGAACAGAGGTTTGAAAAATATAGAAACTGTTTTGGGTAGTGATGTCTGTAGTTACTGTATATTAGATCATCCGTAGTGCCTTCCTAGTCACATAAACACATTGAAGTTTCTCTAATATTTACTCTATGAAGACGAGTTATTGATCTTGCATGTTCACTTCCTCACTCTGCAAGTTACGCTTGATGAAGCACTGTTCCAATTCTCCGATACAAAATTCATCAAAGTGACAGCAATGTTCAACAATAATTTACCGCAACTTCATTAGGAAACTCTCAATTTATCAGTTTGTTCATCAAGCATGTTCAACATAAACACTTATGCGCTCATTTCAACTCAAGATATAACAGAGAATATAAATTTCGACGTAATTTATTGGACTTGAAAATTTTCTTAATTGATATATTCATTACAATCCTTTTCCATCGCCTATTGTCTTATTGAATAAGAAACAACGTGGTAAACCAAACACAGCAACACAACATTCTCTTTTTGTGTAAGTTAAAATTGTGAATTGTTAAAATTTGAGTCACAGAAGATCCATCTGAAAGTTTATGGGTAGTTTTCTATCAAAACAAGGTTGAATTTACCCTTCAAGGTCACAGAATATACAACGCGAACTCCTAAACCAACTTCAGCTATCTGCGTTGGGCCATCATATCAACTCCAGGGTTTACTTTCGAATATGGAAACCCGGATAAATAATAAATGAAGTGTATCCCTTCGTCCTTTCCGGGATCGACATCGGAAGCCTTTGTGACTGGTCAGGATTTACGGTCCCTTTTAAGATCGCGTGCCAACACGTCGACTTGAAAAGGTTTCGGGTTTTAACGAGGATTCGGGTTTGAACAACATTCGGAGGATATCAAACGCTGGAAATGATTGTCATGAATAAAAAATGGTTTCAAATTTGGGTCAAATGATCGGGGAACTCGCTCATCTTTCGGAAATTGATGAATAACACGCAACCATGCTGAAATGAAAAAATTTCGAGCTTTCTGATGCATCATTATTATTGTATGCAGTGTAAAAGACGGATCTATCACTCGAGAACAGTTGGAAACATACATTCAGTTTTCAAATGGAACCAATCAGAAAGAAAACAGAAATTCCTAAGATGTCCGTTAAATCTAGTAAAAGAAAGATAACGGAAATAGTTATTTCATCCTTTATTTACTGTTATTAGAATGTCAATGACGTAATTCATTAATTGAAAATTTCACAACACTAAATTTATCAACGAGTACCTATATCATTATATTCGTCTCTAAAAATGGGGAAATCAAACTTATCTCAATTACGAGTTTAGAAAATCTTTCATTTTTCTTGCCCTTAAACCTGCTAAATTCTGCTACTTCTTCATTTTTATATTTCGATGATTAATTAACTTATTCCAAAATATGTTTCCGCATAATTATTTTAATAATTTCATCAACAATTCTTTTCCGTTAACGCTCATTTTCACATAAAATCGTGTCGAAACTGTTATCATGTTTACAACTTTAACTAATAGAAACCATTGTTAATGCAATTACGGTTACATTCGTCATAACGCTTGGCGCTGACATCATCGAAACTATTTATGATGCGTTCATTTCAATTTTATGATAATGACCAGATATGCAATAATCAATATATGTTACAAAAATTAGACCGACTTAATTTACCAGGAACGTATAAATTCCACTGTTAGTTCGGAATGATATATGTATTTACCCAATTCAATAACAGTTTTTCAAAATGTCAACACTTAAACCACAATGTCAATTTAAAAAGATCAACTATTTTCATCCGTAAATTAGTTCAGTTAAATTGTAAAACAATAAGTTTCTACGCTTACACTTAAAACTACCTACTACCTACCTACAGTTTAACGCCGGTTCCGAACGGCCATTGGGCTTGTAAACGATGTACATTACCCAGCATATATCATTATTTTAACTTCTCAAATCATAGACAAACACAAACACCCATGCCTTTAGCGGGGCTCGAACCCGAGTTCTACCGCACCAAAGTCGGGAGTTCTACCGACTAAGCTACGGAGACAGGCTAACTACCTACTACGTACAATAAACTGTAATATTCGTCTGTGGGGCTGAGTCACAGAAAAACAGATGGCACAGAAAAGAATAATTCATTCAATATTCATCGGAGAACATCTGTCAATCTATCTTTATTGAAAATTTTGCTTGCATATGTATGTTCATTGTATGTATGTGAAAGAAAATGAAGATAAGTTTGTTAAATTGAATTGTAATCATGAATATTCAACAAGGAATAATTCAATTCCAAGCATAAAACAGCTAAATATGAGTACTCTATTAAAGCATTGAAACCTTCAATCATTTAACATCAAATTGGAAGTTTCAGAATATTTATTTGTTGAGAGTTACTTAAACTTTTTCTGTTAACAAAGGCATACTATAGTCTAGCCGAGTAATGATCTGAAAGTAGTTTGAAATGTGTTGATTATTTTTTATTTACTTTATTTCTATATATTTCGTATATTCATTACTCATTCTACACAATGTAAAGTGCCTTAAATAATTAATAAACGTATATCTATCTACTTTGACAGAATTATATATAACCTTTATTACTCACTCGTTCATCGAACATTCGTTCCATAAAATATTCAATCCACTTAGGTTAATGAGACGTTGGAGATTTGAATTTATTTGGAAATAAAAATTTGAAAACTTATTGTACAAAAATGTATGTAATATGAAGTATATATTTAAACGCAAATAGATACTGATTCTAATATAAAGCGTCTACTCAAAATACGATATTAATGTATGCATTCTGTGCATTACAAGTACATAGAACACAACTTGTAACATGATGGAATTCAAAAGTAATAATATGAAGCGTCTATTCAAAATATATTATTGTCTGGATCTAGTTCATTACAAATAGATACATAGAACTCAACTCATAACATTGTACAATTCAAAAGTAATAAATTGCCACCTAACATGTCAGAAGCATGATTGAATTATCATCATATTTGCATCTCTGAAGTAGAACGACAACATGGAACGAAGATATTCAATTTATTTCTAACCAAGTATGTCGTGCATTTGGACATATAACATTAGAGAAGGCTTAAATTTGCATATATATGCAAATTTATGGTGTGACACGTTAATATCTGCTAATTATGAAAGATGAAACATGAAATTTAAATGCATTGTATATAAACCAGACATTTAAAGACGCCATAGACAGCACGTTAAATTCTTCAGGTAGGTAATGCTTTAGATTTGCAAGAACCGACAGATATCATTCATACCATAGCACGGTCAACCAAAGCTGGGGTTGGAATTTTCCTTCCTTTTGGCGATGACGTCTCATATCCAGAAAGTTTCAGTGGATAATCATTTCCATGGCAGGACTCGTCAAATTTGTTAACTTGAATATCTTCGAATATATGTTCACAGGGTTCAATTTTATATGGATTTTCATGAAAAACCGAGTTACGTCATAAAAACTAATAGACCTTTTCATGAATTTGATTTTACCCCACAAAATGTTCGATAACGTATTCATACATGATTAATTAGCGCAATGATAATCATAGAGGGTAACAATAAATCATAAATGCCAATTTTAATCATATATAAAAAAAATGGCGTATGCAAGAGTGCATTTGTCACTTTGACAGCGACAAATGTTTCTTGCAATTTCAAAGCGACGAATACCCTAGAGATTTATACTCTTTTTATTGAACTAATATGTCAAAAATAATGACAAACGTCAAAACAAATTCGACATTTGCCAAACATTCCTATTTATGAAATTTTCCTGCTGAATCTTCAAATCTTCAGGACAGAATTGAATTTTATTGAGTAGATTTGTGTAGTTTCAATTCTATTCGGCTTTTTTTGAGCAAGGAAAACATTTTTTTTTTTTCCAAATTCAGGCACATAAATTAATTGTTACGTTCGCTTCACTATTGCGAATTCCAATTTTCAAATAGACTTACATCAAGGTAACGCCCATAAATATTAACAAAAATTCTAGAGCAATCATAAGTGGAAAAATCATTATAAAGTGGTTTAATTCCCTAATATAAAATTAAGTATTTTCATCTTTTTCAAGTCAAGCAACGCGTTATTTGAAATTTCACTTTTCATGCAGTTTGAAAAGAAATTGATTAAAATTACAAAGATACCTTCATAAACGAATGTAAAGTTAGATTACATTACATTAATTTTTTACGACTCAACATCCTGTATAAAAATACAAGGAATTCATATCAAAACCCTATTCCGATTTTCAAGCATAGATGAAAACAGCAGTCAGTGTCATTATTCGTTGCAATGTTGCCAGTTGATGGAATACATTTGACATATTTTTATTTAATTCTTTATTAAGTTTGGGTTAAACTGATGTCGAAAATTATTTTTTAATTACTGTTAAAATCATTGATGAACTTATTCAACTATATGTCATTATCGCAGTAAAAATATTAATTATTTTGATGCATTTCTATTGTTATATTTTAAAAAAGATTTGAAATTGAAAGGAATTTTTGCAATTTATACGTGATTTATATTGAATACTTTGTTTTATCCTATTCTTCGAAAAAATTATTTAAATACATGTTCAAGTAGATAAAAATCTTACCGCTATATTTCAGTTTATGGTCAGCTAGGTTTTTTGTAATGAAAAAATTTCCAACTTGTCACCAAGAAAATAAAAGTAATCTATGTAGTTAATATTTCTGCTAATTCTTGATTCAATTAAGACTTCTAAAATCATTTCAATCCAGATTTGTCTTCACTCAGATAAATAATATATTAATTTTATTGAGAAAAAAATAAAAAACATTTAATGTTTATTAAAACATAATTGGAAAATTTTTAAATGAAAAAGCGAACTTGAAAATCATTGAAACACTTTCTTGAGTGGAGCAAAACACATAATGTTTAGAATTTCTAAGAAGAAACTCATTTGATTTGTATTGCTGAAAAATATCATCTAAAATTACATCTGAATTTTCGAAAATGTATTTACTTACTCGGAATTTATTCAACTCCTATACAAATTTTGATTATTCTTCTCAAATTTAGGAGAGGATGTAAGTATAAGCTAAGATCGAAAATCCTCAATAAGCGTAGATTTTCTATGCAAAAATTGCAGCAATGGAAGAAAATTGCATCAATAGAAGAAAACAAATTAACCCCTAAAAGGCACCTCCAAATATCGAAGTGATTCAAATACGATTAGGCTGGTTAGGTATATTCGTTTGATAAAATAATCGGAATAGTTTATAGTGACGAAGAAAACGTTCAAATATTTATAAGAATGTATCACAAATAGTTATTTAGGTAATTCAAATATAATTAATGAAACGATATTCAGTATTCACACAATTATTTTCAATGTACAATTGATAACGTAATATCGTATTACTAATACTCAGATAATTAATTTGACGTCGAATCATGTATTGAATAAGATGAGTAGGTACATTCTATATTATCAATGGCGATTTATCAATTCCAAAAAAAATAATCCATGCAGTAAAATTACCGACTTTTAAACAGAGATTCAATAGTTTCATCGTTCTTTATTGAAGATGAATAATAATTAGAATAACTGGCAGTTGTGAAAACAATTCGTGTGATCGAATACTAATAGCTAGCCATCTAGAATATTCTGTAAAAAATATATTCTTCGACCCTAGAAATAATCTAGCATTCTAAATCATTCCACTTGGCAATAGCACTTATTCCAGAATTTTCCTTTGGTTTATTTACTTTTTATTTGAATGTTGATCTTTCGAGCTTATTTTGCGATAACTTTGATGTTTCCAAACGAAAAGTTCTTCCATATAAAGAAATGATTCTTCATACTTTAATAGTTTTTTATAATAGTCTACATCATCATCAAATTTTTGAATCAACTACTGAACTGAAAGAACTAGTAGTAGAAATTAGAAATTTCAACAAAACCTTCCAAGATCTCTAACCCCGTCAACGGAAATATATTTCTACATAACTTCTCTGAAAGCTAGCTTTCAATAAATAAAATTATTGTCATTATCATTTACATCCACAAACCACTAAACATTTCTGTATCGGAAAACTCTTTCATGGTGTAACTTTTGCCTTCGCAAAAATGTCTCATGATAAATACGACATATGAAATGGATTCAGTGCCCCAATATCAAAATCCTGTATCCACCAGTGCTGTCAGCAACAAAAGTTTTCGACTTCATAGATTACTTCTTTATCCGTAATCCATATTTATAGAAAACTGTAATCCTCTGCAGATGCCTCTTTCATCTTCAATTTTACTAAGAACATTCACCAGAAATACTACTTGTTAGCTTTTCCAAGTGGGAACGACCACATTCATTTAGAATAAACATGTACTCGAACACTATTTGAAGTGTAACACATGGCAAGTACCAAACCTAATATTTAGTTACCAATGCAAGTTTTATTCGTTCTGAAATGCTCTTAGTACACTTGCCACAGTATCAAAAGCCTGGGTCCATCACTGCTCCCCGAAATCATTTTTTCCACTTCATAGATCACTTCTTTATCCGAAGTTCCATATTTATAGGAAACTGTAATCCGCTGCAGATATTTTTTTCATCTTCAATTTTATTACGAACCTTCACAGGAAATTGCTCTTTGTTAGCTTTTCAAGAGTGGAGGACCATGTTTGTACACCATTTGAAGCGCGAAACATGACGGGTAACTACTTACCTTTTAGTTACTGTTACAAGTTTCATTCGCTCTGAAATGCACTCAGTACACATGCCCCAGTATCAAAATCCTGGATCCACCACAGCTCCCTCCAAATAAATTTTTCCACTTCATAGATTACTTCTTTATCTGAAGTTCCATAATTATAGGAAACTGTAATCCGCTGCAGATGTTTTTCCATCTCTAATTTTACTACGGACCTTTACCGGAAATTGTTCTTTGTTAGCTTTTCCAAGAGCGGAGGACCATTTTTGTACACCAATTGAAGCGCGAAACATGACGGGTAACTACTTACCTTTTAGTTTCTGTTACAAGTTTCATTCGTTCTGAAATGCACTCAGTACACATGCCCCAGTATCAAAATCCTGGATCCACCACAGCTCCCTCCAAATAAATTTTTCCACTTCATAGATTACTTCTTTATCCGAAGTTCCATATTTATAGGAAACTGTAATCCGCTGCAGATGTTTTTCCATATCCAATTTTACTACGAACCTTTACCGGAAATTACTATTTGTTAGCTTTTCCAAGTGGGGACGACTAAATTCGTTTAGAATAAACATGTACACCATTTGAAGTGAGACGATTTCAGAAAACGAAATTGGAAAAGTTGAAGGGCGATTACGTTTCCTTTTATGGATACCTTGTTGAAGTAGACTATTTACGTCTGAGCCATAAGGATGTAATTTCCACGGCGCTAATCTTATTTCTGTCCTATTTTCGTAACTGAAACGACAAACCCAGTCGGTCTACACAGAAATTTCGGCTTAAATAATAAAAGTAATTTAGAGTTTTTATATGGATTCTTAGGCAGCTAAACTGCGGGTTTTAGGCAAGTTCAAGTTAATGATGTCAATTATACTCTTCCACAACGCTTCGTGGAATATTGTTGAAAGTCTAATTAGTGATATTCAAAGTTAATTCACTCAAAATATATTTCGGGGTATTTTTCATTACAATACTCACTGAATCTTCACAATGAATTAGAAGCCTGAAATGTATGTGATACTCGATATTGACTGGATGTGAAATATATCGAGTAAATTAAACAATTTTTGTGAAAATTATGTGCTTGTTCTAATTGAAATATTGAACTATAAACCGATACGTTAATTGAAAAGTTTCTTCTTGCCCAGGTTTTCACGGAACAAAATATAGGGTTATTACATCAAATTTGGAAATTCAACTCATTTTCGAAACATTAGTTCAATATAGATAGATCCTAGTTGTTTATTACAACTTGCAGCTCACAACATGGAGGTTTACATGTTTTCTACTTGTTATTAAATATGATAAAGAGTTCGTCATTTTTAGGACCTTCCATAAACCACAGAGACGGCTTCAGGGCAAATCTATCACACCGCCCCCCTCCTTGCGTTGATAATCTCAAATCAACGCAATATAGACCCTAGTTGTCTATTACAACTTGCAGCTCACAACATGGAGGTTTACCTGTTTTATACTTGTTATTAAATATGACAAAGAGTTCTCTGGTGGTGTCTCCGACGATTATCAACAGTCTCGTCATTTTTAGGAACTTTCATAAACCACAGAAGCGGCTTCAGGGTAAATCTATCACACTGCCACCCTCCTTGCGTTGATCATCTCAAATCAACGCAATATAGACCCTTGTTGTCTATTACAACTTGCAGCTCACAACATGGAGGTTTACATGTTTTCTACTTGTTATTAAATATGATAAAGAGTTCTCTGGTCGTGCCTACGACGATTATCAACATTGTCGAATTTCTAGGAACTTCCATTAACCACGTACGCGGCTTCAGGGTAAATCAATCACACTGTCCCCCTCCTTGCGTTGATCCTCTCGATTAGAATTTAACCAGTCTTCTGGTGATACAAATCATCTGGAATAATCATCTGGATAAGTCTATCCAGATGAACCGCTTTTGGCTTCATCCTAGGGGTGCTTTGGATCCTGTATACCACATCATTGATTTTCTTTATAACCTTGTATGCACCTCACAATTTTGGTGACAATGCTTTCTTCCCTTGCGGATTATACAACCAGACTAAATCTCCTTCTTTTAAACCAGCTGAATTAGCACTCAAGTCATACCTCGTCTTCTGTAACCACATCTTCTTATCACGAACGTGTTCAAGTATATTCCTTAGATGCAGCCTCAATGCATAAGTGCTCACATCTTCTTTGGTCACGACTTTTTAGTATGAATGGAAAGATACCAGAGAAACAACGATGCTTTCACTGCATACAGTATCGGCTATACAGTATCGTTACTTAACCGGTATTAATTAAATATTCTCGATACAAATTGTACTCGGTATTGAAGTAAAAGTAACGAATGAGTACTCATATTCAATTTTCCATTTATACCCGAAATATGTTTATAAAATATCGTGAAATTGCCCTATCGATACCGATACAAGTAACTCTCGCCGAAACTTAATTCCAAAGTACTTCTAAAGAACTTGATATCGGAAAGGGAACATCGAAATGTGCTTATATTCAATTTTATCGTTTGATCTATATTTTTATTCCTTTTATCTACATACAGAGATAGATTAATTCCTCACGGTCACGGTGTACTTCACTTATGGGTTATACTCCCATTATTTAATTATCTAGGTTCTATATTATTTCTTAAATGAGAATCCAAATCATTTGGTTACACTATTCCAGTGGACAATGTGAAAACTTGTAAAATAGGATAATTGCTGGGTGTGACTCAAATGGAACCAACTTCTATGTTTGTTTGTGTTTTGTGTTTGAAAGAGTTCGATAGTCGTTAGAAATAATGATGTGATTAAATATTTGTATTCAAACAGTAATCATTTAAATCATTTATTGATGCTTGCGATGAAACATGACAGGTACTACTCACCTACCTTTTAGTTACTGTTGCAAGTTTTATTCGCTCTGAATCTAGTAACTGATCGGTTTTAAAATATTTTCAAAATACCTCAGGGAATGAGTAATCCCTTGAGATAATACCGTACATGTAATGAATACTTTGTACTTTTAAAACTTCAAAAAATGTTTAAAGTCACTCGCAAAAGACATTGAAATCTAATGAAAAATAATATAATTATAAATTGTAATTATAATTAAAAAATAATTATTAAGATAATCTTCAAATGTATATTAGAAGTTATCAACTGCAATAGGTTTCAATAGTTGCAGTGTAATTACAATATACTTAATTTGTTTTGTTTCAATCAGATTAATCCTAATTATTTTTGTAAATATTAACAATTACAGTAATAAAGCATCAGATAAGTGATAAGAACGAAAGCATTCCTAAAAAAATTAATCGTTATCTTTTATTTCAAGGATATTTCGAAAACAAAATCAAAGTGCCTTCAAAACTACTGCAGTAAAAATCCAGACTTTTTCTATAAGTATTTTTCCCGGTACAATACAAAATACAAACATTTTTCTTTTGGGACATCAGTCCCAATATGAGCGAATCTTGTTACGTCATTTCGAGTCCATTTATTGTCTTTTTAATACCTTTAGAGGAAGCAGTGAACCTATTGTTTATATAGCTGAATTTTTTGATTTTATTATCATAAAGTTTTCCATCAACACGTTTTTTATAAAATTTGAAAAACCTTTGGTGTTTTAAGGTTATATAAAAATATCAAACAATAATTGAACGTCTACAAAACGTCGATTCAGAAAGGTTGGTTATTAATGAATTTTTAATTGCCATGATCATTGGAATGTGAGGTAATTAGCACTAATTTTAAAATTTTCAAAAAATATATGACTTGAATTGTTTCCTTAATCGCAATACAACTACTTCCTATATAATGTAGGTACCTATGTGAAAGTTCTGATTCGTAAATACCAATACAAATCCGACTGAATTCGGAAATTATTATTTCAATTTTGGCTAATTTTTGTGTACTCGTTCCATCAACTCAATATAAATAAACAAGAAAAACAAAACACCGAAATAAAAAATTGTATGATAACCGTCGCATAACATACCTACTTCAATCAACTTTTAAATGATAAGATCGTATTTTTTAAACGTGGAATAGTTAGCTTAATGTGTCTGACAAATAAGTCAAGGAAGTTTTCAAAAAATACTTATAATAAACGAAGCATTATTATCAAAATGGTTTTTATGTACGTATCCCTATATCCGGTATACCTTCCTATAAATTATCATAATCAGAAAAGTGATAATAAAGTGGTAGATAACAGAATCCCAAAATCAATGATTTAACATATAACATACCTTCCTATAAAAATGCACAAATGTTTCTATTCATAAGTAATAAGAAATTATTGATAACCAGATTTAAAAACTGAATCTACTTTTTTTCAATTGCCTCTTTAGTTCTAAAATTTAGTACGAATAGTTCGCAAAAATTACCTTAACATCAGTAAATAGTATAAAAAATTCATATAAACAACAAAACATTTTATAGTCCTTACCCTTTTAACTTGGAAATTCTCAGGTCGAAGGGTCTCTTGAATCTCTTGGTCGGGTCTAGTTTGCTGTGCAACAGAGTTGCGAAAATTGTCCAAAACGCCTTTGAAAGTAAATTTCTTCATGACTTCTCGTCTGTCTATATCTTTATCACGTTTCATCGCACCATAGTTCTAATAACGAAAAAACGTAAATTTCGATCTGATAGGTAATTAATGTCAATCAAAAATTTGGATCCGTAACATGCAAATTTGAAATATCGACTTAGGGTCCGGAGGACTTCACGAACTGTGTCGAATTGAAGATATCTTTTGCAATGCGCTGCCCTGCCTGGAAATTCAGCAAAATAGGCATACGCCTAGAGGTACGCCTTGCAGGATTAGCCCTCTTCTCACCAACCCGATGAAACCGCCCCGAATGTTCACTGCAGGGATATCTCAGCTAAGGCCATACGGTCGTAATTCTGCGCTATTGGTTCATTAACAACGCGCAAGCCAAAATTTTATCACCTCAAGAAAATATCACAAAATAACAAATGAAATTAAAACTAAACTGATACAATTATTACAACACAACAAGAAAAATACACTTCAACACTTGTATCTGCCACAATAAGCTTATGATTATTGACAGATCAATAGTATAATAACACCACATGTTGCTTTGCGCATAAAATTATGAACTAAGTTACGAAATAGGACGCGAGAAACACATCACATATGTCACGAGTCGAACGAAGATGCAACCAACATACATTGTTTATGGAATCATTATAGTTGTACACAAACAGCTGATTTAGAAGTTTCACATTTAACAGAAAGTTCGGAAATAATTTTCGTTTTTAATAATTTTATTTTGTACAAAACAATTGCAACTATGCTGTTCAAAGTTTTTTTGAAAAACTGCACATTAATTTACTACCAGCGGCAACGGGATTTGTCGAAATTAAGGTGAGTAATATATAGTTGAGGTTAGGCATACCAATTCTAATTAAACTAGATTTGAAAATGATTAACTTTGTATATATTTATACTTAAAATAGAATTGTAGAATTAGATATACCTAGAATTAGATATTATATATATATATAATTATATATATATATATATATATATATATATATATATATATATATATATATATATCATGATATAACATGCATATCACTACACATTGGTATTACATGATAAAAATTTCGAAAAGTCCCAAACTCATAGAATATCAAAAAACGTTGAATGTCATAAAATCTATTTAAAATGTATCGTTCATTTTGATTTCGAAATCGTTAATTTTATTTGATGATAGATCAAAATTTGAATATATAATTTAAATAAAACTAAGTAATTTTCACTATAATTAAGAAAACATAACAATAATTGTTTCGCCAACACAGTGGCTTCATCACTCTGTTGGCTAAACAATATTGTTATGTTTTCTTAATTATAGTGAAAATTACTTAGTTTTATTAAAAATCAGAAAACTACTTACTTTTATTTAAATTATGTATTTAAATTTTCATCAAGTATCGGCCGAATCGTTTAATGAAAATTTCAATAGTTTATACCTTCTTCATTCCTAGCCTGATTAATACAATAAAAATAAAATAAATACAATATTTTAGCATAATCTAATATCTATTACCTTGATGAACTGTTAAAACAAGCACATAAAGTTAGGACTTCTGAAAAAAATTTTCAATGAATTCAGTTTTTAAGAAGGCATTTAATTTCATATATAGTTATTTCAAATTTACTTAATATGTTTCAATTATTTAGTGTATCATATAATTCAAATATAAAAATAAAATAAAAATTTTGTCCTGTCACATGTGTCCACATCTATATATACAATAAATTTATCAAGTGCTTTGGGATATGGATTGTAAAATTCATTGTCTTGTCAAAATTATGAACCTGAATTAATTTCTGGTTTTTCACCATTTGAACTTGGCTACGCCGTTCTGAAGAGAACCAATAATCTCGAAACACGTGTCAACGGCTGCTACTAATTGCTATTTCCTAGAATGTAAACGCATGTCAAGCTAATTTTTGGATTAACTGCTATAGCCTTATGATGGGACAATAAAGGCCTCGAAATATTGCTGTTTTTTCAGAAATGCTCGTTTCTTCAATCTAATTCGCGTATATTATTTAGTCATGTGCCCTAAATCACAACATACAATATTAAAAACCGCAACTATTGCTTGAAATTAAAAAAAAATATATCTATATATCATATATATATATATATATATATATATATATATATATATATATATATATATATATATATATATATATATATATATATATATATTAGATGAGTTCTCGGCAAAAGTAGGGCCACTATAATTGAAATTTATTAACCTTGTCTACATTTCGAATATGTTCATATTCTTCATCAGGACTCTGAAAAATATAAGTGTAAAATGAAAATCAAATGTTCCAAACAAAAAATTACATCTTACGGTTAACTATGCTGAAAATGTAGCCAGACTGCATTCAATATAGACAAGGTTAATAAATTGGTTGTGTATCAATCTTAGTGGCCCTACTTTTGCCGAGAACTCGTATATTAATTATTTAAATCATACGGCAATATTCCTCATATTATCCTATTTATATGTTACAAAAATATTGAATGACATTGATTTAAGATTTTGTTAGTTGAAGTTATTTTTGTTGAGCGATTAATTTGTTTCCCTTCCAGCAAACTCGGTGGTGTGTTCAGTGCGAGCTTGTCATTGTTCTCTCTTTCTAAATCATCTATAGACACTAGTCAGTTTAT
Source organism: Henosepilachna vigintioctopunctata (assembly GCA_030704895.1). NCBI lineage: Eukaryota > Metazoa > Arthropoda > Insecta > Coleoptera > Coccinellidae > Henosepilachna > Henosepilachna vigintioctopunctata. Next base: position 2,525,079 of record JARQZJ010000071.1, on the reverse strand, counting down.
GGCAGAGCCAATTACCTCTATGGAAACCCTTTCAAAGAACAAAGATGACATGAAAACAAAAGTAGAACTTATGATTCTTAGAATACAAGCAGAGTTTTGCCGAGCATTAGAAAAGGAAGAAGAGCAAGGAAATAAATTTGTTATTGATAGATGGCAAAGAAAGGAGGGTGGTGGAGGAATCACATGTATAATGCAAAATGGTAAGGTATTTGAAAAAGCTGGAGTCAATATTTCAGTTGTTTCTGGCATGTTACCTCCTGCTGCAATATCACGGATGAGATCACAAGGAAAGAAACTAAGTGAAGGAGAATTGCCATTTTTTGCAGCAGGTGTGAGCTCAGTCATACATCCAAAAAATCCCTTGGTTCCTACAATTCATTTCAATTATCGATATTTTGAGGTCAAAGATGGAGATAAAATTCATTGGTGGTTTGGTGGCGGCACTGACTTAACTCCTTATTATTTAAATGTATCTGATGCAGTACATTTTCATACAGTTCTCAAAGAGACTTTAGATAAGCATGGCATGCAGTATTACCCTATGTATAAAAAATGGTGTGATGAATATTTTTACATTCCACATCGATATGAAACCAGAGGAATTGGTGGCATATTTTTTGATGATTTGGATAATCCTAGCCAAGATAAGTGCTTTGAGCTTGTTACAGATTGTGCAGATGCAGTTAAGCATTCTTATATTCCTCTAGGTAATGTACTGAAAACTTTCCATTTTATCCATTTGATGCAATAAGTGTATTGAACAGATGAAGGATAGGTTTCTTTTAATTTCTAGTTCAAAGGCACAAACATACTCCTTATGGTAAACAAGAAAGAGAGTGGCAACTATTGAGACGTGGTCGCTATGTTGAATTTAACCTCATTTATGATAGGGGAACAAAGTTTGGACTTCTCACTCCTGGAGCAAGATATGAAAGTATATTGATGTCTTTACCATCAAAAGCAGTGAGTAGTAATCATCATTTTCATATTTAAGCTAGATCATTATCAATGACAACTTTTGGTATGACAAAATGATTAGATATTATATATAATAAAAAAATTTAGTATTTTTTTTTCAATTTCAGAAATGGGAATACATGCATCAGCCTGACAAAAGTTCCCCTGAAGGAGAGCTTTTAGAAGTTTTACGAAAACCCAGAGAGTGGATAATTTCTTGAAACAATATGAATCACTTTTTAAATAGCTTTATTTTTACATGACTTAATAGAATTCATTTTTTTAACAATAAAAGAGCTAATTCCTCAGCCTGGTCGACACTCAAGCTTGAATTTATTTGTTTAATTTTCTCTAATTTTTTCTTCTTTTTTGCGGGTCCATGTGTTTCAAGGTCCTCCATATTTTTATGCTTACCTGATTTTTTCCTTGAAAAAAGCAAAAGTTATGTATTATATGTAATAGGGCATCAAGAATAACTAGAGTAATTCATAACATATAAGTATTACCGTCAATCTGCCAATAAAGTAATTATAATATTAATAATTATCTGAAACTCAAAGAAAGTATGGTTCAGGCTGATTGTATTAAATATATCCCCTCATTCAACAATTTCTATTTAACAATGCTGCAAATAATAAATAATGGGAATATAATGTTACTACTCTAGCACAAAAAGTCCAACAAGCTTCAATTGAATCGACAGGAAAAAACATAATTAGAAAAAAGTGACTACTTACTTGGGTTTTACTACTGGCACTTCTATTTCTTCATGTACATTTTCTTCATCATTTGAATTATGCTCTAATGATTTTTCCTCATTATTTTTATCTCCATAAACTTTATCGGGATCTGGTAACCAAGACAAATCTGGTTCTTCTCCAGATTCTTCATCAAACTGATCAATCTCCCTTTCCATCAGTTTCTTTTCCTTTAATTTTCTTTTCTCTTCCTTATGCTTAGCCTTAACTTTTTCTCTGAACAGTTGCCTGTCAAATACATCCTCTTGCTGAAGCACTAACTTGGCCTTTTCGATATCTATTCCTCCCAAACACTCATTCTCATATTCTTGAGCAATTTCAGATTTCTTCTCTTTTGTGCTCTGCAAAACTGCTTCTCCTGTATTATCAAAAGTTATTTTTTTGTTAACTACTATATTGTGTTTTAAAATTTTTTTTGCCAGAGCAGCTTTAGTTGTTGGTTTCTTTTTAATTCTACTATATGAATTATGTTCATCAAATTTAATATGTTCTGGCATAACGTCTTGATGAATGGTTTCTTTGGTAACTGGTTGTTCATCACTATAAGAGTCAATTTGATCAGATTTTATTTTTTTTGATTTATCAATATCATGATTCTTTCTTTTAACAGTATATATATCATCATCCTCACTGTCTTCATTAACATTGAAACCATGATTGGACTTTACATCCATCTCCTGATTTGCATTAAAATCATTATCTGACTGCATTGAATCAACATCATCATCAACTTCACAATGGGATTCTTCTGAATTATTAATTTCATCAACTTTGTCACTCGTCTGATCTTTTGCTGATTCTATTTCATCGCTGAGGCCTTCATCTTCTTCATCCGTATCAAAATATTTCTTGTTTGTACTAACTTTGTTTGTTTTATCAGATATACTATCATTATTTTGCTTTGATTTCATTCGTTGTAGAAATCTTATTCGGGGTGGTATAGCCAAACCTAAAGAGTGTGCAAAGGAATCAGTGTCCAGAGTTTCTACATTAAATACTTTCTTATTCTTCATGAGATACACAGACTTTGCATATGCTACAAATGCACGCTGGGCAGATTCTTTCAGTGATGGGTTACTGCACAAATATGCTTCCATTTTCCTGACCGGATTGTTAAGTCTCTTAGGATTTATACTGTAAAAAAATATTGACTAAAATCATTGTAGTAAATATAGTTAAAACTAGTATAAACTCTTCTTACATCATGATCATGAGATTCATTATTAATGTAGAACAAATCTTACTTCATCAAGGGAATTACTAAGCAGTAATTAAAATTTAAAATATTTTGTGCTAATATATCCAACAAATCGGATTCATCTAATAACTGATCGACTGCTCAAATCTTGGTGAAAAGACAAATAATGTTTGATAACAGTTGAAAGTCAAAAATAAAACTGGCAAGTATAGCAATTTAAATGGTATTTAACATAATTTAAAAAAATAAAGGCATATCTGTCCAACTTACTCTATTTCTTCAATTGGAATTTTCCTAGTTTGCAATTCGTCAAGCATTTTCAATTCAGATTTCATCAAAAGAAGTAAACTTTCACCATCTTTATGGTACCGTGCTGTTCTACCTACTCTGTGAATATATGTTGCTGAATCTTCTGGACAATCAACTTGTACAACCCAGTGTACTTCAGGAAAATCAAGACCACGCGCAGCTAAGTCTGTGGCAAATAAAACGGCTGAACTTTTTCTAACAAATGACTCGTAGATTTCCATTCTCCTCATTTGATGTAATGTACCATACAATGCTGACAAACTAATGCCTGGTCTCAACCTCAAAATTTAAATATTATTTTTCACAATGAACATATTTTAAGTAATCTATAATAATTAACAGTTTCATAAAGAATTAAACTCACTTTGAAAATATTTCAAAAATATATTTGACCTGCTTGCAACTCGACATGAAAATTATACATTTTTGCTTCAAATGTGTCTTTATGAAACTCCATAAGATTGATATTTTATCCTTCAATTCACATACAACATAACTCTGTCGAAGACCAGGGGGTGTGCTATGTTTAGCATTTTCATGAACTGAAATGTAGCAAGGATCCTTCAAGCTCAATCGTGCTAAATCCTTAACAGATTTTGTTTGTGTAGCTGAAAAAAGCATAGTTTGTCTCTTCACTGGTAAATGTGCTATAATAGCATTCATTGTTTGTTGAAAACCCATATCTAAGCAACGATCTGCTTCATCGAGAACTAATATCTGAAAAAAGGCAGTATATTTGAAAGGACATACGAAAATAATAGAAATTTGTTTCATTAATTGGTTCTTAATTTTAAAAAATATTCAAATTTTGTATTAATAAATGAAGCAGCAAAAAGTGAAAAGATGCACAAAAATAAATTATAATTGAGATTTCATTTAATATACATAATTATACTAACCTGCAAATTTACAGCATCAAAGAGTGGATTCTCATCCATATGTTGGAGTAATCTTCCTGGTGTGCTTATCATGATATTACACTGGTCAATTCGTTTTCTCTCAAATTTCAGATCCTTACCACCAATTATCAATCCTGCAGAGAAATTGTGATGCACACCTACTCTCCTTAATGTCTCAAATATTTGATAGGCTAGTTCTCTTGTTGGTGTAATGACTAACGCACCCAGACCATCCAAGTGTGTCCATTGTTTACAAAATAATTTTTCCAGAATAGGAATTATAAACGCCAATGTCTTTCCAGATCCTGTTTGTGCTGCACCAAGAATATCCTTCCCTGCTAATGCAAGCATAAGTGACTCTTTCTGGATATCTGTTGGTTTACTATAACCTGAAGCTTTAAGACCCTTAATAGTGTTCGGACTCAGGGGAAAGTCAACAAAGGTTTTAATAGTTTCAAGGTCGATCTGCAAAGAAAATCCAACCGTTACATTATTCTGGAACAACACAATATACCCATATTTCACTTACCTTATCGTCATATTTTGCTTGTAATTCTTTGATAATCTCGGTTTCAGGTTTTCCATTATATTTCTTTTTTCTTGGAAATTTCACTTTTTTATCTTTCTTTTTGTCATTAGACATTTTCTATGAAACAAATCACTTCTAATGTTAAATCATATAAAACACTAAATTTTTAATGTTTTTCATAAATAAGTTAGGTTAGATTATTTTAACTAGCAATGACACCGTCATCGAATACTAGCTACTATTTGTGAGTCTTCTTCTTGTTAAACGAATAACTTGACAATATATTTATATTCCAGTTACCATGTTTTTTTCGGGGTATAATATCAAAGAATTACAGTGCACAATACAATTTTTTATATTTTATGTCCAAATTATATTATTTGTACGAATGAACGGATATTCGTGACAAAATCGCACAACATTTCAAGAATATATTTTTGGTAATTATATGTGGTTAAGAAATCATATCAACTTTTTATGTCATAATTTTTGAGAGTGAATTTAAGAATAATCCCACAAAGCTCTATAGTGTTTCCATCAAAAAAAGTATGTAGTTGTATTTTTATGAAAGTAATGAATTCCGACTATGTACTTTCGGAATATTCATTCGATTTTCGAAAAGAGGTTTATATTTAAGTGATATATATAATCTTCTAAAACTTTCTAGAAGTGTAATTGTCTATATAAGAAGCGTCAATAACAGTAGAGTGTTGAAGAATAGAAAACAGTAGTGAAGACCATCAAGTGAAATATGGATTAGTAATTAGAAAAGTTGGTAACGTGTTTAAGCACATCCTAACATACTTGCGTAAGTAGAGTTAGGTTGTGGTTGAAGTAAATGGCAGAGTGACTTATCACCATACTCTTATGGTCATTGCTATTGTTGATGCATTTGTAAATGAAAGGATAATTTTTTTGTTAAATTTTAAGTATTTGCTGAATTCGTTTGTCGAGCCCGGCAGTCATAAAAATTATTATCAAAAATGATTCTTTTCTTAATGTCAATTTTGTGACAGTTGATAGTTTATTACTCTGTCATTCTGAGTAATAAGTGTTTGAGCATTATTTGAATTGATTATTTTGAACTTAAAATTATGGGTGATTACAAAGTAGTAACATCTGATTTTGTAAATTTACAAATATCCACTTCAAAAAATGATATATCATTTGCTGAGAAGCGTTTTCCTAAAGATATCACCATCGTTGATCTCAAGGTATATTCTTTAAAGTGGGTGTCATAAAATGTATTATACGAAAGTATTTACTAGTGAATTATTGACAGTATTTTTTACCACTTTTCCATTTACGTACTACCGACTTTAATATTTCAATAAATTTACTAGTACATGAAATTAATCTTTGGTAAATTGTTTTGTGCTATGTAACTCTTTTTTGAATCATTGAAGTGAAAATACACAATACACTATGAATAAGACTGGTATCGAAAATAACAATTCTTATACTGATTCAATAACATTGCACATTTTGAATTCTTTTTTCGGTACTTTTAATCTTTTGAACATAAAAATACAATAAATAAATTCAACATTCACAACTTCATCAATTAAGCACATTTTTAATGATAAACTTTTTAGTAAAGAATTGAAATTTACCAAATTGCCTTTCAATATATTAAATAAAAACACTTGGCTTGGTTTCACAAAATTTATAATAAATACTTGACAATTTCTTTGGGGTGTCACCCCATTTTCAAAAGTCAAACTCAGTTTAATATATATATTATATATATATATATATATATATATATATATATATATATATATATATATATATATATATATATATATATATATATATATAATATATATATATATATATATATATATATATATATATATATATATATATATATATATATATATATATATATATATATATATATGTATTAAACAATGTTTCACCAAAAGATCAGCGAAAATTCAATCTACTTTATTGCTTTACAATGTTGCTCATAATGATACTATTTCCATTTGTTTGTTCAAATTAGATTTGTTAACTCGTTATAATTTTTTCAGTCAGAGAAGCATCCATATTTCTTTTAATATAATAACACCTTTCAAATTTTCAGAAAAATTTTGAGTTTAATATATACATTTTCAGGTGATAAAAATATCATAATAGAGCTGTTATTATATGTGTTGTAATGATTCATTGAATTTATTCCGAATTATATTTTCAGGCAAAGCTGGAATTGGTAACAGGCGGTAATTGTCAAACTATGAAGTTAGAAGTTTATGACAAAAACAATAAATTAGTATGTAAACTTGAAGACAATGACAAACAATTAGGGTCATATCCAATTGACAGTGGAATGAGATTGCATATTATTGATCAATTTCTATTGAAAAATGAATTTGATTCTAAGGATGTTGAAAAATTTGAATTAAGTTCAGAAGAATATGCAAAAAAGTCTGATTCTGTAAGAGCCTTTTTAATGAAAAATAAGTTAGGTAAGATGTCAAAAATATATAATTCCATATGAATTTTGTGATACTGTGGTGGAAAAATTTTGTCATATTTACAATTATAACAATATTAATTGAAAAAAAAATTCAAGTTAAATGTACAAATTTTATATTTAAAATTTTTATTTACATTACCAATAATTGGATTAAATTTTCAAGGATTCATAGGATATTATGAATATTGCATATATTGAATAGCTGAACATGCAGAATTATAAAATGTTATCCAGACAATATATCTTCTGATATATAAATCCGATTTATTTATCTTAACCAAATTAATATGAGACATTCACAGAAATGTTATACTATTTTGTCATCATAGTAAATTAAAACCTATCAATCCTAGAGTTAGGGTTGATAGGTTCAAGATAGGCAATACTTGGTTGAAATCTATCAATACTCAGTTATCATTGTTAGTCAAAGTATGAATTTTAGCAAACAACATAATCATTAGATTTCTGGTAAGTTGATCAGTATCATAACATATACATGATGGCTATTGAAATTGACAATAAAACTCTTGCATTATATCAAATATATATTAGTATGCCAATATTTTCTATATAAAAAGCAAAATACTTTGAATGGTAATTGCAGGGCAATATAATGAAGAGTACCAAAAGAAAAAGGAGAAATCTGAGAGTGAGGAGAAAACCCTTGCAGATAAGATGGTCATCAATTCGAGATGTAAAGTAATAATACAGAACACAAGTGCAAGATTAGGCACCATAAAATATATAGGAAAAGTGGATGATTTGCAGGGATACTGGATTGGAGTACAATATGATGAACCATTAGGAAAACATAATGGATCGTGAGTTATTCTTAGATTGCTACAGCTTCAATATAACTATCAATAAGAGAGCTGAATGATAATTTTGAGCAGATATTTGAGGCTCCTTGAGAATTTGTTAAATTTAAATTCTGTGTTATCTAAATAAAAGGCTCGTGCCTGACTTCAAAATTATGGATATTTTGCCAAGCCGTATATTTTTGAAATTTGAATATTAGATAAAGAAAAAAAATTCTTGAAGTATTTTGTTCTTTTTATTTTAAAATGTGTTTGGATTTTAAAAATATATACATTCAAATGAATGAATATGTATAATCAGCTCAAATTTCCACTAATTTTCATTTAATTTAGCTAATGTACATCATAAGTGTTTGCTTTAGCGTCAAGATGTCAAAATCAAATATATTTTTACAATTGATTCCGAGAAGTACTTGGAAATCAATTTATGAATTTATTATATTAATACATAAATTCTAATTTTTTCAGATTGAAAGGAAAACAATACTTTGAGTGTCCAGATAAGTATGGAGCCTTTCTTAAACCTCAGGTGGTTACAATGGGAGACTTTCCAGAAGAAGATTATGAATTAAATGAAGAGATTTGATTTTATATGCTTAACTTCCTGTATTCATCATTTTTATATACAAATCTCTCTTTATTATTATAGATCCAACATGTTCATATTTTATGATTCACAAAGCTTTCTGTGATATAAAAAAACTGTGTGGAAAGAAACAAACACTTATTTGCTATAATATTGAATTTTGCACTGTGCATATAAAATATTGCAATGACAATATGCAATAAAACATTCATATAGTATGAAATTACTTTCAAATAAATTATTAAATATCTGTATATGAGGAGTACATTAACTTCAAGTGTGCTTGATGTGATATGCATTGGAGAAACTCTGATTAGCATCACCTACTAGAGCATAATAAGCACATATGTTATTTACTCAAGAATACTGCAGAGCTTACGTAAGAAAGTTTTTACTTTAAAAAATTGCTTTACACGCTTGTGAACTAAATAAGTAAGAAACTACAGTTTATTACCAAATATAATTACTTCCAATATAAGTTACGCATCCTCCTTATCATCCCTATCCATGTGCCACCTTTCCTTGACGTCTGGCATTAAAGCAGATATTGAAAGTGAAACTAATCCCTTCTCCAACAGTTGTAACAGTTTCCACAGTACACAAGTTAGACATGCCCTTACACCAATTATTGTTCGCCTCATGTGTAGTGCCTCTGCCTTCAGTAAGGAGTCCTGTCCAGAATTTCGGACCATTCAGTTTGGCAATATGTAGGATAAGTTGAAACAAACGTAAGGGTATTTGTTGAATAATTTTTAATTCTGTCATTATCATTGCATAAACTCTAATTAATGTTTTTCTCCTGAAGAAGACACAAAAAATGTCGAAATATCGAAAATTGTTATAAATTAATGAATTATTAAACACTTTACCAGACCGATTATTCCCGTTACCTAAATTCTGTATATAGCACGGGCTAGAAATTACCTAATTATCAATATATATGTAGAGTGTTATAATGATTTGGATAAATACAATTTCTTTGAGTATTATTTGATTTATGTAATTTTGAATTACTTATAAGTTTAACAAAACTTTCAACGAATTTTTGAGTTTCTCTCTCAGTGGTAGTTTCAAAGTAGATTTCATTAGAAAAATATCTGATAATTTTAAATATAGGCTTTAATTAACCAAATATTTACGAGAATTGGCACGTGAAAAGTATGCATAACTATCTCCGGATTTCCTACTAAAACTGAGTGTAAATGAAGTCAATGGCTTTCAAATCTTAATTTGTTTCTGATTGAGATTCAGTTAAAATAATCGTTTCTGATTCGGTTTAATTGAATTTTGCGGTAAGTACATCTATTTTTCCTCTTTAATATCGAAAAATCTTAATCTTCTCTCTTTTGATTTTTCAAAATTTGCCGCTCCAAAATATACAAAATTTTCAATTATTAATACTTTCCAAATTAATTTCTTCAAAATTCAATTTAACATAACATGTCTTTTTCAAAACTATTCGACAACTTGACGTTCCCCTTTTGATTATTGCAATTATTTTGTAGCTAGTTTTTGTTTCACAACAATGTCCGAATTAATATTTTGAATTTCTTGATAACAATTGTCATCTGCGAGAACCTGTAAAGTTATGAAACTTTCGTTTTTATAAATAAAATGAAATATGCACTACGAGCTGGAAGATTTAGGTCGATATCCTTCTGGAAGTCTCCGAAAAATGTTCTCTCTGTGTGCACTATTTGAATATCAAATAAAAATTAATATGAAAGATGCACTATTTAGTAAGACGAAATACATGAAAATTATGTGTATTTTATACATTTGAATTTCCATGTTACTGTCCCATATTTAATTGGTTTTTTTAATCGATTTTAAACATCGATCCATTTCATAATCGAATTTTGGAAGTGGGTTTTACCAATACATCATATGAATATTAAGGTATTGTGAATACCTATTCATCTATATGAATATTGTGTACTTATTAAAGACATGATAATACAATTACCATTAAAATTCGAAGTTGATTGACCTTCTCTGAACGTTCCTATTTTGAGAAGTCAAAAAAATGCAAATACCAAATCAAAATTTTGAATCTGGTTTTATTTCATATCGATTGCTGGTTTCATATTTGAATTTCATGCATATTCACATCTGTGACCCTTCATAGACTTTATAATATAATCTTCTGTAGACCAACAATCCAAGAACATTCCAACTTTAAATCCAAAACCTAACTCTACTTACTTTATAAAAGTAAAGATAGGCTGTGTCACGGCCACCTTTAATACAGGTCATGAAATGAATATCTGTCATATGTCAGAGTGTGGTCTAATAATCCCGCCATTAGTTGACCTGGTATACTAATGCAAATAGGGCGCTTCCCAAAACTTTCGCAGTTTGAAGTAAAATAATTTGAGGTTTTGGTATAAATTCTATATTTTTCAATTGTGTAGTGTTGATGTTGATAATTTGTTGAAATCACAACATCAAGGTATAAAAAGCAAAGTGTTTAGTTTGTTTACAAATTTCAGTGAACCGAAATCAATGTTGTGTTGTTTGAGACTTTCGTAGTTTGAAGTTGAATATTTTACGATTTCAGTTCTAATCCTCTATTCATCAATTTTCTATAGTGTTATTTAGGTGCTAGTGTTGATAGTTTATAATATAACATCAAATTATGAAAACGGAGTGTTTTGTGTGTACCGATTTAATCGAACCTAATTTGTGTTGTGTTTTGAGTACGGATTACTTACAAATAATTTTATTGTGAAATATAGTCTAGAGGATAGGTATTCCGTAGATGATTCAATAAGTTTCAAGCTTGGAATAGGTGAGTTTCTAATAAGTATATTTTTTTAAAATGACAAAAACTTGTTGCATTTCTGGTTGTATATCAAAATATAACAGCACCCTGCGGGGGGATGGGCAACTAGTATTGACTTTCAGTTTCCCTAAAAATGAATTTTTGAAGAGTAAATGGATATAATGTATAACACGAGATAATTGAGCTACAACAAAATATTCAGTTGTTCCTTGCATTTTCTTCGCAATCAAAAATGTCTTATTTCACATGTGTGCCCTATTTGAAAAAATTATTAATGACATTTCTCTCGAACGGGCCTTTTTGAATAATATACACCAGAAAGCAATTTTGTGTAATCTCACTATTTTAAGCGTGTCATTGGATGAGTCCTTTAAAGATTTTTATTGTTGCTGTTTGTGTAGTGAAGACAATGGAAATATTCTGAACATGCTGTGTTCCATTTTTTCGAATATCTTATTGAATGACTACACAAAAAAAAATAATGTAGCCGGACTCGAGAATACTGAATCAAAAAATAAACGAAGAAAGCTCAATACTTTCATAAAGTATTTTATGAAATGAATGAAATTTTATCAGAAATATAATATTTATTTATACTTAGGTAAATAATTCAATTTGAGTAATTCATACAGCGTTTCTTTCAAGGTTCCTATTCTCTCAAATAATTCAATAAATTTGGTTAGGCATTTTATGTAAATAAATTCCACTGACTAATAGAAGTATTTTTAGGCAGTGGGGCTTCACACGAAAACATTGTTGTTTTCTTGCAATAATAAATATTTTACATTTTTCTGTTACAGAAATATGTGCTCATAATACCCAATATAATATTCCATATGTTATAAATACTAATAATATTTCTTGTTTGTTCGCAATATACAAAAAGAGTTGAAATAATGCTTGAAAGTTTGGGAACAACCGACTAGGATAGTATACCACTAAGCACAATTTACACCGAGGGACTACGCTCTTCATGGCCTGTATTAAAGGTAGCCGTGGATGTGTCACGGCCAACTTCACTACAGGCTATGAAGAGTGTAGTCCGGCTGTGCCAAATTGTTTTGAGTGGTATACTCTCCTAGTCGGTTGTTCCCAAAATTTCAAGCATTATTTGAATTCTTTTTGTATATTGCGAACAAACAAGAAATATTATTAGTATTTATAACATATAGAATATTATATTGGGTATTAAGAGCGCATATTTCTGTAACAGAAAAATGTAAAACATTTATTATTGCAAGAAAACAACGATGTTTTCGATAAAGCCCTTAACTGCTTAAAAAATACTCCTATTAGTCAGTGGGATTTATTCACATGAAAAGTTGCTTAAACAAATTTATTGAATTATTTGAGAGAATAGGAACCTTGAAAGAAACGCTGTAGGAATTACTCAAATTGAATTATTTACCTAAGTATAAATAAATATTATATTTCTCATTAGCGAAACCAACAAACTACTTCATGAAAGTATTGAACTTCCTTCGTTTATTTTTTTATTCAGTTTTCTCGTGTCCGGCTTCATTTTTTTTTTGTGTAGTCATTCAATAAGATATTCGAAAAAAATGGAACACAGCATGTTCAGGATATTTTTATTGTATTCACTACATAAACAGCAACAATAAAAATCTTTCAAGGACTCATTCAATGACGCTTAAAATAGTGAGATTACACAAAATTGCTTTCTGATGTATATTATTCAAAAAGGCCCGTTCGAGGGAGATGTCATTATTAATTTTTTCAAATATGGTACACATCTGAAATAAGACATTTTTAAATGCAAAGAAAATGCAAGGTACAAACAACTGAATATTTTGTCGGAACCCAATTATCTCGTGGTGTACATTTCATTCATTCACAATTTAAAAATTCATTTTTAGGGAAACTGAAAGTCGATACTTGTTGCCCACCCGTCACAAGTTTTCGTCATTTTAAAAAATATACTTATTAGAAACTCGCCTATTCCAAGCTTGAAACTTACTGAATCACCTACCTACTTAAACCTATTACAGAGGATAGTTCATGTAATGAACTATCCTCTGATAAATATCCTCTGAACATTACATGAACTATCCTCTACACTATATTTCACAAAAAAAATATTTGTAAATAATGCGTACTCAAAACACAACACAAATTCGATTCGATTAAATTGGTACACACAAAACACTTCGTTTTTATAATTTGATGTTATGTTATATGTTAGTGTGAATAACACTATAAAAAATTGATGAATAGAGGATTAGAACTGAAATCGCAAAATATTCAACTTCAAACTACGAAAGTCTTAAACAACACAAAATTGATATCTATTCAATGAAATGTGTAAACAAACTAAACACTTCGTTTTTTCTAGTTTGATGTTGAGATTTCAACAAATTATCAAAATCAGAAAATGTATTGCACTGTACACAATTGAAAAATATAGAATTTATACCAAAAGCTCAAATTGTTTTACTTCAAACTGCGAAAGTTTTTGGAAGCGTCCTATTCCCATAAGTATACCAGCTCAACTAATGGCGGGATTGTTTGACCACCTTATTCTAAGACTGATATTCATTTCATGGCCTGTAATGAAGTTGGCCGTGGTTGTGGACAAGTTGTTAAAATAAGTTTTACTTTCGGTCATCGATACTACTAAATTTTGATCAATATTCGAAACACAGAACGCAAGCGTATTGTATGTGTACCTAATCGTTTTATTTACCTGTGAAATAGAAATATAGGCTATGGAAGTAACCATCAGACGTTGAATTTTACGAAAGAATTCATTGAATATTTTTAAAACAATTTTAACAGCAAGGACATTGAAATTTTTTATCAATCAGTTGCAATTTCTAAAGCCTCCGAGAGTTAATTAAGTAAATTTTTAATTATAATTGGAAAAGGTTTATTTTGTGAAAATTGTTACAATGGCAAAAATGGGTCCACAGGTTTTTTTAGGATTTGAAGATGAAATAGTTACTGAAAAAAATAAGTACTTACTAAATTTCAAAACAAATAAGATCGGCGGAAAAGCTGTAAGTATTGCATACGAATTAAGGTACCATGGAGATATACGAAATTAAAATATTTGGTATATCCCAATATTTTAAAGTTCAATAGTTTAAAATAGTGTGCTCAATATAAATAATGATAAATAATATTTTGTTTTGAAAATAATTCAGAATTCTTCAAATTACAGGATATTCCTAATAATATAAAGTGGGAGCATCCAGTGTGTTCATTGTGTCAATTTCCTCAACCTCTAATAGTTCAAGTTTACTCGCCATTGGATAATTCCAGATATCATAGGACACTTTATATATATGCTTGTGTAAATCCTAACTGCTGGAATCAAAACGAAAGGTTATTTCAATTAATGAAATTGTTTTCAAATTAAACGTCACTCAGGTCTAATCTAAACACTTACCCTGCTCTATAATAAATAAAACTTATTTATTATAGAGCCAATTACTCTTACTGATTTCAATATCTTCAAATATTAAGAATTTATGTTTTCATTGTTTATTACTTTTATACAAAATTGATGATTTATTTCTTCTGCTGCACTGAATTTGTGTTAGAAACACTTTGAAAATTGTTAATAAAACATGTCAATGGTTTCAGTTGGACCTGCTTGCGAGTTCAAATGGAAGACAGTGTTGAAGAAACTACTCCATTCATACCAAAAACTAACACAATGCAATGGTGCGCCGATGCAGATGATTGGGATGATGATAACAATATGAATGAGCTGGAAGAAAATGGTAATGTTATTAGTCCAGAAAGGATATCTGATGAAGATGAGGAAAGTTTCAGTTTGGATGAGTCTATCAGGTTCAACTTGGGAAATCTCACAGTAGATGACAAGAATGCTAACATTGGTGCTCAAGGTATATAATTAACACATTTTCAAAATGTTTGAAATTATAAATTAATTTACAAGTAGATCCATTATGAAGTGCATTCCCTAATAATTTTGATATTATATGTCTACATATATCGTAAACATATATGGAGCAACCATAAAAAAATTAAAACAATTTCATTACTGTTTTATAAAAATTCGGTTTGTTAATAAAATTAAACAATAAAAAAACATATATTTTGATACATATAGAGTTCTTAATATATTTAGTGAAGCTTGAGCCAAGTGTGTTAATTTTGATTTATTATTTTTAACATAATCTTTCACCAAGAGATAAGCGAAACCTCTGTGTCATTTAAATAAAATTAATTTCAAGTTTGGCAGGCATGAGCAACTCCTTTTTCACTTAAGGCCTGTAAATACAGGAACATTTTCACCACATAGAAAATAACTTGAATATTATTTAATAACAAGACATTTGTATCATATACATAAATAATAATAATAAGTTTATTTTTTGCTCCAAGCGTATAAAGTAAAAGAAAATTTCTATATAATGCAACCAAAATACATAATTCTCACAACTTGAAAAAGAAACAAACTTTATAAGATACTAAAGTTAAAGTTGCCGTGGTATACCCTTAAAGGCATAGCTGTCTATGGAGAAAAAAAATTTTAAATAACAAAATTCACTAGAAAACCTGAAAAAACCAAGTTCAACACACCTCAGAAACAAATCAACATACCTTCAAACACAAATGTATATTTCATACCATTATTAGTTATAAGTGTTTTGCAATAACAGTTTTTTGCACTTTCCCTATAATAGGCCTTTATGCCCATATGAACATAAAATAATAAAAAAAAATTACGTGCTACTGAATATTACAACCTTGAATTAATTTCATATTACATATGTAACATCATAAATCTGAAGGAAGTTTAATTCTTTATAGAGTTTGTCAGTACCAAGATAACTAGATGTATAGAATATACATCTAGTTATCTTGAAATATACATCATTGTCAAAATTCAGTTATTTATTAAAATCAAATCAAACTTCTTATGTAGCAGATGTTAATTCGATAGTTTATTTTGAATATTTATAATTTACAAACAGTCAAAGTCATATTTTAGACTTCTGAAATTTCAACAATGCGGACATATAAATAACTTTTGATATCTACATTACCCATGTCAGCAAAAAAATTAAAAAATTCGGAATGACGCATTTAGGAGAAAAAGATCTCGATATTGTATAATATATTTTACAATTAATATTCAAGTCTTACTTAAATTATAAATCACATATTTATGGAACAAATGGCTAAAAAAATTAATACTTTAATATTTTTTCAGTTTGGTAATCTACAAAGTAGTTGACTAGTACTTTAACAGTGTAAAATATTGTGTGTATTATAATTTTGAAAAATCCTTTGGTAAAGATGTAAGTTTCATCAAAATGATGTTGTTGACACTAAATATTTCAGAAAAACACATTTTATAGCTCTCCTCTTTACTGGTAAATGCACATTTTTCTGATGAAGTGCAATATCTTGTGTGTTTTGTCGTTTAAGTTATAATGAATAAACCTATAATATACTACAGCTAACAGAACATCCATTCATTCATAACTACTTTAATTTAGTTCCACTTCTATTCCTTAAATGAAATCAAAGAGTGTGATACATTTTCATATGTAACAAATGTGATCATAGTTGCAGGAACAACTCTCAACAAATTAGTGCCAAGTCCTCTATAAAAACCCTTCCACCCTTCAAAAACCCACGCTTTTTTAACACAGTCCCAAACACCATCAAATGAATAAAACTGATTTTGTAATCTAGCTCTAACAACTTGATAAGGATAAGTAATACAGACTGCTATAGATTTTGAACCAGCAGCAAAAGTAAGATATTCTGCAACTCCAAGCTTACTTGACAATGGAAGATCATTGTGTCTACTGTAAACACTTTTCATTTGTTCATAAATCATAAATTGTATTGCTCCATGTGAAACTCCAAACAATCCTGGAATAAATCCTCGGTACCAGCCTCGAATTCCTTCCATTTTGTATAATTTCACTAAAGTATCTATCATTCCATTATAGGAAACTATATGTGATGATTGGTTTTGACTTTGAAGACACAGTCTTGTTTTGCATACCCATATTGGATTTGTCAATATCAAAGTCATAGCACCTGCTTCTGATGCAGCCACTAAAAGCTGAGTAGATGTAAGGTGATTATCTTTGTTACCATTTTGTTTCAATGTCTTTAGTGCAGAATAAAAGTAGAAGTACATGCCCCAGGAAACTCCTGATCCAACTATGCTTGGAACAGCGCCTCTGTACAATCCTTTTATTCCTTCTTCTTTAAATATTGTTGTCAATCCATCAATTATACCTTTGTATTTGGGATTGTAGTTAAATTCGTTATTCACTTCGAACCGGATTTTCAACAAATCCAATGGCTGCAAAATCAATGACGAAACTACACCTCCACTTATCCCGGCTATTAAGTGTTCATAGTGAACATGATCTATGAAATTATTTTGATTTCCAATTGTTCCAGGATTTGTATTACTGCTCTTCAAAGTAGACATTTGGTGCAATCAATTATTTCATTTCATAATATGAAATATATCGTTGTCATGAATTAACTCTAAAAAGTAAGGTTATTTTATTAGCATAGAATTGAAGTGACATTTGTATTCTCTGAAATGAAAGTGAAAATTTTCATAATCATGTCAAGGAGATACGTTATTTTATTATCATTCGTTCTAAGTTTTTAAATTTAACTAGGTTGACGTAATTAAATATTCTTGAATGATAAGTATAAATTTCTAGTTTTTTAGACAACATAGACAATAGAATGTTTCATTTTACTTATTAAAAACACTTTACTTGTTGGCAACACAAACATTCAATCAAATAAGTAAATTAATTCATAGTTTATCATTTTTATCGTACGTCATCATTTATTTTTATTTGTGTTTACCTCGCATTGCTTAGTCATTTTCATGAATACATACGAGAGTGGGGTGAAAAGTTTCCGGCCTGACCAAAAACGAGGTTTAAAAATTATTTTTTATTTTATTTTTCAACATAATCTAAACGTAGATTCGTCAAGCTCCTCAAAATACTTATTTATGGTTTCGATAACTTCTTCATTGCTCTCAAATCTTTTACCGCCAAGCCATTTTTTGAGGTTAGGTATCAGGTAATAGTCGCTGGGGGGTAAGTCTGGAGAATAGGGTGGATGCGGCATCAATTCAAACTTCAATTGTGGATTTTGAACATGGCAACAATCGACGAGTCCGCTCCTGCGTTATCGTGATGAAACAAAAATTTTTTCTTCGCAAAATGAGGTCGTTTAATTTGCACCTCGTTCTTCAAACGTTGCAATAATTCTGCGTAGTATTGACCAGTGATAGTCTTACCCGTTTCAAGATAATTAATGTATATAACTCTTTTCGCATCCCAAAAAACAGTAGCCATAAACTTGTTGGCCGATAAAAGTGTTTTTGTGTTCTTTGGAGTTGGTTCCCCCTTTCCGACTCACTATTTTGACTGTCCTTTATTTTCAGGAGGGTAGTTAGCCCAAGTCTCATCAACAGTTATGAATCGACGCAAAAATTCGTTTGGATTACGCCTATACAGCGCCAAATTTTTGGCAAAAATGTTTTTTCGAATCAGTTTTTGGTCGAGCGTTGCACACGCGGCACCCATCTTGCACACAGTTTTTTCATGGTCAAATGGCTGTGGAAAATATTTCGCACACGTTCAGCTGACATCCAACAGGTCTCAGCTATCTCATGCACTTAGAATCTACGGTCTTGCAATATTATTTGATGGATTTTCTCAATAATATCTGAAGTTGGGACCTTAACGGTCCGTTCTGAGCGAGGCTCGTCAGAGGTGCTCACACGACCCAATTTGAATTCAGAAACCCACTGCTTAATAGTTGAATATGATGGGGAGGAATCTCCTAGAGTTGAATCCATCTCTTCTTTTATTAGTTTTGGTTTAAAACGTTCCAAATAGAAGTATTTGCTGATAGCACGTTTCTCCAATTTTTCCATATTCACGAAAACAACGGAAGCGTCTCGCGCACTGTACATTCAAACGCAACCAAAGGTAGGGATTGGGCTGGAGCTTTATAATGTATAGTTTACATACAAGCTCAGTAGGAATGGTACTCTAGGACGCCGGGGCAAAACTGGCCTAGTGGCGCCATCTCTTGGCCAGGCCGAAATCTTGTCATCCCACCCTCGTAGTTAGGAACCATTTATTTATTCGAAGAGTCGTAATGAAGCTACCTAAATTGTTCAAATATCAAAACTTCGAAATATTTTTTGTTTTTTAAGAGTTCAAAAAATAACATGTTAAAAAATAAGTCGTAAGAAAAATAATTTTTCCTTGTTCATGTAAATTAGATCATTTGATAAAAAATTTACACTCAACGGAAAGCGACCACTTTTCTCTACTTGTTAAGTAGTCTACTATTCTTTTAGAGAAACTCATCAATTATTATGCCTCCAATTTATTTTTTGAAGGAAGATTGTATAGTTATCATCATTCATTACGTATTTCAATACAGCTTGAAATTTTTTTTGGAATTTATATTTTACAGTAACTTTTGTTACATTTCATGAAATATAAAGCTCTTAAATTTGTATGAGGAATGCTCGAATATCCATCAGTCGAAGACATTATGAAGAAACAAAGTATATTCAATATTTTTCTCTTATACCTAATGCCTAATGTTAAAGCAAAATCTTCATGTTAACTATTTGTTTATAGGTCAACTAATCGTTAAAGTTGATTGAATATTTGCTTATCTGTTGGTAAAACATTGTTTAGTTTTATTGAATAAAAAACACTCACTTGGTTTCACAATTGCGTGACGATTGTTTCAAGGTGTTACCCCAATTTCAAAAGCTAGACTTAATGTTTTAGACTTATACTCAAGTTCCATTCTCACGGAAGCAAAGTTTAAAAGAAATGAGTTTTGGTGAACAATCCTTTTTTCACAATCTATAAAGTTTGTTAAAAATATTTTTACGAATTTAGATAGACTAGAAAAAGCTGTGGCATAATAATCATTCTATTATTGAAATGAATGATATTAATGTTGTTGATTGAGAAGGGTATATGTGTTGAAATTCCATATCAAACTATTAATAAATTGAACAATTATATGCCAAAACTTTAAGACAAAATTCAAACACTTGAACTTTTGATTCACACTTTTACTGATTGAATAACATGACGCAATGCATCGGATTACCAAGTCTTCAGGCTCGCTTACATTAAGAATAAAGTTAATTTATTATGAAGTGAATTATGCAACCTATTCCAAAAATATAATTTTCTAGAACAATTTTTCTTGTTGCCTAGTTTGCTATTTTCATTTCCAAATCTCCATAATAATTTACTGCAAAAGTATTGATAACTTGGAAAATATGGAAGTTGTTGATATGCCACGATTGAGTCATGTCAGGTATATCAAAATTCATCATATTTAGGTCCTCTTGAAATATATTCCAATATAAAACGATCTTTAAAATCTCAGAACAGAAATATCCGTTACAAATTTGCATAATATTCCAAAAAAATATACCGTTAAATAAATTTTGAAATTTCCCTTTTAACGTCATGTATTTCGTACAATTTTTTTAAGAACCAACTTTTTATATTTGTCTTTAATATATTTTTGTTAGTATTGCAAATTATTGAACATTACAATGACTCCATGGTGGATTATTTGTGAATATAGTCAGTGAAACTTTTGTGTAAATTTCACTTTTAGGAGGTGCAGTTGGTAGACAAAATTCCCCCGCGGCATCTGCTGAAATAGAAGGAGATGAAGGAGAAATCATAACAATTGATAGTCCTGTAATGCCTCAACATGACATAGCAGCCCTTCTTCACGAAACTACTCCTTTGCCTGTCGAAATATGTAGTGGAGTTGCGAATTCGAAACGATGTAATAATGCATTATACTTTTCGCCTTTATTCATGAGCGTTTGGGAAGAAAGTTATAGTCCATCCAATGTAACTGACAAGCATGTTAAAGATCTCTTACAAGAGTATCAAAGTAAAGAAGATTTTAATATATCCCACGTCGAAATAGAAGACGGAGCGGATAGCGGATCTAAAGAAAATTATGAAAAAGGTGTTCCTGCTCACGGGGATAAAATGTTTCATTATTTTCTATCTAGAATACAGAAAAATCCGGGCCAAATTTTAAGGTAAGATTGTTTAGTTATGGTTTCATAAGTTTAATATTTGTAATAAGAATTACTAAAAAGCATTACATATATTTGTCTGTATTTGCACTACTCATAATGGCAGAGATAAGCCAATAATAGAAGTTTTATAGTTATTGTAATTTTCAAAGTTTAATTGATGCAACAAATATCCTATCAAAATTTTTAAAATCAAATTTATGCAAAAACTGAAACATGAAGTCAATTGTGTACTTTAATTTTTACATTTTGAAATCTGACATTGTTTATTTCTAGCTGATACTTCTTATTGTATTTTTTCAGTATAACTTATTTTTAGACCTGATTGTTACCTGCTTATAGTTAACGCTGATCTATCAATAAGTTCAAAATAAATCAGATCTTATATAATCATATTCTATTGAAAATGTGATTCACAACTATATTTTCAGGTATTGCCGAGACAATGAGGGACCTTTATTTTTATACCCTCAAATGGATATAGTAGGCAAGTGTCAATACTGCCAAGCAGAAAAAGTTTTTGAAGTCCAAATTTTACCTACCATTATTCCGATACTTAAACTTCATAGTGATGCTAAACCTTCCACTCGATTAGAATTTGGTACTGCTTTAGTTTACACTTGCAAAAACAGTTGTTGGTCTTTGGATACTCCAGTACGGCAGGAAACAGTGATAGTACAGAAGGAGATACTTTAAAAGTTGAATAAGAATACTTATTAATTTCAAGAATTTAGCAGAGAATTAGATCTTGGCACTTAATTACCATGTTGAAATATTCTGTTTCATAAATATGGACTCTAGTCATATATGAAATTGCCATTTTTATGTGATTTAAGTAGTCAACAGAGATTTGCAAGAATAATTTGTGCTGCATGAACGAAAACCTACAACACAGCTTTTTAAGTGAATTTAACCAGTGAATGCTCTTTCAAAGTTATGATCTGAAAAGATTTGTCGTTGCACTATATTAATGCTAATAAGACACTTAATTTTTGCACAAAAATTCTCAAATCTCGTTTAATATTTGGTAAAATAATTCATTCAGTTTTAAAACTATTCCATCTCCCTGCAGACTTAGATAGTGAATTATGCCTGCATTTGTTCCAGTGAATATTACTATTGCAATAAGAAAGTAGTGAAATAGTTAATATGGTTATTATCAGTGCACAATATGAATAATTTTAATACAATGTTGTTAATATCTCACAAGTATGATTAAAAGAGAATCTACGTAAGCAGTGATTAAATTATATTGATTAGTGAAAAATGTAATTTCAACTACCTTGTGATAATTTTTACTTGTTGACTTTTAGTTTTACATTATATTATATATATTTTTACTTTTTGTTACTGTATCAAAAGCTTGTTCATCATTTAAATAATTTGAAATCATTTTGTCTTTGAACACCTTTATTGTTTTGAAGCTTATAAGTTAAGCTACTTTGTTTCAGTTGTTCCATAGAAGAGAATAAATTGATAACGATTAAATATTTGTTTCTTTTAACCATACTTCTTAGAATTTTGTCATGAACATGAACTGAATTAGTTGTATTTAATGGTTCTTTTTCAAACAAGTTTTTAATACTCAAGAAGTTGTTTTATGCAAAAATCATATTAAATAACATCTCATTATATACATTTTAAAATAAGTCTTATCACATTACAAAATTATATTAATATTATGTACATAATCAAAGGTAATATTGCATTATCAATTTGGTCAGTCTTGGCTTCAATAATAGATGTAACTATGGTTGCTACAGAAACACGAAGCATCAACAATATATCCATGTTTATTATGTAACCTAGAAATAAAGGTAACATTGTATGACATGATATATTATATGCCTATAATGAATTAACAATCAAATATTCATGAAATAAAGAAACATGATGACCTACCTAACTGAAATAAAATAAATACTGTCAATAGTTGACACAATATACTTGCCAGAGTCCCCTCCATAGTTTTATTGGAATCTGAAATATAATCCTGCTAATAGTACATAATATAGTAATTATTCACACACACACACACATATATATATATATATATATATATATATATATATATATATATATATATATATATATATATATATATATTATATATATAATATATATAATATATATAAAGCATATTATAACTTTCTTTTGATACTTTTTCAGTAATTACTCAAAAGAATATTTTTGCTGAGCTGGCTATTTGAAACGAGAACAATGTGATGTCTCCATTGCCCTTTAAAGGATAAATGTTCCAGAATATTGAAATCGTTGCCTCAATTTATTGGAAACCCAAGACATACAATGTTTCATGCTACAAGGGATTCTTCAGTTATGTCATGTCCAACAATCGAAAAGCATCGACTTCAATTCTCAAAAATCCTCTTATGAATCAGAAGACAGAAATATATTGTAATGTTGTATGCATAGGTTACTATACATCTCAAATCTTAGGAATCAATAAAAAAAAACACGAATACCTCTAACATTGAAAGTTTCACACGTGCTTATCAATTCAAATACTACATTTTACAACTCTAGTTATGTACTATCTAATTACATATGTATATACAATTTGATGAACTAGTGCCATCTAGGTTACGATAGTAGAAACGTTCGGTTTTATCTTTCTAGAGATTGCTCTCAAGAGCCACTAATGAAGAGCAAGAAGAAATCTAATATATGAAAATGAATCTACAGTTGCCGTGCTTATATCATTGCACTTGTAAATATTAAATTATAATTATCAAAAGTATACTATAACTTTCTTTCAATAATTTTTAACGAATTATTCAAAAGAATAATATAGCAAAGCCTGGCTAGGTGAAACATGAACAATGTGATGTCTCAATTAATCTTCAAGGGAAAATGTTATATTATTATATGTTATTACGTTATTTACATTTTATTATTTTATTTATATTATATATATATATATATATATATATATATATATATATATATATATATATATATATATATATATATTTTTCTTTTTTATAGAAGTTACCATTAAAGGAAAATTCTATTGAATGTTTCAAAATAACCTGAGTGAGAAACTATATGGCTATATTTACAAGATATTCTACCATATTAATGTTTACCTTTATAGTAATGTTTTCCATAACGGGATCCTAAGACACTGGCTGCTGTATCCCCAATTCCAACTGACAAAATACCACTCATAAGGGGTAAAAAACTGAAGAATGAAGAATCAGTAACATCACAAGGTGCTGGATGTATCCACATAGGACATGTGAAGCCAGTCAATAAATAAATAGGTGTTAGAGCAATATTTCCAGCATCCTTCTCATCACTCAAATTTAAAAAACTGGATTGAAGAATTTTTCCTAATGGTGGCACAGAAAGCTTCCTTAATATCTAGAGAGAAATTTTCTTTTTCTAGTACAATTTTCAATATACTGAATCCAATATAATTCTATCAATTAGTTCTAATTCTAGTGATAGAATATTCATTTCATAAAATAATTTTTCACATACCTCAAGAAGAAAAAAAATTCCTAAAAGTATACCACTTCCAAGATATAAAAGATTACATGCATAAATCAAACCAGGTATATATACAGCTGCAGCAAGAATATGGAAAACTTTTCTTTCAGATGTGGAGGCTTTCTCAGTTATATTTTGTTTTTTAATAATAAATAATGTTGCAATACAACAACAAATGACCCAGTACATAACAATTTTAATCTGAAAACATGAAATATTTGTCATGTAAAAAAAGCATATTATCAATTTCAGCAAGTTTCTATATAAATATTGCACTACTAATAATTTTACCCAATGAAATATAAAACAAAAAATATTAAGAATCACTCATTTTTTAACATCTCACCTCAAATGAAAAAATATGTGAAATTATGTAAAACATATAAAGATTTTTTAAGGCATCAATAAAATTATATATAAATGAGAGATGAGAGGTCAAAAAGTAGATTCATCGTCCATTGAATTTATTAAAATTGTATATATTCAAGAAAATAGTATGAAATTATTATCATTTATTCAGTGATTTATGAGGTATGGTGTTGAAGCTGATGCTGAAATAAAATTAATTTTATAAAATCGAAGTAACAACATTTTTACTCACTGTAGAGGAATTTTCTATCAAAAGACTCAATACCCATAATATTGGACTTCTACGCAGGAATATGTGTAAGGGAAGAAGAAAAGTTATCATTAAGATGGTGAAACTCCAGAAATAAACTGAGATAGAACTTTTAATCTTGAAATAGTAAAGAAATGCACACAGTATCAATATTCCAAAATATTCCATCTGCAAATAAAAGCAGTTAGTCATTACTGATATTAATGCTACTAATTGTAACAGACAAATAATTAAGCTTGTACGCTCATCTTCAGAAAAATTTTCTTCATTGTATTAGGTATTTTTCTCCTAAACTTAACCAAGAAAAATCTTTAAGCAATAAAGTTTACAGTCTTTTTCAATAAGTAATTGAAATTTTCATTGACATATAGTTCATTTTATATTACAGAAACATGTTAACTTTAAATGTAAATCTTATCTAATGAATGCAATAACAAATTTTTTTCAAATTAATTCTGAACTGAACCATGTTGATGCTAAATTCAAAATATTTTGATACAATAATAGGTATGTAGGTATTAGAAATTTTACCTGAATTATCACTGTAGATGACTGAATTGTTTTAACAATTGGCTCTTCCATGGAATTAGAGAAATGTGGTAATGTTGTATACAAGAGTATAGTAAAAGCTTGAGATGTTATTCCTGCTTCTCCCAAAGTAAAGGATTTTGGAAATGTCTGCAGTAAGAGTAAATATATTTTGCAATACAAAGCAGTACAAAAAAATCCACTGTATAATGAAAATAAAACCCCTACAAAAAAAGTTTTATTACTCCATATATTTCAAACTATAAGTAGAATAAGGGTGAAACTGAATATGAATCAAAGAACAGATTATAAGGAAGAGTAGGTGTATACATCCATCTAAAAGAAATATTCAATCGAAAGTGATTATAGTTCTAGAGAAAATTTTATTCCTTTTGTGGTTTTGTGAGAGTTCAACAATTCTTCAAAAAGAAAACAAGTTAGAGAATTGGTACATTAACTTGTATTTTCTCTGCTTGTTTATTAGACTGATAAAAATTAAAGAATAAGGCCTAAGGCACAATTAGCCTGTTTGGAGAGTTCTTCAATATATAACTTACCTGAATCGAGGAAGATAAAGAACATGAATGACATAGGAAAAAAGAACCATAATTGTTGAAATTTCACATAATCTTCTTTCTTCATTGCGTTGATAATAAATATGTTTGTCCAAATGATACCAATTGAAAATATCGGTAAAAATTTATATGTACTAGTCAAAACTACATAATGTTTGAAGGCCGAAATAATTAAAGCAGCAGGAATTAAAAACATAATCCATAATCCATTGCTTGCATTGGGTCTGAAATATTGGTTAATATTGAAAATGATACAAAGTTACAATGGTATGTGATAATTCACCTAAGTTCAAAATTTAAATTCTTTCCAAGGGATGATCTAGAATCTGTATTGTTAGAAATACTTTGTGGTTCATCCATTCTAAATAATTATTTTTGCAATTTTCTTTGAAGTTTGGGCTCTGGAATATTCAGAATAGTTCTCTATTTTATAGCTTTTCTTTTTGGTATCAACAGAAATATCAGTCCTAGGGACATCCTCAAATTGATAAGAAGTTAGGTTATAGAATATGCAACCACGGCAACAATGACGGCATCAATGAAGGAAAATGTCAATCAAAATTAATATTAGAAACTCATAATCTGCACTCAACAGACGCTCAAAATTAATATAGGTAAAACAAAAAATTAATAAAAGTATTTATTTTCTCAATTCAAAACGATGCCTGTATTATGGAAAATCAACTCATAATCTGCACTTACAAAGGTTACCTCACACGTTTCAAAAAAATTAAATAAATATGTTTAAACGCATTTCAACAAATTACCATCTATTATTTCATCCTCCCTGAATATTCAGAATATAGAAAACAAATTGCAAGCCCTGGAGGATATAAGCAGCATGGAAGTTGAAGAAAAAAATTCATCAAACATGAAGATTGCATCAAAAATAAAGCCAAAGTCGATAATCATTAGAAAACAAGACTCAGTGGAAAGTTCCTACTGTTTGAGAAGAGAACAACAGAAAAACTTCGCTACTTCAAAACGAAAAACATTAGATGGTATCAGCGTGTATGCCACCACGGTCAAGCATGACAAGGCCTTCTAGTGTCAGTGAAATGAAATTGAATGAGTTCACATTCTTCGCAGTTGAGACTGCAAATAAATTGTACACTCTTGGTATGGAGAAAATGAAACGACCAAGCCTCCTGGCTGATGATAGCTTATAGGCCATTATATATGCCTCACAACGCACGTGTGGATTATAGGATATATGTGCATTGTCACTTTGATTATTGTGCCACGCGTTGCCACATTGTCAGCAGGAGTAAAGTTAACTCATGACTGTAGATTCAGGAGATAGCACCAAGCTGAAATAGTCATCGCGGCGTGTTTCAGCATCTCAAAACAAATCAACTACATTTCTGACTAACAATGTATTCTTAAAGATATCGGACATAGTGTCTTCTAAATTAGAGTAACTGAACGGTGTAGTGATTCTATAGGCTCTCGGCTTACTGGTACTGGTGGGTTGAATTCCCATGGTGTGCTTAGGCCGTTCGGAATCGGTGTTAAACTGTATGTCCAATCAGAGCTGTACCTTTAGGTTCCTGAGTCTTTGAACTGTAATAATATATTACTTTGTATATAAAATCCATATATTTATATCCATATAAATATATGGATATTTTTCCATATATTTCTCCCGGTAAATCGTCCAAGTAGAAAAAAAATTCGCTGTATCTTCTAAACTAAGCAGTTTTCTGAAATACGAAAATAGTATCGAATTTATATCGTTTATGGATAAAAATGAATAAATCGAATTCTTTAAATTCGCATATCGATTCAATATTTGCTAATGGAACTCATTATTCATTAACTTATTTCAACATATTCATATCTATACCTGACAGTTGATAGATGTATTTTCAACTAATTGGTAAAATTTCGTGTTGTATTATTGAGTCAATAAGTAAATACATTTTCTCTTCCGCGTGAGTAAGTTGATGCAGTCATAAAGATTTGAATATATGCAACCCAGTTCAATACTAATTTCAATCTATTTTTAGCATAATACTTGGTCAATCTTTGTTGAAATGTGTCTACAATATATTTTAAATTGCTTTGAATTATACGATACAATACTAACAAATTGCCATTAAATATAGTTCAAGAAGGGACATGAATCTTTCGTCTCAGTATTCAATTTCATATAGTTTTTTTTAAAGGGATCCAACAAAAAAGTGTTAAATATTCATTAGTGAAACCTGTTCAACTGGGATCTCAAGGAACCTAATTTTTTTTATTTATAGAGATTTCTCATTTACCTAATTTAGCAAATAAACACGTCAACATAACAGTTGATTTATTTATAGAGGTCTTATTATGAGAGGTCAAAAAGAATATTTATACATAATTTGTATAAAAAGTTAGAAATGCCGATACATATACCTACGTACATTATGTAAAAGAAATATAGTAACATTATATGCTACATAATTTTTATCTATTAACAAAACAGATTTACAGCTTTAAAAAATTAGTGATATTAGTTTGTATTAGATTGTTATATATGCTTTAAGGTGTTTATGTATAATATAAATTTTATGTAAACTGTTATACATTCGTTTCTCATACAGACTTTTAGATAATAATAATAAACATAGTATATATGAAAGAAATTAGATGTTTTTGAAACAAATGTGTCATAACTTGGCTAATTCTAATAAATTGTTCCACTTCACGGACTCTTGAACTACGAAATCGTAATTAGAGAGGGAAAAATCTAATTATAGAGATAAAAAAATCAGTAAGCAAGGTCTGAAAATTCCCAGCAACAGTGGTATTTTAATGGGAAAGGCTTCGGATCTCATTGCTATTATCAACAATAGAGGTTTTTCACATATCCAGGTCACTATATATGATTTTTGAAATATTACAACTTTAGAATTTCTTGAGAAATTGCAGAGTGCCATTAAATTTAGGATGCTACTGTTGTCTCAGAAATGTTGCGAAATGTATAAAATAAGTGATTAATAATGACGAGTGCTATATCACAATTGACTTTTCTATTTCGTAAAAGCATTGGTATTAAGTTAGACATATTATCGATGAATAAACAAAATGATAACCGTATCAGTGTAAGTAATCACAATCATAATATGTACCTGGGACCACAGCTACGTCCACCAAGGAAGGGCCTTTGGCCCATATAAACATGTTTGTTAGAGAAGTACTGAATGTTGTAGTGTTGATAATATTTCTTCAGTTCGTATCATCAGATGAGGTTCAACTTTCAAGATGTAAGTAATAATCACATTGTTCTTACCGTTTACATTCACGATTAGTTAAAGATGATGACATAACCTTGTAATAACATTACATTGTAATCTTCGTAGATACCATGAGAATCTGTACCTACCTGTTTCATTAATTTTAGTAGTACCCAGCCATAGACTTGAAGTAAAACATACCTTCGAATATCTTTTAGTTACCGATAATATATTTTAACGCAGAATAAACCATCGCTTTGGTACAAAAATGTAGAATATACCTACCTATTTCTAACTTTTCAAAATCATCTGAATGTGTAGTTGAATAAGTATTGAAAGACTACAATTAAGTACTGAATGGAAAAATTAAATTATAAAAATAAGTATATATACAGTTTTAGAATTTTGAGTTTCAAAAGTTCTTAAAATGGTTTCTCTAACTTTTCAAAAATGTTTTCGTCATAATGATAATTAGTTTTTAAAGAAAATTAACGTGAAATTTGGAAAATTTAATAAACCTATCTGGAAATGGTCTCCAACTGTGTTAACTAATTTTTCATGTTATGATTGAAACTTCAACAAGGGTTAAAATTAATGACAATAATTTTTCCAGATTTTAAAACCAGATGTAAGAATGATAACTCTTGTGAAATTAACTCGTTCTGTTATGGCAACGACAATGGAGTATATGGATATTGCAAATGTAAGAGTGGATATGAAATGTATGTAGATGATAAGTATTATGAATGTGTGAAAGGTAAGTTGCGAATTATTTTCTGCATTGATTTATATTCTTTTTTTAATAATTATATTTCTCAAAATGGTAAAAATGACTAAATTCAGCCTTAAACATTTGCCATTAGCAATACTTGACTCCATATAGTTACGTTTTTATTTTTGAAATTATATATACCGAAATATTTTCTGAAATACTAGAATACGCCTAGGTTTGAAATTAATGAATCTAGGGCGATAGGGAAAATGAATATAAGTCAAAATAGCTGGTTTTTAGCAAATCAAGTTTATTCGTTTATTTTTTTGTAAAATTACGAACACTATAAAATGTTCGAATGTACATTCAGAAGCTGAATTCTTTCTTTTTCCATTGCAAGTGACTCATCCTTTTTTTACCAGATGTTGGAGATTATTATGTCTGTTTAATTTTGGACATGTCTAATTTTGACAAATTCTTCACCTATACCTACTCTTTTTCATCAACACTCATACATTTCTCATAACGGTGTTCTAATTTAGTTATACCAGTTTTAAAGGAAGATTTATAGTTTCGATAACTGATTTGTTTCTCTCAAATCTTTTATCGCCAAGTCATTTTTGAGGTTAGGAAACAGGTAATAGTACCTGTGGGCTAAATCTGGAGAGTAGGGAGGATGCGGCATCAATTCAAACTTCAATTCGTGAATTTTGACATGGCAACAATCGACGAATGCGCTGGTGCGTTATCGTGATGAAAGAAAATTTTTTTCTTCGCCAAATGAGGTAGTTTAATTTGCTCTTCGTTCTTAAAACGTTGTCTGCTTAGTATTGACCAGTGATAATCTCACCCTTCTCAAGATAATCAATGTATCTAATTCCTCTCGCATCAAAAACAGCAGCCTTAACCTTGTTTGTCGATAAACGTTTTTGCCTTCTTTGGAGTTCGTTCCCTTTTTCCAAATCACTGTTTTGACTGTTCTTTATTTTCAGAAATGTAGTGTTGAACCCAAGTCTCATCAACAGTTATGAATCGACGCAAAAATTTGTTTGGATTACAAATTTTCGGCAGAAATGTTTTTTCGAATAAGTTTTTGGCCGAGCATTAGCAAACGCTCAAATGCTTCTGCAAAATATTTCGCACACGTCAACTGACATCTTACAGGTTTCAGCTATCTCATGCACTTTCAATCTGCGGTCTTCCAATTCTATTTTATGGATTTTCTCAATCATTTCTGAAGTTGTGACCTCAACGGACTGTTCTGAGCGAGGCTTGTCAGAGGTGCTATACGACTCATTTTAAATTCAAAAACCCTCTGCTAAATAATTGAATATGATGGAGAGGCGTCTGGTAGTGTTGAATTCGTCTCTTCTCTTATTTGTTATGGTGTAAAACCTTTCAAATAGAAGTATTTGATGACAGCACCTTCTGAAATTTTTCCATTTTTACGAAAACAACGGAAACGTCTCGCGCAATGGAATCTCAAACGCAAACTAACGTAGCGATTGGGCTGAAACTTTACATACAAGCTCAGTAGGAATGGTACTGTTGGGCGCCGCTACAAAAAAACACCTAGTGGCGTTATCTCTTGGTCAGACCGGAAAGTTTTCATCGCGCCCTCGTATAATATTAATAACTGAATATGAACTTAAATTCAAACACTTGAATTTATGATTTACACTTGATTGACTACATAGCATGACGCGTTTCGTCGTTACAAACGACTTCTTCAGATGCTTACGGAATAATAACAACATTTTGAAAAACACAGGTATAAATATCAGGGAATTTGGGATTCTATGGCTTTGGTTTTACCTAAGATATTCCATTCTGACATATAATTTCTATTAGCTGAAAAGGTTTAACAAGGGTGAATTGTTTAATTCTATCTGTTCATTGAGCAAATTTCCAGAATATTTAAGCCGATTTATTTCCACTATTCCCCAATAATCTAATTTACTACTTCTCTCTATCACAAGTTCAAGTGTTTGAATTTAAGTTTATATTCAATTCTAATGGACTTACATTAGAATAACGCCAACACTATTAAATATTAATAACTGATACCGGGTGTTTCATTGAAAACTGGACATACTGTGAGGGTAGATAGGGGACACCTAAGTGGTTCTAAAAACCTCTATTTGATGGGTCTGTCATTCTTTACAGCTGAGATACAGGGTGATCTATTCAATATGTTCACTTCATGATTTATGCACAAAATACGAATCACACTGTACATTGTTTTCATATTCAGAGTATATATTCTCCAGCTTAAAGGGTACCAGATATCGAATAAATAAAAATGAAAATCCATGTACGTATTCGAAAAAATGTAAAAAAATAGATTCGCTTCAAAATTACATCCTGTATATCAAAATTTTTCAAATTCGTTTGAAGATTTAGGTAGAGCAGAAAAATTAATGTCGATACAAATATTGTTTGTATTTC
Source organism: Henosepilachna vigintioctopunctata (assembly GCA_030704895.1). Lineage (NCBI taxonomy): Eukaryota > Metazoa > Arthropoda > Insecta > Coleoptera > Coccinellidae > Henosepilachna > Henosepilachna vigintioctopunctata. Next base: position 2,492,052 of record JARQZJ010000071.1, on the reverse strand, counting down.
TTCATAATACAGTATATTAATCATTAGTAATAGGTGTATGGATTATATTATCAGGAAATATATAAATTTACTTGTTTGAACAAAAACATTATATAATTGTTGGATGCTGTTACAGTCCTCAGAGAGTTACTGAAATGTGACTGAATCTATTCTGTAAACCATTTGGGTTTATTCATTTCTTCATTCACTCTACTGGGGTAGGATTATATGAAGTCGGAATATATTCGTATATTCGGTACGCTCTCTGGATTATATTCTTGTCATATATTTTCAGATGCAAAATTAGGAGATGTTTGTAGAAGGAGCCTCCAATGCCAAATTTCTGCTGGCCCCTTGGCAATTTGTAATGGTTATATGACTGATGGAATATGCGTATGCAATTCAACAATATCACATGAGGTAGCAGGAGAATGTTACGAAACTAAATGTAGGTATTATTAGAGTGATGTTGGGCTTATATTTTTTATATGCATATATAATATAACCCAGGTAGCAAGCTGACTTAAGATGACGTCTTATTAGGGTCAGTTTTCGGTCAATTTTGGTCAGTGACGTTATTTGACCGCTGACTGACGTCTTTTTAACGTCAGATGACTGACGTTCATAGGATGACAGCAGATGACGTCAGCGCAACGTACTATTTTCGTCAATTTATGACCGTTAATTTTTTAAGAAACGACAAATATTCTTTTCACTTAGATAATAGTAGCTTTCACACATTTGTACAATAATATTCATCCATGCGTCAATTGTTAACACGAAAATTGTATTATAGTTGAGGTTATAAGTTGTCAATTGTTCTGTGGACTCATATGTATGTTCTGCGTCTGCGTTGTTTTGCATTCAACGTATTAAGATGGACGGGTTGTGTTTGTGTTATAATATGTTTTGAAATATCTGTTAAGAATTCGGGTGTACATCGAAGTGGTCAGGGGCTCGAAATGTGGCATCGATCTTCCAAGAAATTGACCTAGTATATGAATGCAATAAATTTTGCGGAAAAAACAGATGTAATGTGCATAGTAATAGAAACCAGATGTCAACGAAATACCACTTCGAATAGTGCGACATCTTTATGCATAAGAGTCAAATTCAAATCTTGAATAAATTCTCCTTTAAACGAAAAAAGGTAAGTTAATTAGATACATGTAATGCAAAATTACGAGAAATACTTAGAATATTCGCGTCATTTCAAGAATTCAAAGTAAACCAAACTGAACCTAACCTAACTCAACCTTATAGTTATCGACGTCGCGGATATTCGAAACAATTAGCATAAAATAGATACATGTTGCCTTAAGTTTTTATTTCGAAGATGCAAATTATTAACAATATTTTTTAAGATGTGCTATAATTGTCAGAGGCATAGTTTCATGTTCTTCGAGAATAAATAATATAGAACATGCAATAAGAAGAGCCTGTACTTCAACAGGCAATACTCCAGTGTTACCACGAGTGAATAATGAATATACTACAACAACAGGTAAAACTTCTCACATCATAATGTACCTAAATGATATTTGTATATTAAGACAGTGTTAGGTTACATTAAAAAAAAATTCAGCTTTTTAAGTGGAGTGATTCTATTACTGATATAAATTAGAGAACAAAAGGACATCTCTGAGTATTCTACCTAATCTTAATATTGCAACTGAAGAAAAAGTTTGTATTTTTGAAAGTTATTCGAATGACAATGAAAAATTTTGTTTGTTATAATAGGTGAGTCATGACATATTTGGTTTAAAAGCTAAATTTGTAATTAATAATTTGTTTCAAGTGAAATAAACTAATCGTTAAAATATAATTTTTCAAATAAATGTTTAATGATAAAAATTGTTTTGTTTATTTCATAAATTATGGAACCCCTACAATATAGGCTCTGAAGAACGTCTTTACGAAGTCTATTTGTCTCTACTTAGTGACGTCTTTTTAACGTAGTTTAATGACGTCTTTTGAACGGTCAAGATGATGTCTTGAGGCTGTGACATTTTGACGTCACTGGATGGTCAGTGAGACGTCTCTGTCGACGTCTTTTCCGACATGTTGAAACCAATATATGACGTCATATTACCATCAGTCTGCTACCTGGGAACAGACTTCGATATTTGAGTAATATCTATTTTTAGTAGTCGTTCCCAACAAATTCTAGCTTTGTCAAAATATGATAAAACTGATTATATATGAATGATTTTTATGCATGGAACGCCTTAATTATCTTGGGAAGTATTTCCAGAAAAATAAAAGATTTGGCATCAGAGTAAATACTACCATAAGTTGACGGAAACCTTATGAACCTTAATATTAATAAAAATCAATTATACAAAGTTAAAACACAAAGGAATATATTAAATAAAATTCGAATAAAGAAATTTACGTTAAACTCTAACAATATTCAAAAAGAAACAATACGAATCTAAGATTAATAAAGTAATTACGACATTGACAGTTCCTTATTACAAATACATCGAAATCACAGATATTGTCTATGGTCTACGCATCAAAATACTTTAAATAAAAGTTAAAAATCAGATATATAAGAGAAAGCAAAATCCAAAGTCAGCATGAAATTGCATCATACAAACGCTCAAATCCCTCACTATCAAATATCAACAATATTTTCTGGCAGCTCTAGTGAAACTTTTAACACTTCCCATGTTCATAAAAGTACACACATTTAAGGTGTTATAAAATTCGAGATCCAAGATGTTCTGTGGCTTTTTTTTCATTAATGATATTAAGGAATATTGAATTTCATACTGCTTATTTCTCATTAAACTTCAAAACAAATAATTGGCTACAGAAAGAAGTTTTCCGATTATATGTACTCTCTACGAAGTAATTATTTGTGGAAAAACAGTCAAATTATCTTCCTCTTACATCTGATATTTTTGAATTTCTTCAGATCTCAATGAATACTGCCGCGTGGATCAAAATTGCCTTCTTCCTGAGAATCCAATCGGAGAAGACAGATTAGGTCTCTGCTATTACGGCGTTTGCTCTTGTCGAATAGGAAAAAGACCCGCAAAAAACAACAGAAGTTGCATCGAAAACAGGATGATGGACCAGAAATGCGAAAATGATATCCAATGTCAGATGACTGAAAATGCAGTGTGTAGGACCATTTGTCTTTGCGAAACTGGATTTACGAGGTCAAAAGACGGCAAGCAGTGTTTAAGAGGTAATAAAATAAAAATTCGTTTAAGAATTTTATTCGACATATAATAAGTACTGATCAAATGTGTCCTGGTCTTATTACGTTTCATTTCAAACATTCTTGACTTCATTCAAAATTTGGAAATGACAAGTTTAAACCCTACTAAGAGATCGTTTAATCAAATTGGAGAGAATGTAATACAAGGCAAAACAGATAAAATAATAATAAAACACTCACTATAGGTACTGAAACGTAAAAATATGACAACTTTTTACATGTTGATTTTAGTCCATTTTCACCTGATTTTAGTCCATTTTATTCCTAGTAAAATATATTAATGAATCGTAATTAATTAAATTTTACTGAAATATTACAGTATTCATTTCAGGTGGTGAAGGAATTAAGAATTGAGATTGAATTCTCGCTAAGTCTTGGTGAAACATAATTAAATATTAAATTAAACTCTTGGCTTAATGTTTCACGATTATATTGAACAACATGAATTAGTCAACATGTTTCGAACAGTATCGAAAATGAGCTCATGCTCGAAACATGTCGACTAATTCACGCAGTGGCGGATTTACAAATTTGCCGCTAATAGGCCATTCAATTTTTGCCGCCCCTACTGACTTTTGAAATTCAATACGTTAGTTTAAACCCGTTATTAGTATGATTGTGAACTTAATGATATTTCTGTCGGTTACTAGATTATTTTTGCAACCCGCTATGTACTGAAGAGATTAATGTTGACCTAACAAGTTTATTTGACAGGCAAAACAAAAAACCCCACTTTAAAGCGTAAAACTTCTGTAACTTTTAAACGGCTCAATCGATTTTCATCAAACATATCTGAGAACACTCGCCCGTAAAACACCTGTAATACAAAAACTAAATTGAAATCGGTTCATTCGTTCGGGTGCTATGATGCCACAGACAGACAGACAGACAAACAAGAAATTTAAAAAAATCTAATTCTACTCAGTTACTCATCTTAAGCCATCCTAGCTAATTTTTTTTCAAATATCTTTGAAGTACAGACTATTTTAGGTTTACGATTTTTTTATAGTATAGATTGTGTACACGTATAATTATAAAAAAAAATCTTTAAGAAAAAAAAATTTGCTTAATTTGCCGCCCCTCTAAATCTGCCGCCATAGGCACCGGCCTACTGGTAAATCTGCCACTGAATTCACGTTGTTAAATATAATCGTGAAACATTAAGCCAAGAGTTTAATTTAATTTAAGAACTATACATTGCAGATGTACTTAAGTTGTAAAAGCTTTTGTGATTTCTTGATTTTCTAGGGTATTTACAGTTTTCCTTTAGGACCTGGATATTAAAAAAGGCGTTCACTTAATACTTTTGAAAATGGTTATTACGTGGGTAACGTTTTTTTGAGTTATGTCAGCAGAATTGAAATCTGACATTCGACCGAATGGCACGTAATTAAGAGTAAAGGAAGACACAGCCGCAATTACATTTATTTTAAATTAGTCTTTTTTCACCTTATACGATGTAATGATGAAATTAATATAGTATATCATAAATGAAGAAGGTTGCAAAATCTTCAAGCATCTCCATTTTATAATATGTAAATGGAAAATGTAACTCTCGCCCCTCAATGAGTTCAATAAATGTAATATTATTATTATTTTTATTTAAGACTGGATTCACAACACGAAACCTATGAAAAACTATTATATTTTCATTACTATTATATTTTATCACCATTTGAATTTTGCATATTCATTGTCGGATCTAAACTTTTGAAAAAACAGGAGAATTTACAATTACATGATTACATAGTTTTTTTTTTCAATTTGGCCGTATTCGAATTCGGAATTTAAACACCAAGGAAGAGGATCTAAACCCCCTTTGTGATTCCGCAGGTGTTCATTATGCCCCACCAAGTGTTGAGCGTGAGCTTCTATTATTCGGCAAAATAGTTAATAGATTCACTGTCAGGGAAAATTATCATATTCATTAAAAAATCTGCGTTTAGCGAAACGCAGATTTAAGAAAAGAATAACAACTTGTTAAGAACCTCTTCAAATTTATAAAGAAAACATCACAGGAGATTGTATATTCAATTTGGCCGATTATATTTTTTCCTAAAAGCATTATAAAAACAATTAGAACATTTATATACATGGTGTTAATATATATTGATCTATTTCAGCTGCGTTGAAGTTTGGAGAGCCCTGTATTGAAAACGAACAATGTTCTAGATATCTGGAAAACGGTGTTTGTAAAAAGAATGTATGTACTTGTCCAGACAAATATCATGGTTATGAAACAAGGTGCAGAAAAGATGTCAAGCCGGATGAACCTTGCTTTGACGATGCAGAGTGTGTTATATCCAAAGATCTTCTCAATAAAGTTAACTGTACGAAGGGTATTTGTACGTGCACCTACGGAAAGTCATACGACGATAATTTCTGTCTTTCGGATGCACCTTATTCTACAGATCACCAAAATGGTCTGTTAGCTCTAAGTTTTCTAATTGCAGTATTTATTAATTTTATTTAGTGATATTAAATAATTATCTACTAATTGGTATTATTTTCTTCTTCGTATTTTCAAGATAACTTGAAAGGTCTTCATGGTTTGAATGAATCACAACCTTCCTCATTTAAAAACTCGAAAAATCAATTTGAAACGGGTGAAATAAGAAGGTGAGTAATGTCATATGGGTAGTAGTTTTTTAACAAGAATAACGAAACTATAGTTAATCTAAATACAGTTATAACACATATGAATAACAGAATTAAAAAAGTATACAAAATTTTCTATAAGGTAAGACAAAGTAGCTTTCTCTGTCCCTTTATCCCTATGTATTCTTAAATCTTTAAAAGTACCCAACGGATTTTGATACGGTTTTTTTAATAGGTAGAGTGATTGAAGAAGAAGGTTTATATGAATCCATTTATATGACATCCATTAAATAGTGGAGAAATACATACTGTTATTTTTGAGGTTTCTAACTTAATGTCGTAAATAATTACATTTTTTCCGCTTACATTACAAACGCAGACTAAACCCTACGAGATTCATCAAAATAATGTACTAAGTATTGTACACATTGAAAAGGTCTACAGAAAACTCCGCTATGGTATATGTCTATCTCTTATGGATATCCCACAATAACATTTTTTTGTCATTTACTTTTTACGACAAATAATGCCTAATTATAACTAATACAGCATTAATCCATATCAAATTAAATACCTTAAATACATTGTTGATTTAATATAGATCTATACGGCCCTTTACAGCATATGATTCAAATGAATATTTTCGAAGATTTACAGATTTAAACATAAAGCGACTTTGTTTTATACGTTTTATACTATGTGATATATATATATATATATATATATATATATATATATATATATATATATATATATATATATATATATATATATATATATATATATATATATATATATATATATATATATATATATATATATATATATATATATAGAAATATATAGAATATAGACTATATAAAAAAATGTCAAACTTATTTTTTAAAGAATGATTTTTTTAAAAAATAAGTTGACATTTTGTTATCTAGAGTAATTCATAGTAATCTGTAGTAAACGTCAACGATAATAAAGTTTTTCACATTAAAATAAGCCTGTTATTGCTGAAAACATTGAAAATAAACTATTTTAATTTACAGGCAATAAAAAAGATTTATTGCCTGTAAATAATTTTTTCAATAATTTATTCTGTTTGCATCTGAATAAGTCGTTTTTAACGACGAAAGGCGTTATGCTATGAAGTCAATAAAGTGTAAATCATAAGTTCAAGTGTTTGAATTTAAGTTTATATTCAGTTATAATGGATTTATATCAAGTAAACGCCAACACTATTAAATATTTTTCTAAAAATTTAATACTTTTATTTTAATTCAGTGGATTTACAGTTTAACGCCGGTTTCAAACGGCCATTGGGCTTGTAATCGATGTACATCACCCAGCATATATCATTATTTAAACTTCCAAAATCATAGTCAAACACCCAGGCCATTCAGCAGGACTCGAACCCGAGTTCTACAGCACCATAATCGGGTGTAATTGAACACTTAATAATGCAACAAACAAATTGGAGTTCATATATCATTTTTGTTAGTCGACGTTTTTTAGTGAAACACTTGATATTTTACTCTTTTTTATCATTTGTGATATGAGTGAATGAGAATTTATATAGATTTCCTTCCACTTCACAATATATTATGGGTATTATTTTGAGGGGACGTTTGAAATGAGATATTAATGACCTCGGTTAGAATTTGAAATAACTTGATTTCCCTTGGCTGACGTCATATTATATGTTACACATAACTTCAAAGTTGACTTTCGTGCTTATAGTTATTTTTTCAAAAGTCAAAATAATAGTTAATCAAGAATAGTTAATTTTTCCAAACTAATAAACATTTTTCAATCATTGGGATATTACAGTATACATTCGTTTAGGAATGTTAGTTCATTTCCCTACTCACATTCATATATTTTGAAAAGAAACACATGCAGGAAAACAGACACACAATATGCTAATAGAATATGCTTTTGGATATTACTGCCACAAGACATTCTTTCATTAAGCAGTGGCGTCGCGTGTGATCAAAAATATTTTATGAGTTAATTACAACTGAATTTTAAAGACGATTTTCATCACTAAAAATCTTCAATGTAGAGAGCAATTGTTAAACTCTTAATTTTCTAGAAATATTGCTCTATAATGTGATAAATGAAAAAATATCTCAAGCCTTTAAAAAAAGAAGAAAAATACGATAGTATCCTCGTTATATTAAAGGTTCTAAGCTTTTCATTAATTCACATTTTACAATGTTACATTCGTGTTTCAAATTTTAGTTAATTTGAAAAAACGATCGACTAGGACCTTACGAAATTCCATTTAAGACTTTGTTTAGACAACTACTAAACAATCCATCTTTAGATTTACAATTTGGTGAAAATATTCCGTTCTCCAATACTTCAAAAACAGCGAAATGAAGATCAAATGCAACAATTCTTTCGTAGTGCAAAAAAAGTGGTTACAAAGCGACAGAAAACTTATTTTCATATGAATCTAATTCATCATTTTAGTATTTGTAGAAGGTCAAAAATACACTTAGAGGGTAGTGTTTTCAACTAGTCTAAACAATGTAACTCATTTTTATTAAAAACAGAATTAATAACCTAAAATAACTTTTCACCGAATCTTTTTGTAATATATCTGGTGATAAAGTATTGTGAGCAAACTACAGCGGTAAAATGGAAAAAAAGCATTTTCAAACAGATTTATAAATTCAAATTAGTTTAATTCTTATTAAAAATTGAAAAACCCCTTTATTTTTCATTGGCTTTTTTTAATAAGACAAAAGATAATACAACCTTTAAAGTCTTAAAACAAAAATCAACCTACAGTTTGATCATGGATAGAGTAAGAATGTTATGTTTATTGTGCGTCGTTCCACATTCGTATATTAAAAAAATAGCTTTTTGCAATTCTTCTACATACAACTTTAACTGTTACATTTCAGGTTCATCCATTCAAACAACTTATTTTAAAGGTACAAAGTTTTCGCTTCATCCATCAATATATAGATTTTAAAGCATTTAATCTGAGAGAAAAAAATGTTGGTATTGTAAAGTATAGTCGGTAAGAGTTACACCTTCTATTCCTTCTTTTTGTAGTGAAATCACATAAGACTAAAATACATGTACATAAATAAAAATGTGACACTAAAAGTTGCAAAATGTGAATTCAATCAGAAAAAATACATTATCTCAATAAACTATGCACATGATTATTCAAGGTTATTATGTTTGGTGCATTTTTTCTTTGTTTTTATTCAATTATGGTATTAGCATTTTATGCCAATTTACGGAGTCATTATTGTGTTAATTGATCATTAACTCTAACACAATCAGCAATAATTTATTATCGATTTTTTAGTTTCACATTACTGCATATAATGAGGAAAATAGGTTTATAGGTGAAATTAATGATACACGTATCTTTCCCAATTTACTCTCATGTATTATATACAAAAAAATTTTTATACAAGTTTAAACACATTATTTTCTGACTGAAAATGTTAAATTTCAGTTTCTTTTGGAGTTATTAATTTTGGTCACTGGATACACCAACATTGAAATTAAGAGAACATTGTCATAGAGAACTATATCAAATACCAAAAAATGTTTGGTAACACTGTTTTGATGACAGAATAGAAAACAGTTCGTAATAATATTCGATGGCTAGGTTAAACCGTCCCTTAAAACACTTTTTGGGAGTGAAATATTGACAAATTGCTGCCGTGTGCATTCTACGTCACTGGAATATGTCTTCACTGCCTTCTTTGATGTACGAATGATGAAATACAGTAATGAAAACATCTGTTATTCATCTCTATGTTCGTCAGAGTATATATATAGTTATTAATTAAAAGGAGTATTTACATGTGGAACATTTGGATATTAAATAGGTACAAATTCGACAGGGTTCTCTTTTCTATCACAATTACCAATCAACTGATTTTCATGAATAACAGTGAAATCGCCAATATTTTCAGAAAGCTGGGATATCTCCAGCTGGCACCTTCATTTCCTGCAACAAACATTGAAGTAGTAATTACAAAAAAGTAATATTAAGATGGACAATACTATTTTCAATTTCGCAATACCTATTGATGGTTATTAAATAAATGAAGTTATTTTTTTATCAAACTTATTCTGTAATGGCAATTCAAGTGCAAATAAATGCAGTGATTTAAATAATAATCAAATTGTACGATATATCTTCTCTCTTTATTACAAATTTTAATATGCAAAAATAGTTGAACGTACTGGTTTTAAGGGTGTATCTTATTGATAATAATCAAATAAATTTATTCCCAACATATATACATCCAATTACAGAAAAAAAAATAACAAATTTTACACAAATAATAAAAAATAAGAACTTGGATAAATAAGTATCTTGGAAAAATCGTGTATAAAAATGCTTGAATACTCCAAGGTAGGCCGGAATTTTTACCGATGTTCAATAATCAGCCTGTGTACATTTCAAAATTATATATGAAAAATCCTGGCGATATGGCGTGGTCTCCACGAAATGCGCGGAGCTAAATTTTAGAATGTATTTCTTTCTTATCTACTTACTCACACAAACAAGTCCGTCATCTGTTGGATGGAATTTCTTTTTACATTTACACTTTGTTTGCTTTTCACAATACGCTCGCTCTATGCAGTCATCGTCGTATAAGCATTTTTGACCAACACCTGCAGGAAATACAAGAACACATTGAATTTTCTACGTATTCAGATAAGTATACATAATAGATCCATTCAAAGAATTTGTATATTCTATTAGTTAAAGGCAAAAATGTTGACAGACAGTTTTTAGTTTAGGTTTTAAGACCTTAGAACTCTGTTCATTTCCAAGAGGGCATATAATAATATATAATTACCCAAAATTAAATTAATACAATTTTTAGGTTACATCATCATAAATATGCACCCACAAATCAAAATAAAATTTGAATATTCAATAGTTTTGGCGTTTACTTGATGTAAATCCATTATAATTTCAAACAATTCTCTTAGCATCTGAAGAAGTCGTTTGTAACGACGAAACGCGTCATGCTATGTAGTCAATAAAGTGTAAATCATAAAATAAATTCAAGTGCTTGAATTTAAGCTTATATTCAATAAAATTTGAAAGTACGTCACACGATTAATCCAAAAACATATACATGTCGGGCAGTTTGACCTCTTTGAAGTTGTAACTTTTATGAGAGGTCTGTCTACTGACTCTACCTTCTATATGACCCTAGTCTTTAATTGTACAATTTCCTTATTGTTCAATTAAAACAACAGAAACATCTAGCAACATTTAGCTGTTTTTAAAGGATCTCAACGATTTATTAGTTACTAAATCCTTCGGAAGAACGTTGTATATCTCACATATCAAATAATTGTAGTGTCGCTGTCCAATTCACTTTGCTATTCTATTTTTGTACGAAATTGCATCTCTGTATCTGGTGTCATGGATATGATTAGGATGTGCAATACCCGTGCTGTTTTTATAACAAAAAATTAATGATCTCTGTAAATACAACCTTCTAATATCAAACACTTTACTGTCCTCATAGACCGCATCAGTTGTATAGACCCTAGCCCGCTTCAGCATTATTCTTAGCATCCACCTCTGAATAACACCCAACCCAGCCAATTTTCATATCAATCAATTTCATGAATTTTGAAATGTGTCTAAATTTTGACAACAAGGTCTCTATTTTCTTTACAACACTATTGAGGAGATGTTGATCAAAGGCAACTCCCAAATAACTCACTGATTTTACTAATCGGATTACTGAGTTTTGCTCGATTTCAAGGTTTTCAAAAGCAGGAAAAAATGCTATGACGATGTACGTCATAGCATGTGAAGGCTATAAATTTTGCCTATCAAAATTCACCGTTAGTAAATTAATTATACAATAATATAAATGAATATAAAAAATATAAACATAAATATCAATAAATAGAATAATTTGAAATAAGCATTCGTCTTATAATTGAAGGGACATGTTTTTTTTATGACACTGGAGTTAGTTTAGTTTATTTAGTAGCAGTGGAACAGTTTCACATTTTTGAAGAAAATGAATGAAGTATTTTGAAAATATCACTAATAGAAGATATACTTGGGGAGATCCTATTAATAAGGTCGTTTCAAATGTTGTCGTGTCTTTTGTTTGAATTTTCATTAGATTCTAAATTAATTTCATTAGATTAGAATTTTCATTCAGAAAGTATTTTTTAACACCTAAGATATAAAGTAAGATATATTTTTTCGTAGTCCATCTCATCACCGCATTTAACGAGCGTAATCATTGTTATAAATAAGTGATATTATTGAAACAAAAATTATTGGAAACTAACATCATATACAAAGTAGCTTCAACATACAAAAATAGAAGCAGTGACTTCAGTAATATGCTAAATTAAAGACAATTGACACAAGCAGAAGTTAAACCCTAGCAATGTACATTTATTTAGTTGTACTTATGATGGGCATGTCTGTACCAATGAAACAAATATTGACGTATAGAAAGCTATCTCTTAGTGATCAAGTTTATTGTGACGGGTAGCCTCTTGAAAAGGAATAGTATGTAGTGGACAGTTTACAGAGCAATTACATATTGAATGTGAGCTTAATTTTGAATACTTTACCTCCAATACATTTCGTCTTTGCAGGATTAGGAATATAGAGACCTACACACTGACACGTCATGTTTCGATTACACCAATATCCGAACTCCGGACAGTCATTTCGATTACGGCAAAATTTGTTCAACTCTGTAGCTGAAAATATAAACGTCTAAGTGATGGGCAATATTACACATTCATTCATTTTTCAATAAATGCATATGTAAGAATGTGGTTTTACATCTAAATAAATATATAATCAATGCGAATTGTGCGGTCAATTACCTAAATTATTCATATCAAAGTTGTCCAAAATTATATACTTTCCTAAATTATAACTTTTCTTCAGAGAAAATAATAAAATAGAACGCTATTTCAAAGTAGAACATTAAGAAATAAATTATTTCAAATAACTTTCAGAGAGTTTTGATTCAGATGTGATTGTAATGGCATTATTCGTGTAATTTTATTTCACCACCTAACGGATATCCTTTCTGCGTTTAGGGTAATTTTGAATGATAATTATGTTTGAATATTTTTTTAAAAATATTTAAATACTGTTTTGTGGGTCTATTTCACTCAAAAACCGGTATTCCTATACTAGTTTGATGAATTCAGAGTTATTCACAACAATGACGATTCGTGGGGATCCCCTAATCCGCGGATCTCAAATTTAATGAAAATTTATCGGGATTTATTGAAAATATCACAGCAATTTTGACCAATACCTGTCTGTCTTTTTTTATTTCAAATAATTTTAAATATTTCAATACCCTTGTTTAATTTTAGGTTTCAATACTCAGTAATTCAGTTTACCTATGGCTTCACATAAACAACTTGATACTTAGTTATAAAGTAAAAAAATTTCTGAAAAGTTTCACTTTATGATTAGGGATTCCTGTTCTATATTTGTTAAGTGAAAGTGATCGGTGGATGTCTCAACATTAAAATAACCATATGTTATGAGCCGATAAATTTTAAAAAGACGATAAGAGTAAATAGACGATAAAACGTTAAGAAAAAGAAGATAATCGAAAGGTCTGAACCTGAGCTAAAAGAATTTCCACTATTTGTGGTCCTCTAGGAGTTAATGTAAATAATTATGGAACTTCTATTACCCCAGTAATCTCATAGAGCACTCACAAACGACGTATCTAAACCGGGATTAAAAATCGACCCAACTGTGCCTTTCTATCCGTACCGCATCCGCAAGATAAACAATAGTTTAGATATTGAATCTATGTTGAACACTAATTGAATGATACTAACGAAAACATGTGAAAAAATAATTTAAAATTTACACATTTTAATAGAATTTTGTTTAATTTGCGAAACATTGGCTCCTAATATTTTAAACTGATTAAGAAGAAGCAAAAATACAGGAATAATCCTGATTTTGTACTTTCAAGAGACCAAATATTTATAAAAGAACACAATTAAGATCATACCAAGGAAATTTTAGCAGAGGTTTCATTGTAGATCATATAATTCAAATAGAAATTCACATTTTTTTAAATTCGAATAACATCGAGACAATGAAAGGATTGAAAGGGATATATCACTACAAAATAATATTTTAACACAGAGTACCATCTGAAAGTTCAATGAAATGGGTATTATATTTGTATCTGTACCATCTGTATGTTATTCCAAATCTTCTTTTATAATTCTACTGCAAAGAAAAAATATTATAATGCAATACCAGTATATTTGTGATAATTCTTCTTCAAAATTATAAATGCTAATCAAAATAATTTTAACATAATCATAAATTGAAACTTAATTTTCCTATAGAGCAGAAAAAGCTCATTAAAAAAAATTATTGCGTTGATCATAATCATACAAAAATAGTTTTTTTCTATATAATTTGAAAAAAATTGATAACTTAAGCAACACTGTACAGTAACTTTAAACTCTACTATTGGCAACACTGTCTAGCTCCAAGGTCATATCAAATTACTTGATATGAATCGCATAAAAAGTAGATCCTCCTAAGCCAATTTTTTTATATATCTTTCAAGGTATTCATAAAAAATTACACTCAAGTTTTTATGTTGAATTTCTATCATAAATAATTTGGATTTGAATGCGTCATTATTCCATTTAAAATTAAATTGATAATTAATATGAAACATCATTATTATCCAAATAATAATGTATCAATATTATTGATCATTATATTATATAGCTAATTAAATATAAAATGCTGAAAATTTATATAAATATATAATATAAGGATTGATTTTTCATTCATCTTTTTAGTGTTTTTCTCGTTCATCTATGTTTAATTTCTTCAAATTTAATAATTGAGCTGCATTCTTTTTTATTAAATCAGAGTCGCAAAATGTACCAGTTTTGAACATTGGAAAATTTTCAAGTTACTTAAGAGATATTTGAAAGCACAAAAATTTAAAAATTCAATATCCATATCAATCATGTTTTGATACAGATGGGACAGAGGGGGTAAAATCCAGGGCAACGATTTCAACCTAAACTTTAAAATTATTTGGTTTATAAAATTGTTTGTATCATTTTGTGAAATTGAAACATTTTTCAAATTTATAAGCAAAAGAATTTTTATAATATGATTTGTATGTTGTTTGTTAAATATATATTTACATTATTTACTTACTTGTGTCTTCGTCGTCATTTGCCATCGATAAGTAAATACATGCCATCGTGAATAAACCAATTAAACAACCACTAGTGCAGTTCATTTTTGTTCGAAGTCTACTTTTCAAATCACTGGAGAATCATCAAAGTTTTCACACCAGTTTCCCTTTTTATCGTGGAAACCGCAACAACCAAGTTTGATCGATAAGGTATTCGATTATTATATTTATGTATCGCCGCTCCTTCCTGGTTTCATTTGAATGTGAACTTGTCCATGATTACCTTTAAAAGACCGTTAGACAGTTAGTACAACGGGTTCAGTGTTTCGTTCTAGCTGCTAAACTTGGTATTATCTTGGCATACAAATAATGGGGAGATATCGATTAATTTCCATGTGACTGGGGAGCCGAAATTGGGGTAGATTGCGAATTCACTGCGTAGTATGGGAATATAATTGAACGCAATTTATCTGGCACCTAAAAATAAATTTATTATATTTTGATAAAAATTAAATATATTCGGAAATTTTAAAAGAATACAAATAAGCAAAATCTGCATCATTTTTATCCGAAACAAATTCGCAAATTATTTTAATTTAACTTATTAATACACTAAATACATTTTTAAATTTTTTAAAAATATTTCATATAACTTGATATTGATCACTAAAATATTATTGTTATCAAAACTGGGATTTCGTCCACCTGATGAAGGTATTCTACCTATACCGCAACAACATTGTAGTGGGACAATATATGAAATATTTTCGAAAATGTGTTTAGTTTATTTATAAGTTAACATGAAATTTCAACACGTATCTCCCTCCTCAAGCAACTATTTTAATTTAGTTCACCAGAAGATTTGACAATAAATAGTTCCTTTAAACATTTTGTAAGGATTCTAAAATTGTATCTGAAAGTTCGAAATTGTATCCTTAATCATGTTATTCGGCACTACGTATTAAATTATACTTGTTTTGTGAAAAAAACGACGGATAAATTTCGAATTTTTGAATAGTAAGTCTAATTAAGTCTAATTTGAATATTTATAATCTCGATGTCTGTATTTTACACTGTTTATGGGCATGAGTTTAAATTAAGTATTATTTCAATACTCATTACAAAAGTTTTCGAAACCAAAACAGTTCATTATAAAAAAATAACTTCAATGAAATTTTCTAATTATAATAAGTACACAAATTAGTTCAAATACCTACAGTTCAAAAAATTATATGAAATTGCTTCTATAATCATTCATGAAGCACATCAAGTATTGAATTAAGTCTCTAAAATTTCAAAACTTTAACTTGCTTCTTGTAGTGATGTAGTCCATTGAAATTTCTAAAAAATTGGAAAACTCCATGAAAATTTGTAAGAATTGTATGTTAAAGAATATACATATATTCTTTAACATACATATATTCTTTAATATATGTATATTCTAAAGAATATACATATATACAAATATTTATTTCGATAAAAGGCAACAACTACACATCAAAAATAAATATCAATATTGTAATTGGCTTTTGGGTGGCCCCAAATTGAGTAAATTTTTGGAATAACTGTGAAATAGTCGATTAAAGCAGATACCGTTACGTTTACGTAAATCTTGTCGCGAACCCTTAAAGAAGATAAAATTTATCAGCTACTAAATCAAGGAAATGAAGAAGTAGCAAGCATGAAATTTATATGAGAGGTAATAATGAATACTTGTCTAAAAATCACTGACTGAACAATTCTTTATTCGACTAGTTTCGCCTTTTACGGCATTATCAAGAATGATTTCTTGATAATGCCGTAAAAAGACGAAACTAGTCGAATAAAGAATTGTTCAGTGAGTGATTTATTATTACCTCTCATTTAAATATGAACTATCACAGAGTTGATTCATCGTCCATTGAATTCATGAAATGTAACCCTTCGATTTTAAATATAGAGAGTTAGTCGTTACTATAAATAGTTAGATTATTAGATACATTTTTCAATTAAGTTAAATTGAACTCTTGATGATGGATTATTTTCCCGAAACATAGGTCGAGTGTATAATGCTTCTTTTTGGAATTATTATATACTTTTTAGCAATGTACTATTAAATGTTGTTCTGAAGTCAGTGATAGTGAACATAGATATTGTTAACTAAATATTTATTATGTCTTTTACTCCATTATTTCCGAACATGGGATTCGAAACCACTACATCTGCTTCACATCCACATGAGTGTAAAAGTTAATATCGATAGTTTTATCAATAAAGATAAGAGCTGGCAAAAATATACGAACGTTATAGAATTTGTCATAATTTTGGTTTTCTTATCAATATTTAAAAAACTGAATATTGAGAAAGGAGGAACACCTGTTGTGACTCAAAGCCATACGAAATAAACCCATAAAATTTCCCAATGAGCCCGACTTCCTCTATTTTGTTACGAAAGAAAATATCAGTTTAACCTAAAATAATCAATTCGGCGAATTGTATAGTATTAATTACGAGACTCAGTTTCCTATTTTGAATAATATTACAGAGTTATTCTTGAAAAACAAAAGGATAAAATATTTCTGGTAATAAAAACCTGACTTCGAATGATGCTGAAAAAGCAGAAAAAACCCTAATGGTTTTACTGAGAAATATTGCCAGTTACAACGTTGCCGTTTTGGACACAATATTACCCATAGTTACATGTTTTCTCGTGGTACCAAAGTATATTTCAGGATAAATAATCATAAATGGTATATTTCGAAATAAATATTCCACAAAACTTCTTCTTGGATAAAAAAAAATTTTAAATAGGTACCTACCTACTCTAATTTAAATTTTATGATTTTATATTCAAATCAGAACACTGAACATTATATTACTTATATTAGTAACATTATATTACTTATTGAGATCTATTTTGGAATTCTAGTAAAATCTGAAATATAATGTTACTATATTGAGATATTATTTTGGAATTCTAGTAAAATCTGTGTGCTCTGTTTGCTGTTCTTTCATAAGAACAAAATCCAAATCAGAACACTGAAATATAATGTTACTTATTGAGATATTATATTGGAATTCTAGTAAAATCTGTAGGCTCTGTTTGCTGTTCTTTCATAGGAACAAAATCATATGACACTACTGCTATTAGAACTTTATTGCTCAAACATATGCCATATATTGCTTAAACATATTAAAGTACATATGCCAATAAAGCTTTCTGAATTATAGAAATTTCTCACTTCTTTGAAAGGTATAATATAATATAACATAACATAAATATATAATATAATAATAATATAATAATAATTGATGAGGCCGATACTTGATGTAAATAGATAAACATAATAAAACAATTGTTAAACTGATTTACACATATATTAAAAATAATACTGCATGACGTACGTTTCGATGAGATTCACCTTTTTCAAATGCTACGTGCAGACTAATTAGTCTGACATTAGTCTGCACGTAGCATTTGAAAAAGGTGAATCTCATCGAAACGTACGTCATGCAGTATTATTTTTAATATATGTGTAAATCAGTTTAACAATTGTTTTATTATAAATAATATAATAAATAAGGTAATAAACACTAGTATCGTAACTCTCAAGTGAAATGAATCAAATCGAGTGAATGATTCAAGTTTTCAACAATTCAATAACTCATATTTCGCAATGAAACCAAAATTTTTTTTATGACAATTAATTGAAGTATCTAAAAAAACTTTTCTAAAATTTGATGGTTCCCAAATGTAATATATATATCTTGAAGATCTAACTTATTTTTTTTTTTTTGAGAAATATGTATTTTGGTTACGATTTGCAAAATCATAGCCACATATTGAGCAAATATTTATGGAATAACGTATCAAATTATACGTTATCGTATAATTTGATACGTTATTATACAAAATACGAAAATTATCGTTATAACGTATCAAAAGGTATTTCCTATTTAGGGATAGGGATTTTCTTTAAGATAAGATTTTCAAATCATTTAAAAAGTAGTTGTTAAAATAATCTTGATTGAAGCCACGATATATTTTTCCTTATTCGGAGGCTGCCTTTTTAATTCCTTTCGTTAAATGTTTTCCTAATATGGTAAATGAAAACTTGTAAGGAGATGATAACTTTTTTGAATGGAGAATGTAGTCAGAATTACCTAAGATAACGTGTTCCGTGGGAACGTGGAATTCTAGCATTTTGTAATAAAATTAAGTGGCATAAAATACTTTCAGGGAAAACGTGATTACTAACTTATTTCCAATTTCAAAATGTTTAAAGCTGCCTCATGGCAGTGCTTTTGCAGAATGGATATATTGCGGACACTAAATTTAATAAAAGAAAAAGTTTTGTTAAAATTTTAAAGAATACACATAAAAAATAAATATTGTTTTAAAAATTCAAAGTACTTTTTCATTTTACTCATATTATGAAGGTAAACGCGCATTTATTACATAATCTAGTACATACTATAGTAATTTGCAGGAGTATATGTTTTGGCAACATTGGAGCATTGACTTATACTTAGCTAGGGTAGCAATGAATTACGGTTATCTTTAGAGATCTTTGAAAACAGAAAATACCGCAAGTATTTCTACTTTTTTCATACATAAGCATCTACTCAAAAATCGAATACGTTCCATAAACTCTTATACTCCTTAAAAAATTTGAATAAATCGCATGATTAATATTCACTTACATGGATTCATTTCAATAACACAAGTTTACACGCTTTTTGTGAATAATCCAAATCAATTTGGAGATAATATCATTCGTTGTCAACTTTTGAAACTTCAGTCACATAAACTACTTTCTCATTTAACAAATACGGAGTTATCACACTGAGATAGAGGACAAGATGAATAACGAATAACACAAAACTTTCTCTTCAGTCTGCATTCTGCAGTATCGAAGAAGTATAATTCACATCTGTTCTACCTGTGACACAGCTTTACAGACAGATACCCTACCCTATTCTACCCCAAAACCCTCTTCCTATCAAAGCGTCATTTCATGAAGGGTCACACTCAATGGAGAGAGTAATATATATATATATATATATATATATATATATATATATATATATATATATTTCATATATATATATATATTTATATAATATATATATATATATATATATATATATATATATATATATATATATATATATTATATTTCATAACTGATTATATATATATATATATATATATATATATATATATATATATATATATATATATATATATTAAAATTAATATTTAAATTAAAACTAATATTTATAGATATCAATATTTATATGTAGAAGCAATAACAATAATTGGATGATTAAAAAGTATCAAAACTTAGAATTTTTTGAGTGTTTAAAAATATTGCAAGGGTGGTGATATTTCAATAAGAGTTTTACTCGTTTTCTTTGAGCTCAAGCTTTTAAGATTTTATTAATCTCATTATTATTAGCACTAAAAACATAGCAACTATAAATAAATCAACAAACCAACAAAAATTTTTACCCACTTAGAAGAACAGAGATTCCAATAAAACTTGTTATATAATAATCATGGAGTTTAGACATCAACATAAAAATAAACTTTATCAAACTTAAAATGTACTCGATAAATAAAATTCCGAAAGCTTTAACTAAAAAAAAGGAAATGCTTTTACTGCTGCATGCTCAGTAAACTACCCTTGTAATATTTTCAAGTACTTTAAAATTTATGTTTCAACAAGTTACGATAAGTAACTTAATATCAATTATAAACTAATCTATTCTTTAATCATCCAATTCTTATTACTGCTTTTATCTAGAATATTAATAGGTATGTATAAATATTAGTTATTATAATGAGAAAATATTTTGAATTTTCTCATAATTTAATACAAATACTCATGACGACCTTTCGAAGTACTACTTCTTTATCAAATGCAGGATTAATACTTTAGTATTAACTTAGCATTTGATAAAGAAGTAGTATTTCGAAACGTCATCATACGTATTTTTATTAAATTATGAGAAAATTCTAAATATTGTTTCATTATGGATATTAATTTTCTCCAAGAATCGGCCTCATCAATCATCTATTAGTTATTAATTTAATTAAGTTAAACCTTTTATTGCGGAAACCTCAGTAAATCAGCAAAGACTACCTCTCTCTACTTATTTACATCAAATAAGATTAAATAAGAAGATTTTAAAAGAAATAAGAAGATTTTACAAGAAATAAGAAGAAGGTAAAAAGTGTTGCTTTGTCAAGGCTTCGAAATACATACATAATTTTCACTAAAATCAAGATAAAAATATTGAATAATAAATAATATCAGAATCAAAAACAATTTCTGTGAGTAACACTTGGTTGAACAGGTGATGAAAGATTGCATGAAGCCGAAGATATGGAAGGATGTGGGTAACACCTTCATTATTTTGCACAAAACAGTGATCAGATTATAGTATTTTTCTTCAAAAGATTTACAACTTCCTTCCTAGCAACATATGCACAATGATAAGGAGAATAATAATAAGTTCTTTATTCTCAACAGGTATAGTACCATATTACAGAAAATAGTAACATAATGTTGAATGAATGAATAAATAAGTTGAAAAGAAATATAACGGAGAGCTAAATCTAATCAAAAAAAAACTGAAAAGTAACTAATAACTAAATAATAAATAATGAAATTTAAAGAAATATTACAAAGAACTCAATCTAATTCAAATCATTTCAGTCAATGAATGTAGAATGTATGAAACATAATATGTGAAGAAAAATCACAAATACCATCGTAGAAAAGAGGCAAAAAGAAGATGAAGAGGCAAAGGATATAAATCCAGACCTAGAGAAAACTCAGTGCAAACCTTAGAGAAGAATTAGTAATAGAAGAAAGTAAAGTGGTGGATATTGCATTACCACGAAATAACATCTGATCATTGGTGTACATGAAAATTACTTACCTATATTGATATCTAATACCGATGAATATTTGTCGTTTATATGAATGTTTGTTTTCAATATATACAATGTCACAAAAAATAGAATTTTTCAATTGGCATATCAAAAGGTTGAAGCAGTTTCCTAGTAACTTAGTTCCCGATGGAAGATCTCACAACACACATTTCGTAACTGTAATTAATTATCATGTTTTGATCAAGCCATGAGCAAGATTTTTCGAAAATTGACTGTTATGAGAGGCGGTTCCGAACTGTCATTAGGTCTGCTATCTAGTTTATTACACATCAATTCAATTATTATTTGACCACTAAATTCATTGACTTGAACAAACCTTCATAACTCATTCGGGATTTGAACCCAACATCTAGTTTACTAGCAGTTGAACTGCTTTTCAACTATATGATCTACTAACAATTGTAGAGGCAGATCTAAATCTTAGTAATGAAAAATTCAATTATACCTTCATGATTTATGTCATCTCACATATTCAGTTAGGATCCTTGCGTACCTTCATTTGAATTCTGCCCAAATTAAGCTGCATAAGTAATTCAAGAGCCTCAACGACATACCGTATTAGCTTAGTCCACATCCGAATATATGAATAATGATTACATCCATATTTGACAGAAATGCTTATATGCAAATACATTTCGTATTGCGAAATGATGTTGCATTTTGACGTGGAAATTTTAAATATGATATCTAGACGGGAAGATGACGTAAAGGTAGCTCTATGTAAAAGACAGTGTATCAGTTTTACCATATGATAATGAACAGTTCGACATCTAAAACTTTGTGACATGTTATTTAATTGTTAGGAAGCCAAATATCGTAAACCACTCTCCAAAGTTTTCTTGAAACTATGTTTTCAATCTACGTTTCATTGTGAAAAAAATAATACAGCAGTTAAAAGTTGCTATAAACACATTATCTGAAGTTGAACTGATGAAATCTGTGCTTTTTTGTTGTTTTTCATTTTTGAGTATTTAATTTAAAATACTCGTAATCCATCGTTACTTTCAATTGGCAATGTTCTTATTATATACTTCATTATAATCTTTTCTTTGAGTTATTAAATTATTATTAAAGAATAGTGAATGTTTGTAATAAAACATTTTTCCTGTAACTATATTGTTTTACTTGTTATATGAAATCAACAAATTTATTTTGGGTTCCAGTTCAAATTTACGCAGAAGTTGTTGGTAATCTTTTAAATTTCTGAAATTATATGGTTAATCAATTGAAGATTTTTTCCATTTAATAATTCAATTGCTGATATATTTGAATTCAAAAATAAACATTGTAATTCATATCAAGTTAAAAAATGGAGAAGTTTAAAAATGGAGATGATATTCATATTAAAAACCTTGGTTGCGTCTCGACATACACTCCTCTCAACTTGGATGTGATTCGTTTCATCTCAAGAAGCAAAGTAAATGCTCTGGAATCGTTCAACCGTTACTATAGTCAGTGGCGTGCTCGATAAACAAAAATCCGTATCGTTTAAAAACCAGTGGAAAGCCGAACAAAAGGAATCTTCAATTTATAAGTACATAATCATGATTTTTTAGAATTGAAAACTCACTGAAAAAAAAGATTTTATTTTTTGATTCTTTATTTTAGTGACGTAAAAAAATAATTTATTTGATGGACAATGTCATGGACTTTAAAATCGACCGTGACAATGTACTCATTTACAAGCCATTCGAAATCTCTGTTAATCTGAAGGCTCCATGTCTCTGAAATCAATGAAACTTCGATCTTCGATATTAGAAAATACACCATTCATGAATAAATATTTGAAAGTTGTATAGGTTAATATTGTAACTCTAACGGTGAATTTCGCAGTATTTTGATCGTTTTTCTATATTAACTGATGCATAAAGCATCTTTATTGGTTCACAAATACTTCAACTTGTGAAGAATTCCACACTCTAGTCAATCCTGGGAAGGATACACAATTGATTATGCTCTAAAAAGAGCTGTACATATATTATTTTGGTTTCCATACTCTTTTAGAATATTTAAACTTCAATGCTCTAAGAGGAGCTCTACATATATTATTTTGATTCACATATTCTTATAGAATATTTAAACTCCATTAATTTTCAGAATTTCACAACATTGTGTAATAGAAATATATATATATATATATATATATATATATATATATATATATATATATATATATATATATATATATATATATATATATATATATAAAGCGAAAAAGCGAAAAAATAGCCAGATGATATTGAAACATCCCAATTAAATCTATCATACAAAATACACGAAGAACTCAAAGAAATGTGATTTAAGACATTTAACTTATATCAAAAATAGTTGCATTCTGGATATTTTCAAAATATTCCAACTACTATGCTGTTCGAATTAATTGGGACAAACATGTTTTTTCTTCGTTTGAGTTACTGTAGAAGTATGTGAGTACCAGGGTGGCCCAAACACCCTCACATCTGCCTGTTTACTACCTGAGGTGACGTGAGGGTTCGACCTTGACCATCATTTACATTCTAACCGGTTTTACCTCGCCAGCAATTGAGTTGTGAGCGTACCGGTACGGCAGTTGGAGGTTTCAATTTTGATACGTGCTGTTTTGTCTTGTCCAAAGATGGATATCACTCCGAGGAAGCGTTCCAAAATTATCGCGCTTAATGAACACACATCAATGACTGTAAGAAATATAGCTGGAGCTGTTGGTGTGGGAAAGTCCAGCGTTTCGAGAATTTTAAAAACATTTGAAAAAAGTGGCTCATTGTCTTCAAACAGAAAAGGAAACTGTGGCTGCAAACGCAAAACTACTTTAAGAACAGACAAATTCTTTGTAAGAAATAGCAAAATTAATCCGCGAAAGACAAGCACTGATCTGCGAAAGGTTTTAATGGTTAATGGTGTGGAGGTGACCACCTTAACTGTGCGAAAACGACTTCAAGGAGACCAAGAAGAAAGCAACTGCTTACCCAGAAAATGATGAAGAAACTTTTGGCATGGGCCAAAAAGTAAAACATCCTTCGAAACAAATTTTTTGGGTTTTTTTCACAACCAATGGAACTGGACGATTAGCTCCTATAACAGGGATGATGAATTCAGTGAAATATATGGAAATATTGCGCAACCCATTTATGGAAACGTTTGATAGAACATTTCAGCACGACCTGGCTCCCTGCCACAATTCCAAACAAGTGCAGGCCTTTATACGTGAGAATGAAATAAAAGTACTCGATTGGCCGGGTAATTCACCTGATCCCAATCCCATTGAGAATTTATGGAATATTTTAAAGAAACGTCCCGCAAAAGGACTGCACTACAAAAGAAAAAATGATAAGTGCAATTCAGTTGTGGTTTCATGATGACGAATTGAAGAAAATCTGCGCTACGCTAGTAGAATCGATGCCTAGACGAGTTCAAGAAGTTGTTTTTGCGGAAGGACATACTTTATATTAATATGAAGAATTTACGCTATTTTGTATGTATTTACTTCATTAAAAGGTAAGATTTTACGAAAACATTGTTTTTTATCCTTTGTCCCAATTAATTTGAACAGCATAGTAGGTGCAAATTGTTAATACATATGTTAATGCCTTTAAGATGAAATTAGGGCATTTTCAATATAAAAAGAACAAGTTAGTTGAATTACTCTTGATAATGGGTTTGGAGGTCGAAACATTCATAGATCTGTTTTCTTCCAAAGTATTCATAATTATGTTAATTTGATTTAAAATAATTTCTATCTGTGTAACAAGTACGTAAGTGGCCTTGACGCTAAGAGCGAAGAAGGGTGTAATATGAACTGAAGTAGAAGTGAATATTAAAAAAGGGAGTTCTTGCATTAAGGGGTAAGCCCCTTGAGTCATATTTTAATCGGAGAAAGAGAAAGTTGAAGTAGTCATAGATAAAAAGGCTGTTACATTTTTGAAATATGGAATATAGGTAATAGATAATTCGGATTGTTAAGGGAATAGCGACATTAAATTGGTTTTTTGGGTAAGTTTTTTAATATGTAGTACTTAAATTAATAAATATCAATTTTGCAATTATAGTTTTGCATTACAATCAAATTACAACTTGAATGATAGCGAAATGTAATTTTTAAGATATTAGTGAAAATATATTTTTAATTTTTTTATATCTACTTGAAGAAATCTCAGTAATCCTAATGGAAAGAGAAGGATCTTTCACGATTATTTATATATGTTTTTTGGAAACATGAAAACATAAACGACATGCTCAAACTTCTCTTATTATAATAACAAAATTATGACGATGTTTTTTGTCACAAAATTAATGAATGGAGATCAAAGCATAAGTTCTTACAAATAAAATAAGAATTACGATTTATTACAGAACTCCCTTAATGGAAACGTACCATAATAAAAACCAATGTGAATATAAAATAATAATTTAGGTATTTAGAAGTAGACAAAATCGGTTTACCTTACATGTGCGCAACAGTCGGAATGTACACAGTAAACTATTTTATCATTTCACTAAAATTCACTGATTATAAACGCGGAAGTCGCCGTATATTTGAATGATCGATTCAAAATTTTGTTTGTTTCTAGCGTACCACGCGTTGCAATCACTAGTCGTGCATTAGAACTACCGTGTTACACGAAGCAGAAACTCCCGAAGGTTTCAAGTTTCACATACATACGCCAACCACATTGTACGTGGGGCACTTGATAACGCTAAAGTTATAAAAACAAATTTCCTACTTTGTTACATTGTTCTCGCACAAAACGAATTATTAAACAAAAAGAACGTTTAAACTTTAACTAATATCTTGTTTAATTATTACAGTTTTCATATAATTTTTCAGAATGGAGAGTTGGCTAGATTTAACAGACACCTCTTACATGTTTGAAGGCCAAGGCTGTTCCATTGAGGTGAACATTTCGAACCGGTTTACAATCTTTAGAAGTCGAATTATGATGAAAAAAGTTGCACGATGGCTGAAGTATTCACCATGCAGAATTCCGTTATTCCAGGAACTGATGAATTGCGAGAAATATAATAAATGTTATCTTGAATTCCGTGAAAAATCTTCCTATATTCTCTCTGTTCGTTCACAATTCGATAGAAATTTATTGAGATAAATTAAATGTAGGTATATCTTCGAATCTTAACTTTTCTTAATGCTATCGTTGTCTTTATCTCATGTTCGATCTTCTTTTATTGGCACTCTAGGATATACATAAGCATCTGTTAGTTGCAAATTACATCAGTTTGTAATATTGCATCTGAAGAATAAGTGAGACTTCGAAACGTACGTCATACGTATTTATCTCAATATATGAGAAACGTTTGAAATATTGGTTTACTATTCATATTAAGTTTAGGTTACTACAGCCCTCATTAATTTTTGAAATTAACTAATTTTAAACTTGTTGCGAAATATTCACCAAAAAAAACTTCTATTACTTATATCCTTATATACTTTTATGCTTCTTTATTTGACTTCGTGCATTTCTCTACTATTTCAAAAATTTTTAAGGTGACAGGTACTTGCACTTTTCTCTATTTCATATGTTGTATAAGAAATTTTTCCAGTGTAGTTTGTTTTGTTTTTAATTCTGAAATAAAATTAAATGTTCAATAATCACCATTCTTAAGTTCTAAGTATTCCTGTGTGACGGTTGAGAGATGATCTTTGTTAAAAAAATGCCGCGTTCGATTTCTGTGCAAGATATGAATGTTTATTCATTTATGAGTTTAGTTGTACAATTAACAAAACCTAATATAAGTATAAAATAACACAGTGTTAGTTGCCATACTTTTCCGAAACGGTTCAACCGATTTTGATGAAATTTTATGTTTTTATTAAGATACTATAGTAATATACCTACTATATACTAGACTAATAAAATACCAAGTATTA
Source organism: Henosepilachna vigintioctopunctata (assembly GCA_030704895.1). NCBI lineage: Eukaryota > Metazoa > Arthropoda > Insecta > Coleoptera > Coccinellidae > Henosepilachna > Henosepilachna vigintioctopunctata. The sequence goes on along the minus strand of JARQZJ010000071.1, from coordinate 2,464,234 downwards.
AAATATGATATTTATCAAAAAAAACTTGAAATCATTGTAAAAACATCCAAGGCGGCTAGATGAAGCTCTTACATATAGAGCGGTATCAAAAAGTATCAAAAAATATCTATTTGCCAAAGAAGCCGCTCGGCGTTGTAGATGAAAGATTGTTTTGACTGAAGATGAAAGTGAAATGGTGCCTCTTCACTGACGCTCTTGACGGGGTGAGAGCGGTAATCTTTCCTCCTTCAAATAATATTTAAATATATGGAACAAAGGAGCATTTTGTGTACCAATGTTATAAATATAAGATTGTATTCATTTCATTACGTTAATTGAAATAATCAATTAGAAAAAACATCATCCTATTCAATGAATGCTGAGTAATGGGCGTTACGAAGTTAAAGAGGTAAGCCAGTATCTATCTAAAATATGTAATTTGTGTAGATTATTAAGATGTTCCTACTCGCCGTTACCGCCATTGACTGTGTATCCACAAAGATGAAAAAATTTTCAACCATTATAACACTGACTTTTTATTTTAAATATAATAAAATAAACATGTGAATGTCAAGTTAAGCATATCATCATATCAATCGAATGCGCGAAAAAATGAGGTGGACTCAAGTTTTTTTACTTACTGGTGAAGTTTGACAATTTAAAAATTATTTAGAACCTAAAAAATTCAAGATTTGAAAACAGTTTTTTACATTTAGGAAATTAATTCGCAATTTAAAATGACATCAATGAAAATGAAACTCGAGTTATATAAATGAAGTAAATCCCAGTCTAAGTAATTTCATATGTTTTTAACTATCAAAGCTGCCGGTCTCCGTAGCTTAGTCGGTAGAACACTCGACTATGGTGCGGTAGAACTAGGGTTCGAGCCCCGCTGAAGACATGGATGTGTGTGTTTGTCTATGATTTGAGAAGTTTAAATAATGATAAATGCTGGGTAATGTACATTGATTACAAGCCCATTGGCCTTTCGGAACCGGCGTTAAACTGTGTAGGTCCACTGAATTAAAAAAAAAACTATCAAATCATAGTTGGAATAATATTATGTAGTTAATGTCTAGTTTCAATTAACGAATACCTTAGCAGAATGATGATCTCTTGGTGAAACATGAAAATATCAAATTAATAAAAAACAATTGCCTTAAACTGCGGTTTAACAGTTGAAAATGGAGTACCTCACTGAAACAATTTTCAAGCAATTAATATAATTCTTTGGAGGCCCAGTGAAGCAAAATGTTTTTTATTTAATCTACATAATATTAGCAATATTGAGTCTAAAAATGATTCACCCTATAGATCATGTTCTAATCAAATTAATCGGTCAATAAGGATGTAATTAATTATTTGATCATTTGATTATTAGTATTTGATTAGCAATAATGACATCAACATTCATTATTATGAAATCGTTAGACACATTATCAGATCAAATTTAAGAACATCCTTCATTTCGATTTGTTTATATTACATATGACAATCAATATACAAATTGCTTGTTGATAAACCTCGTATAAAATTAGAATGTTGGTGTTAAAATGTTAATATATTACCTTGACTGGTACCCGCACTTTATTCCGAATTCACAAAAACTAAAAATAGGTTAATAAACAAATTGAGTATTATCGCATGGCTTCGAGAAAAGCGGAAACAAGCGATATATTATCCGGTTGAGTCATTTTCTATATCACAACTAGAAAAATTCACTACATACATATACATTTATTCTTGTGGTTCTGTTGTTTCAGTTGTGAATTATTCATACCATTGTTTCGATGTCATGTTGTATCTTTTTCAAAAGAGTAGAAGTGCATACTTTGGAAATTTCATTATAATCGGTAGAGTTACCATTGAAATGTTACTTGCAACATTTTTGACATGAAAATTCACTCTGAATGACAATGTATATATGCACACCTACATTGTGTGATACAAAAACCAACAAGTCACCATAATTTATAGTTAAGTCATGAATTTGCAATTTGTGATTAGAAAACATGAGTTCAGTCAACAATTTTAGTAATCAGTGACAAAGCTTGCGCTGTCGATATTTGAAAAATGCTAATTGATACCCATTATGGCAAAGTTAGATAAGATCTCAATGTAATTACATACTACCTATTAGAGATTCACAAATTAACTGAATGAAAGAAACCAAAATAATTAGAGATAACAATTTACATTATAATTATTCTCAGATTATACAATCTATCAAAACATGATTTTTATCTGATATAAATTAACATCCCTATTTTTAGACGATGAGTAATTTACGATAACCAACAAGAAATTGATGTATATCGATGTATATGAATAAAAAAATATAATATATATATATATATATATATATATATATATATATATATATATATATATATATATATATATATATATATATATATATATATAGAGATGGCGCCACCAGGTCTACTTTTGGAGCGGTGTCCTACAGTACCATAGTACTGTACAAAATCTTCCTTCTAAATATGAATTGCATGCATAATAATTGATGAGTGTCTCTGAGAAAATAGTAGATTGCTTAACAAGTTGAGAAAAGTAATCGTTTTCCGTTGAATGTAAATGTTTTTATCAAATGATGATCTAATTTACATGAACAAGAAAAAATTATTTTTCTTACGAGTTATTTTTTAACATGTTACTTTTTGAACTCTTAAAAAACATAAAAAATATTCTGAAGTTTTGATATTTGAATAATTTATGTAGCTTCATGATGACTCTTCGATTAAAAAAATAATTCCTAACTACGATGGTGGGATGAAAAATTTCTGGCCTGACCAAGAGATGGCGCCACTACTAGGTCTACTTTTGGAGCGGTGCTCTACAGTACCATTCCTACTGAGCTTGTATGTAAACTTTACATTTTAAAGTTTCAGCCCAATCCCTACGTTGCTTTGCGTTTGAGAGCACATTGCGCGAGACGCTTCTGTTGTTTTCGTGAACATGGAAAAATTGGAGAAATGTGCTGCCATCAAATACTTCTATTTCAAAGGTTTTACACCAAAACAAATGAAAGAAGAGATGGATTCAACACTAGGAGACTTCTCCTACCCCTATTCAACTAATAAGCAGTGGGTTTCTGAATTCAAATTGGGTCGTGTGAACACCTCTGACGAGCCTCGCTCAGGTCGACCCGTAGAGGTCACAACTTCAGAAATGATTGAGAAAATCCATCAAATAGTATTGCAAGACCGCATATTGAAAATGCATGAGATAGCTGAGACCTGTAGAACGTCAGCTGAACGTGTGCGAAATATTTTGCCCAACCATTTGAGTGTGGGAAAGCTATGTGAAAGATGGATACTGTGTTTGCTAACGCTCGACCAAAAACTGATTCGAAAAAACATTTCTACCGAAAATTTGGAGCTGTATGGGGATGGGGAACATTTTAAATATTTATAATATTTATTATTATACATTGATTAACTTGAAAAGGGTAAGACTATCACTGGTAAATACTACGCAGACTTATTGCGACGTTTGAAGGGCGAGGTGTAAATTAAACCTCCTCATTTGGCGAAGAAAAAAATTTTGTTTCATCACGATAACGCACCAGCGCATTGGTCGATTGTTGCCATGTCCAAAATCCACGAATTGAAGTTTAAATTGATGCCGCATCCTCCCTAATCTCCAGACTTAGCCTCGAGCGACTATTGTACGAGCGCTGTATAAGCTAATCGAAACGAATTTTTGCGTCGATTCATAACTGTTGATGAGACTTGCGTACATCACTGCACTCCTGAAAATAGTGAACAGTCAAAACAGGGTTGGAAAAGGGGAAACAAACCCCAAAGAAGGTAAAAACAATTTTGTCTGCAAACAAGATTATAGCTACTGTTTTTTGGGATGGGAGAGGAATTATATACATTGATTATCTTGAAAAGGGTAAGACTATCACTGGTCAATACTACGCAGACTTATTTCAACGTTTGAAGGACGAAGTGCAAATTAAACGACCTCATTTGGCGAAGAAAAATTTTTGTTTCATCACGATAACGCACCAGCTCATTCGTCGATTGTTTCCATGTCCAAAATCCACGAATTGAAGTATGAATTGATGCAGCATCCTCCCTACTCTGCAGACTTAACCCTCAGCGACTATAACCTGTTTCCTAACCACAAAGCAAATTGCTTGGCGTTAAAAGATTCGAGTGCAATGAAGAAGTAATCGAAACAATAAATCGGCATTATGAGGAGCTTGACGAATCTCCGTTTAAAACTGGTGTAACTTAATTACAACACCGTTATGAGAAATGTATCAGTGTTAATGGGTATGATGTTGAAAAATAAAGCAAAAAATATTCTAAAACATCGTTTTTCTTGGTCAGGGCGGAAAATTTTCACCTCACCCTCGTATTTATATATCTCTGTAGATAAAGTTTATATTTTAATAAACTCATCAATTCGTTGCAATAATCTCCAATCTCAACTATTGTCAAATTTTATAAATACATATTCGAAAATTTGCAGAATGATTAATAGTAATTAAATAATAGTGCATACCAATAAGTGATATCATGGAAGTATCAGAATACTCGTAGATACATTTTATCGGGCGCTATAGAAAATCATTGCTAACGTAATTTATTCCGTTTCATTGTTGATTACAAAAAAATTCAATGTGTCAGTGGTTTCAGCTTTGCATATTGACACAAAGATAACTACTTATTACTCTGAATCCCATACGCGGTAAAAAAAACTCATACTTCTTTGAATTACTGACATATTATATATACACAGGAGTTGTGGTTTCAAATTTCTCAAACAACATATTTTACATCTATCGTAGATCTTTAGAATATACATTTTGTATCAGAAAATTTAATAACTCATCGAAATACATTTTGTGGGTTGTGTTTCACTTTTTTTATATTTTTACTTTGATTCTATTATTTATTTTTCAGTTTATCGAATCGTTATTTGGTTGAAGTTCATTACGAATAATATAAATTATTTCCTATTTGAATTAAATTATTGTTACTTACTTATTGTTACTAAACTTTTTCATAGCAAAATGAAATGATAAATTAAATTTTGGGAATGATAAAGAAATCTGATGGCGTTTAACCCTCAAATAAATTGCACAATTTGACAGCGAAACAAATGATATCACTATGATTGTAATATATACCTACCTGTCACAAATTTTGGCAAAAATTTATTATAAGGTAGGTACATACGAATTAATGTTTGGAAACAATGCTTCTTAAGATATTTATGGACATAACATTAGTATAAGATTTTTCATCATTAATCAGTGTAATCTTAAATATATATAAACTATATTAATCAAAATTTTTGTCAGGTTATTCAAACATCGCGAAATTTGAAATCTTTGAAATTTTGAATTTATTCAAAATCCAATTGCTACACGAGTTTTCTTCTGTCGATTCTCAATATTTTTCAAATGGGGGTTTCTTAATCATAATTATGAACATGCTATACGTAACTTAGATTTTTTTTGTTCGAATTTAATTAGGATTTAATTAACAGGTTCATTCTAATGAATCAAATTAGGAGTACGCAATTTTTCAAATAAAAAATTTGTCAAAGAAAAGGACGATCATCAGTACAAGATTCCTATCAATAAAAACCATTAATATTCAGTGGTTCGATCACATTCAAATATGCTATGTACCATCATATTACATAAACTTTTTAAGACTAATACAAAATAAATGATAAAGAGGTGATTATACGATAGAATTGTCAAAATGGCAAAGGATAGCGACACTGACAAAGGGAAGATATTTTAAGGAATCATGTTATATAACGTTTTGTACACAATCTTGCTATACGATCATGTTCTTCACGATTTTGCAGATATTGTGTTGCTAACTTCCAACCAGGTGATCAGCTGGATTACAGGCTGTAAGTAGGGAACATATTTATAGCAGGACTTTACAAATGGTTCATATAACTCCTTGACTATTTATGTTGCAGTTATAAACTCTTGTTCGGAAGGTAACCTTGGTAGGCTTGAAAGGATATTCTGGGGAAAAGTGTATATCAAGGAAGAATACACCACCTTCGTAAACTGAACCTGGAGGTCCAAGAATAGTTGAAACCCATTTGGAAGAGGATCTAATGTAATCTCAGCAAGTTCTTTTTGAATTCTTCTTGCAGAAGTTCCTGAAGCTTCAGACATCTTAAATTTTGTTTTGCATCTTTTGGTTCTTTCTGACACTGATGCTTGTCCACCTCTACCTCTTCCTGAGCCACTCGAACCTGATCCTACCTGACAAGCTACTCAGTGTTCCATCAGACAGAAGAATGCACTGCAGTTGTTTTCATCTACATTTGTGATCTCCTACTATAGATAGAGATACTAGACTAGATCAAATGGTTCAAAATAAATTTGAAAACCAACAGAATAATTATTTGCTATGGGATTGTTTCGCGTTTTTCTTATACAATAGTAGAATTCAAGATGGAAAATAGGTATAACAATCTAATAATCTTTCATTATCTGTATTCTAGTCTGAATTGCATTTCTGTCATTTTGTCCTTTTGATTCCGAAAAATTTTTCTTATTCTTGACACTCTAATCAAGTGTCTTGAATCAAGAGTAGATATGTACCTATATGAATCTGTTATTTGTGAATACCATCAGTTGTTAATGTCACTTGCGAAGAAGTAGAGGTACCTATATTAAAATGCTCATGTGCTTTGTTTTAACATTCGAGACAAATTAAAACATTTTTTACTGAACACAAAAATGTTGAAAAATATAATTGTTCTATAAAAATAAATTGTTCAGAAAAACGCATTTTGCAATTAGTTAATATTTTGTGTTCGTTTTCTTCACCTTCGTACAAAAGCAATTGTGGCTGAGGAAAAGAGAAAATATTCTTTCGGCCTCAACTGCTTGCCCGCACTACAAGTACGGAAAAATTAGTTTAACACAGGCGTTAGAAAATTAACTATTTTGTATAAATAAATCCTTCCTGTATGTCAAGAAATACTTCATGTACTCTTCCATTTCTTTTTTATCATATCACTGGCTTTCTCTCCGATCATAAAGACTACAGCATTCGTATGTCCAGCAACAACATTTGGCATTATAGAACCATCAACCACCCTCAACCCTTCAATTCCACGGACTAATAGATTCGAATCCACCACGGCATCTTTGTCGTCGTGTGAACCCATTTTGCATGTACCAACTTGATGACCCAACGAGGTAGCATAATGGTTAAGTACACAAACCCAGTATTTATCTGAATTGAATGAATATTCTTCGCAACCTGGCATTGAAATTTTATGGAGCTTTGTGGAAAACTTTTGGAAGTGTTTCGAATTACTGATGTTGATTGCCTGAAAAAAAAGTACTAGTAAAACATATGAAGAACTTCACCTTTTTCACTTATTTTTGAAATCATTAAACTCTTGGGTTAATGTTTCACGATTATATTTAATAATATCACATAGTTTCGAGCGTGAGCGCATCTTCAAGATTAAACCACAATAAGGAATGAACAACAAATTTAAATCTATAAAATGGAGGTAAGAGATATTTGAAAATCTACCTGTTCATTTACGATATCTTCTTTTTTCTTCCAAGAGCTACATATTTCTATTGCTATTATTCTATACCTTCTCTTTATAGATTTAAATTTGTTGTTCGTTCCCTATTGTAGTTTAGTCTTGAAGATGTGCTCACGCTCGAAACATGTTTATTATTGGATATTGTTAAATATAATCGTCAAATATATTAGGCCATGAGTTTAATTTAATGTAATATTTAATTATGTTTCACGAAGAGTTAAGCGAGAATTCAATCTCATTCGTATCATATGTTGACTATATTTGAAATTGGTAATATGATTTGCGAGCGTAAGTAATGTGTGTTGCCTGAACTCATCGCAATATAATATTGAAAGCAGTGTAACTGTTCATATATTTAAATGCAAATATACAGGAATATCTAAATATAAATCCAAAAAACAATCGGTTCTGTGTTAATTTAACATGATAAAATACATGTGTTCATATTAGTGTGTTTTTAAATATTTCTTTATTGATTTGTTTATAATCACAAAATTATAATTTTGTGATGATAAACAAATATAGTAAAATTTAAGTGTTTGTTAAAAAAAAAGAACTTCATTGAGCCATATCACGAGTACCAGATTCGAATACTGTATCTAGATTTATATAAATCTTGGGAAGTTAATTCCAATTACAGCAAGCAAAGAAAATAGTATAAATGCGTCATTACTTTGTTATACTGCATATTATTATAGAGAAAAATACGCTTTGTTTATCTCTATATCTGTTACATTGTAATTTAAATATAACAAAGTAGTTTTCTGATTTTCACTATAATTAATTTAAAAATATGACAATATCCTTTCGCCTACACAGTGGCTTCTTCAGATGATGATAAACTGAGCTATTACATTGTGGACTGCTTGTATTTCTCCTGAAGTGTGTGGATGACCATAGAACAATGTTCTTTTGAAGTAGGGGAATGACTATAGAACATATTTCTTCTGAAGTGTGGGGATGACCATAGAATACTTTTAAATTACCATAAATATTTTTTACGATATTGCCATGTTTTTAAATTAATTATAGTGAAAATCAGAAAACTACTTGGTGTTATTTAAATTATGTATTTAAATTTTCATCAAGTATCGGCTCAATCGATTAATGGGTTTGCCATTGTGATGATGAATTGCCATAATGATATTGTGACTGCACTTTCCTAGTACTTTTTCCGTACTATAATTTTTAGTATATAATGTGTTTGAAAATGTAGTAATTCCACGAAACTGCAATATAGTGATAAAAACCAATATAGTGATAAAAACAAAGTGTAAGTTTTTTCTATAATAAGAAAATAGTATGCTTCATCGAACAAATTCATATGTTTGTTAAAATTTCGTTTATAAATAAATATAAGTGAGCAACAGTTATTATATATAATTGACTATTTTTTTATAAAATTTGTATCGGATGTCTTCTCTGCATATATTTGGGAAACAAACTAAATTTATTAATTAAAACAAAAATTAATTTAATTTTTGAAATAACTCGAAAAACATTATGCTGTAAATAAATAGAAAAAAGATAAGTAATGAAAACGGTAGCCTAGTAACAATAAATGTGTAAGTGCTTCTTGAAATTTATCCAAGCGTGAAGTATTTTATTTTTGTTTGGAGAAAGCCATTGAAATCCTGGCCTATCTCGAAAACGATCGGCTTTCTGTAGCTTCGATTCAATTGTATTTTGAAATATTTTGAACCAAAACATATATTTATGCAATAAAAAAAATGCGTGTTTTAATTTAAAACGAAATTCCAGAAAAATTGTTAGATTTGCTATGAACGAATTTTGTGGAATATAACAAATTATTTTGAATTTTAATTTTATATTTATTAATGTATTTTCTTCAAATGCAAGAAGTAACTTGCATTTATCGTATAACTAAAAACAATAGGCTAAATTTTAAAAAATTATTGAAACTGTAGATTTCAAAATGTCCCAGCAAGAGTTTTGCGAGGAAACAATTGTATGAAATTATCAATTGACATTAATTATTAAAAAATTATTGATTTTCTGTTTTTAATATAATAGTCAACAAGGATTGTTTCAATATAGTTAGGAATCTGGGTTTACGATGCTTTTGGATAAGTTGAATGGTGTAATAAGTACTTTAACAATATTGATTGTTAATAAATCAACAGTATTGATTTAACAAAATGATTTCATTTTGAATTGAATCCTATAATGAACATAAATTATCATTTATTTGACAGCCTGCAATCTAATGATATTCTCAAATAATATGCATATAAGACGAAATATGCCAAGGCCCTGAATTTCATTTATTTTAACCATTTCAACTCAGGCAATTTCTACTTTTCATGAAGAAGTGAAGACGACCATGTTTCTTTATTGTATGTTTGAAAGAAACTCGTTTATAGTCAAAAGACTATAATTTAGTATATAAAAATTTAGTATAGACTATAATTTTAATATGATTGACAAAAACCGAAATGAACAAACTCAAGCTATTTGCCTTGATTCTTAAGATCTAGTATGCAAAACTGGTTGTGTAACCAATGAAAATTGATTTATTCAAAATAACTACAAGATTGCAGTAATCTTGCGATGAATGTATTCATCATTAATTTATTATATAAGATGACATAAAAAATATAATGTGGATTATCATATATTACATTATCCAAGACAATAAATAGAATAAAATGTGAAAATTAATTATAATAATATTCAAAGTATGTTAATCAAGCAATTGTATTAGCATATGTAAGTTCCATTATTAGAATAAAAATAGAATATCTTCAATATATTCAGTTATGACATAATTCAGATATTTGAATAAATCCTCTGATTATTTTCATTCGTACTTTTAAGATGTATAGATCAATTGACAAATGCTTAGATAAATTATCCTTAATATAAGAACTCATATTGTTACCTTCATAAATGAGAAATATGTTTGTTGCAATATTTTAGTGTAGAACATAATGTAACTATAGAATCATCGATGCACTTAAAAGAGTGCAATGGTCCTGAAATATAATACATATAATATTGAGATAAAAAAGGCGTCCTACCTAAATTGGAATTCTGGAAAAATAAAGACTTGGTAGGCGGTTTTTTTATATTTTTATATAAAATATTATTCAGTCATATAATATATATTCAGTCTAATTACATATATAATTCCAAATATCAATTCTGATCAGATTTACATGAAGACATTACTAATTGTAAGCTGAGTTATGCATTTCAAATTGAATTATTCAATATTTTAAAAATATTATGAATGACAGACAACCACTGAATAATACTGAATTATTAATATTAAGATATACTATATTATATGACAAATAACTTTGAGAATAGTTACTCACTATTCTGATTTCTTCTATCGTGGTCAGGATTTTGAATCGTGATTGAATAAATGGGTTTAATATCCAGCTGTTTGGCATGATTAATCGAAAAATTTCGAGATAAAAAGTAATTTTTAAAATTGCCAATAACTGAGAATTGATTTTTTTTAAATTAAGAGCCTTTTCTGAAATAAACTTCTGTAAAAAAGTTTGTTCAAATCTGTATGAAAAAGGTCCTTTACTTCAACATCAAATTTTATCTGAGATGCTACAATAAATTCTGTTTCGAAATTGCAGAATAATCTGACTGACTTTTATTGGGTATGAATTAATTATTCCACGGCACTCTGAATACTATTATGTGTATTAGTAATTGTTTAAAACTTCAAAAAAGACGTCATTATGTTTTTCTTCATATGCAGAAATCCAATTCACATAGTTAATCTGTTTATATAAATAAAATTTTGAATAAAATGATCCTTAAGATTTTGAAGGGGATTAAAAAAAAGTTTTCTGTTAACTTTAGGCATTGAAAGCCCACACTTTTAATATTTAAGCGATAAATATATAGATGATGATATCCTTCTAATATCTCCAATTATTATATTTCGTCCATTCAATAGGTATAGCAGTTTCAAATAGGAGTTGAAATACTCATTGTATATCTAGTCTAATTAATAATTGATGAGGCCAATACTTGATGTAAATCGATAAATATAATAAAACAATTGTTAAACTGATTTACACATATATTAAAAATAATACTGCATGACGTACGTTTCGATGAGATTCACCTTTTTCAAATGCTACGTGCAGACTAATTCTTTCAGATTATTCTGCACGTAGCATTTGAAAAAAGTGAATCTCATCGAAACGTACGTCATGCAGTATTATTTTTAATATATGTGTAAATCAGTTTAACAATTGTTTTATTATATCTAGTCTAATTACATACGTAATTCCAAATATCGATTCTGGATCATATTTACAAGAAGACATTACTAATTGTAAGCTGAGTTATTCATTTGATATTGAATTCTTTAAATGAGAGGTAATAATAATTACCTGTCTAAAAATCACTGACTCAGTGTTAAAGAGATTCAGTATTATTAGACAAGTATTTATTATTACCTTTCATTTAAATATAAACGATTACAGAGTTGATTCATCGTCCATTGAATTTATGAATTCTTTTATATTTTAAAAAATATTATGAATGACAACCACTGAATTATATTGACTTGATATTAAGATATATTATATTATATGACAAATAACTTGAGAAAAGTTACTCACTATTCTGATTCCTTCTACCATGGTCAGGACATCTTCGATATTTTCGAAGTAATTTGGGTAAATAAGAGGAAAATCTTTCGGATTCGAAGACTTCAACAAAACTCGTCCTCTGCTTTTTGGTCTCATAAGAACAGGAACAATTCCAAATGCTGGTTTATTGATAACAGGTCTATAAACTTTGTCAAAAACATCGTTAGGTATTCCTAGAAGTGATCTAAATCCCCCAAACACATCCCCGTTGATTGCACCACTACCAAGAACTAACTCAATGTCAGGGTAATTAAAAGAATATTTGTTTCGTTTTGTCTTTACGAAAGCTAAAGCTTCGGCACCACCAGGTAGTGTAATGGACCTTTTCCGCTCCAAATATAATTAAACACATCCCAAGGATTCTGAACACTTATATCTGAAATGGTTATACTTTCATTCACAAGAAATGCTAGGGTGGATAAAGCTGTATGATCTTGCAGATTGAAACCAACCTTCAAATCTTGAACCACAGGTATATTTAATTCCTCTAGATGTTCTTTGGGTCCAATTCCTGATAGCATCAATAACTGAGGACTGTTGAATGTACCAGCAGATAGTATTATTTCTTTTCTGGCACGAACAATATATTTTATATTCTTCTTTCGAAACTCTACACCATGAGCTGTCTTGGTCTTTGGGTCAATGAGTATTTTTGTGACTTGTGATTGAGTTGATATAAATAAATTAGGTCTATTTTTCACAGGTTTCAGAAATGCTTTCGACGCACTACACCTAGTCCCATGTCTCATTGTACTCTGCACTTTTGAGAATCCTGTTTCATTATAAGCATTAAGATCGACATTTTTATAACCCATATCGATTCCTGCCTTTATGAAGGATTTAGCCATTGGACTTTCATAACCAGGATGCTCAATACTGAGAGGCCCATCAAACCCATGGTATCTTCTGTCAATTTCTTTGCATTCTCTACAATTTTCAGACTTTATAAAAAATGGCAGAATATCTTTGTATCCCCATCCTGGATTTCCCAAACTTTCCCATTCGTCGAAATCGTGTCTATTGCCTCTAGAATATATTAAGAAATTAATGACTGAGGTTCCACCTAGAGCTTTACCTCTAGCTAGGTTACATCTTCCCTCTACTGCTCCAAGACAAGCTGTTTTGATTTTTTCTCCCCTATATCCCCAGTTGTACGCCGTAATTGTTTGAAGTGTTGCCATAAGAGGCACATCAGTGAAAAAGTTCTCATCCCATCCAGCTTCTAAAAGAAGAACTGTCCAGTTGGAATTTTCTGAGAGTCTATTGGCCACAACACTTCCACCAGAACCGGCACCAATCACTATAAAATCGTAATGATCCAAAAGTTGCTTTGAGTCACTTATCCTATCAAAATTATTGAAAAACCGACCGAAATTTTGACATTTAATATTTGATATCACTAGTGATAACAAGAACAGAAGGATCAGAGCCATTTTGAGTTCAGCTGTAGCTAATTATCGAAGATGTTTTATCACTAAATCAGTCATGGTTGGGAGATGAATTCAGACCTCCCTACCAAAAAAATATTGAGCAAAAGTTTTTATCAGAGAAATATTTTTGTTCAAGGATTACCCATGGAGTGGAAGATATTATCTGAGTAACTAGTTTTGTCTGCGTATAATTCAAAACCTACATCGAAATTCTGTATGAAAATCACCGAAAGCAGAGCAATCGATATCGGCCAAGGATTACTATATGAGCGGGTCGAGTCTTGATGTCGAAATACCATATAAGTTATTATTCATCCTTTATATCAAATCCACTTCGACAAAAAAATTAAATACTGGGTTTGTTACTGGACAAAGCCTTGTTAACAAAATTATTTCAAATTTTTTTTATAGTAAAGATAAGTACCTTACAGGATATACCTATTAGTTTAACATACAAGTTGCACAATATTTGATTACAGTAACGGAGACTAATGTATTTCTCATTTGATATTATTTAAGGTCAAGTTTAGGCATTCAGAATTTTGGCGGTCACTCATTGATCATCTGCGTAAGTTATTAAGATGAAAACTGGAATTCCACAAAGACACAATTGGAATAAAAATAAAGTTTGTTTTTTTATTCTGAATTATTCTGATTCAAGGATGATAAATCTTAGATAAAAATCATTAACACCATATTCTCCTTCTAAGCGAACACAATATAAATACTTGATTTGCGTAAATATCCTAATAAGAGTGTTGTTTGACATTCACAATAATTTGTATGCGTTTTTCATTGCACTTTATTTGGATAGTTCCTTTGAAGGAATGTATCACTTGACTGTGTATCACTTTGAAGGTTTTATCATTACGCAATTTTCCCTGAAGCATGGACATTTATTTGCGAAATATATATATATTATAATGTTTTATATAATAATATATATATATATATATATATGGAAAATGTTTTTAGCTTTATTATTTGGAAAACTTTATTTTTGTTAACGTTTCGTTGTATATCACAACTTTGTCAAAACTAATGACATTGATTAATTATTAGTTTTGACAAAGTTGTGATATACAACGAAACGTTAACAAAAATAAAGTTTTTCATATTAAAAGAAGCCTGTTAATGCTAAAAACATTCGAAATATCTTAAATATCTTAAACAGGCAATAAATCAATTAAAAAAAAAAAAATATATAATATATATATATATATATATATATATATATATATATATATATACAGGTTAATACTCAGTAGCTACTCTTTTATAGATATCCACTTTTAGTTGGCTGTGTAGGTGTGAAATGAAAATAAATCAATATATATAATAAACGTTTCGGAGCGGTTTCTCCTTCTTCAGTATTGATTTAATTAATTTTCTTCATAAGCTTCATAAACTAAATTCGGCCATATGTGTTAAAAGTAATTCTTATGTAATTTTAGGGAACAGTGTCCCTATTCATATAAAATAATCTAAAAAAAATTTTTTTTTCTCTATAAATAATATAAATAACAAATAATAAATCAATTCCCATAATTCAAATTGGAGTTGATTTAAAATAATTGTTCATAATATAACTTTTTTGTTGTTTGTACCTGTAGATTTATTATTAATGCTATGATAGGGCACATATAGTCGCGGACTTGGTAGTAGAGATGATTTTATATTGGGTTACTATAAATTTAGTAATTAATGAATCTTCAGTTAGAAGTTTGCAATTTTTTTTAATGAGTGCATCCTCAATTTTGTTGTTATGAAGTAATTTGAATTTTGTCATTTGAATTGTGGAATCACTTTTATATATTGACAATAAACTTATTGTAATTATTATCATTATTAAAGATTTGTAATTCTATTAAAACCATTCAGATAATAGAGACGAAGCCCCAAGCAGACTTGGTTAAAAATAGAATTGAATATGATAGTTGATATTGAATTCTTGCATATTGTTTTCTAAAATAAATGAAAACAATAAATGGGTTCAATATTTAGCTGTTTGGCATGAATAATTAGAAAGATTTCAAAATAAAAAGTAATTTTTAAAATTGCCAATAACTGAGAATTTTTCTTTGAATTGAAAGCCTTTCCTGAAATAAACTTCTGTAAAAAAGTTTATTCAAATCTGTATGCAACAGGTTCTTTACTTCAACATCAAATTTCATCCGAGATGCTACTTCAGAAGTAATCATCAAATAAATGAACTGAAATTGTAAAATAAATAACTTGGGAATATAAACCAACTGCTTAGCATTGACTTACGTTCATTGGGTATAAATTAATTATTTAACAGCATTCTTAATACAATCTCTTCTTAAACATGTATATTATGTAAATGTGTAATAGTTTATAACTTTGAATTCTTCTAAATAGTTTAGAACTAAAACAGATTTCATCAAATTTTTTCTTCATATTCAGTAATCGAATTCACATCTTCAGTCTGTTTTTGTAAATAAAATTTTGGATAAAATGATCCATAGGATTTTTGAAAGTGATTGAAAGTGTTTTCTCTTACTTTTTGGCATTGAAATCCCACACTTTCAATATTTAAGCGATAAATATACAGATGAAGATCGATATCCTACTAATATCTCCAACTATTATATTGCGTCCATTCGATAGGTATATACGTTCAAAATTTGAGTTCATTTGAGATCCTTATACCAATAAGTGACGTGAAAATTAAGAAGATACTAAAACCATAATCAAGGCATATTACTGCACTGATACTTTGAAAGACAACGTGAGAATTATATACCAACTTTCACTTGTTCGTTCTTTAAATAAATATTAGTGTATTAGTTGAGAAGATATGTATGACAATGGATGGAAAAGTACTTTCACAATAATTTGTAGTTTAGGAAGTAACTCATAATTCAAATAATACCTAGTAAGTTACAAAAAATTTATAATAATTTGAATTTCACAGCTTTCTTGCACCTGACTGCTCGAAACATGTTGATTCAATATTATAATTTTATTGTATATTTTTGTCTTATTGTTTTCATTAA
The DNA here is from genome assembly GCA_030704895.1 of Henosepilachna vigintioctopunctata. NCBI lineage: Eukaryota > Metazoa > Arthropoda > Insecta > Coleoptera > Coccinellidae > Henosepilachna > Henosepilachna vigintioctopunctata. The sequence goes on along the minus strand of JARQZJ010000071.1, from coordinate 2,447,578 downwards.
GACAACAGTTTGATATAAATTATTATTTGATCATGTTTCACCAAGAAGAAAAAAATAATTCAATCCCTTTCATTAAAAAAAATTAATGTGAAATGTACTACAAGTTATTATTCTTATAATAAAGGCACATCAAATTAATAATTATAATGAATCAAATTATAATTGATTTGTTTCAATTTGTTTTTTAACAATTTTTCAACAATACCAATAAATAGGTATCTATATTTTATGGTTGTATTTCAATGCACTACTTTATATAAATTACACTAATTTTATATAAATTACTATTAAATTGCCTCCATTCGTTTTATGATAATTCTTTCAATTACTGTTTCTTTATAATTTTATCTGAAGATTATGAAGTCTCTAAGCCCCTCTAGTCCTCTTTTGCCGCCAATGAATCTGAAACCGGGAATTTGGAAAAATACAAAGAGTTCATTTGAGAAAAATATTTTGAACTAAAATTGCTATGTATATTATCAACTTATATTTTCCAATATTTATTGAGTCGTTTTGGTACATCTTTAGGGCAATTAACAAGTATAACAAAAATGATCACATACATATTACCTTGATCTGAATATTGAATAAGTCGTCCAGTTTATGAATAGATAATGTGAAGCTGTTCAGATAATTTAGTTATTATAACTTTTGAGAAAATGAAAAAAATGCATATATATTGAATTTTCACTTTTAAAAACTATGCCAAATATTTTTAATTTCTATTAGCAAAAATTTTGTCCGATATAAAAGCCTTGCATAGTAAAAACCAACTTACAATCTTATTTTTTGTCTTCACGAGAAAAGAATATTTGCTAACTTCAGTCTCGGTATTGAGATTATAAATCAATATTATATTTCAGTATTTTTAGTAAATAATAATTTTGGGTGAGTGACAATAAACGTTGTTGGTCGAATATGAGTGAATGAGAGTTGGAATTATGAAAACAATTTCACTAGTAACGGAAGACCGTAACCAAGCAATAACGAGGTTGATTCCTTCCGATAGTACCTCCTAGTCCTACTGTCTAGTCCCAAAACGGTACTTGAAGTCTTGAATTGAACATAGCAAAATATTTCTAGTTGGTTATTTTTAGTAATGTTTTCTAGTCTTAAGACATGAAAATATAAAACATGCGTTGAATTATTTGAGATGTGCTGGGAAAAATTAGTTATAATTTTATTCGCATTATCCGAGAAATCATTAGTTTATGGTGAGTGAATTAGAGAAGCATTAACAAAATAAACTAATAAAACGTGATTGTTTAGGTGGAAAGCAAGAAAGAATTGATCAACAAACTAAGAAATTTCACAGTAAAGGTAAGAATATTAGTAACCTGGATTTGTATTTATATAGATTTGATTGAGTTAATATTGAACGTTTTTCCAATGCTATATCGTAACGCACTCCAGGCAAAGATGTGGTCGTGTTTGATATAATATGCAGCAACTCAATGTAGCACTGAATCTTTTTCTGCAGACTGACCTGTATATCCAGTTGATTTTTCTATTTATACGTGTTATGGTGTTTGATATTTGTATACTTATACATGTTATTCACCAGAAGATATTCACTTCAATAGATTGTAGGTCGAAGTAGACTGATTCATACTTCTGGTTCATTTTTAAATGATTTAGACATCATCTCGATATTTTCTCTTCATTTTCCCTCGGATATCTTCTAGATAAAGGAGTGATTCCTAAAGTAGACCCTATGAATTGTTGAAATAAAGTTGCATTTGGATACAACCCTGTTCAATCTTACAGGTTCACTTAGATTAAGCTCCAATCTCTTAAGGTTTTGATTAGAGTATCAATCGAAGTTAACCAGATCTATAAAGGACGCCATGAAGATCTGGATTGCACGATCTCATTTTAAACATCAGTTTGTTATGGTAGTGGTCTATTAGGGTTGAAGACCCTTGTATTCTTATTATAAAACTCATTACATCCTCTATGTGTGGAAAATATGTATAATTTTATTCGTTATTATTCCAATTAAACTTATCGTAATTTTGAAAAATTTCTATTTGATCACCATCTATCGACGAAATACATAAAACCACTAAAAATTTCAACTAAAAGACTCCAAGAAACTAAAATTTCAACTCAAGAAACTAATAAAAGGTTTCTTGGAGTCCAAACCACTGCGTAGCTTTACAAAAATGCCTGTGTAACAATTTACTATACCAATCATTATTATGTGTTGGACTTAATTATTTTTACAATATTTCGCAATGAACTATGATATATGATGAATAAAATTTAAACTATTTCAGCTTATTGTATATTTCAGTGGAATATTTGGTGAAGAAATGGTCCCCTTTAATATATCTCGCTCCTGGAGAATTATTCAAACCATTGAGTGTGGAAGATTTCATCAAGCATGTATACGCCGCCAATGCAGAAGGGTTCCGTTTCAACAAAAAAGTTTCGTACAATCAAAATGTTTACTTGAAAACTCTTGAAGATATAGGCAAGTCACTTTGAAATCATTACTGCTATCAATGTTAATCACCTTTTGGGCACCAAAAACGTTTAAGAATTTATATGTAATACATAGGTTCAATACTTTAGGATATTACGGATATAAAAAAGTATATCAGTATAATTTAACCCACTTTGCAATTTGAAAATATTTCATATTGTTAATTGAATTATGGCTGATCTCTGGAATTCTTGCTGAAAAAAGTAAAATTGTTCGGATTAAACTGAAAAAATTAAAAAAGACTAATCATTAAGTTCCTGATTGTCGAAAGAGAAATATAGAATGAGAATAAATATAATAAATAAAGTCCTACCGCCGATGAACAGACGAATTGTGGACACAAAATCGAATTCACACGACGTTTCGGTTATTAATGAATCTCAAACCGTTCTCAACTGTAATCAGTTTTCACTTACTGATTCTGATTCCACTGTCGCAAAAATATTCATTTTATTTTATATTAATTTATTCTATTATGTGATAATTGATTATTTCTGTTTCAGCCATTGGGACCTTAATTATTATTATTTTTTTTTCATTTTTTCAGTTTAATCCGATTAATTTTACCATTCGATTTTCATTTAATCATAGCTTACTTCAAAATTTGTAGTTAAATTTTTAGGTAATGAATAATGAAAAATGTTTGATAATATTGAATAAATAACAGTTGGGTTGTTTTCACAAATATTATGTCAAGCAATAATTTAATAAAATGTACCAAATCAATTAAATGTGGCGAATAATTTCAATATTTAAAACTGTATATGTTAGAGGCAGTAGGTTAAAATATCCAGTTAATTCTATAAAAATTAAATCTATAAATAAAATTTCTATTCATTTATCCAAAAATATTCATTTTCAATTTTTTAGACAAACTTAGATTTCAAAATTTAATGTCTGAATTTTATGCATTTTTTTCAGAAACACTTACAGAGAACGAACAGTCATTCTTACATGGTAGGGATAGTCAAAATGTCGATGCATATGCTCTAGTGACATATTGTAATAAAAAGAATCTAGATGTGAACTCAACACATCTAAGCAATCCAGAATTTTTTGTGTCATATTGGTTTTTCTTTCCGTACAATTTAGGAAAGAAAATTTGTTTCTTGGGTAAGATTTGTATCCTTAGTCCATTTTATATATTTATAATTTGTGAAACTAAATGACAATTTATTCATTCAATAATCTAAGGTGCATATTTGCCATGGAGAAGTGCATACATACACGAACAATTTTCCACTAGTTTGATACTGTTATCAGCAAAATTATAATTCGAGAACACAAATGATCTTTTGCATAAATTAATACACGAAAATTTTTATTGAAGTTCAACTTAGAAAAGGTGGAATAGGCAATAAGCACAATGTTTTTTACTGTCTATTTTGAAATGTCCACAAAATATCTTCAAACTCCAAACCATAGATACTAGTTATTAGTTCTCTTTAGTTTTCAAATTCAACTACATTTGGCGCTGTTTTCAAATCCATTATTCAAGCCTATTATCATTTCAAAACTGCTTGTAATTGTTTCCAAATACTTTTTCAGGTAAAGTGCCAACTCCTTCCGTATTTAGCACATGTTTTGGAAAGAAAGTTTTCATGGGCAATCACGTTGGGGACTGGGAACACGTCACTCTACTTTTCAGAGGCTTGGAATACCCTGATAAGATTTTTGTATCGTCACACGAATTTGGTGCATATTACAAGTACAATCAATTTCTGCGCACATTCATTTACGAATCACAGATTTTACATAAAAAAATTTTAAGGAACATCAGATTTCCTAAATTTGTATTAAACAAAAACAACCACCCTATATTATTTTCAGCATGGGGATCGCACGGTTTTTGGAGCGAACCTGGAAATCACACTTACTTCACTGTTCCAAAATTGCAAGATCAAACAGGATTCGGCGATATGTGGAGAACATGGCAAAATTTGAATATATACCATCTAAATTATGAAAGTTTACCTAAATGGATTTCATTCAGAGGAAAATGGGGTAATCCAAGGTCGGATTGTATTTTATTTAGAAATTTAGGGCTCTGTAAACAAGCAGATGGTCCCCTTGGTCCTAGGAGTACAGATTTTGATTGTAATTCTCTTTGACATGTAATTTAATAAGCGATTACGAACATTTCGAGAAATATATTGATTCAGAAGCATTACCTACAGTCCAGAGAGAAAATGCTACATATAAAATTTCACACAAATTTAAATTTAAATGATTAACTCCAATTGCAAGTCTTTCACAACTATAAAAACTTACATTTAATTAACATTGAGAATGTTTATTTAATGTAAAGAACTTACTGATCTTTCACAATAGTCACAATTTTAAAATAATTATTTATATGCATTTACATATTTTCTATAATTTTCTGAATAAATATTTCTCAACCGTTATTTAATTTTTTGTAAATTTATTCCCACAAAAATTTACATTATTTATCATATATGAGTCATCTCTACAATTTCAAATCGATAAAATATTAACAGTATTATTATAATATTCAATCACATAATGCACATACAATTGAAAGAAAAATTTTTCTTATTTTTAATAATGATAATTAATAATTTAATAACATTCAACTATTGCACTATTTCCAAACATTAAAACCTATTCAACCAAAAGAAAATTAATATAACCTAATAACAAAAAAAAGACAAATACATTAACCATAACTCAATTTGGAAAGTATTTAGAAAATTGTATTTCATTGCCAAGTAAAAACAGCCTGTGTATTATTCAGTTATTTTAACATTTGACAAAAAATTTGAAGATAATACTGCATGCAACTTATTCTTCAAAGTGTTAGCTTGTAGATTAAGATTTTTTAATGATGAAGCAGCCCCCTGCACAACTAACTGCGACTTTAAAATTCGTTGATCAACTTCAGTCAGAGATTTTTCTGATTCATTCACAGCATTCTTAATGAAATTTTCTAAATTGTTGTAGAATGCGATATTTGATTCACCTGTAACAACATAAAATTTTCAAAATTTCCAGTACAAATCATTGCAAAACCTACGAAGCTTCTGATGTAACAAAGATGTACTTTTTTCAGGTTTTTTATATTCCTCTTTTACGATTGAGTTTGATGTAAGATCAACAAAGTTCTTGTCATTATTTTCTGCAAATATTATCAAATTAATCTTTATTTTTCAAAATAAAATAAAGTTTACCATTTTCAGATTCTGTATCTTCCCCAATGACCGTTTGACATTTAATTTGATCAGTAACCAATTCTTCCTGTGAATATGTTGATTTTTTTAATAAATATTATTTTCATGCAATAAAAAATAGTGCTCAAGTTTTAATGAAACAATTTCTCCATATTAAATCAAATGACTGACAAAGAAATCAATACCAAGTGAATGACCTTCTCACATATTTCATCCAAATGGCATCCAATTTAATGTCAATTGACTTCTGGTACATTTTTTTGGTGAAAAGTTGTTAGAAGTAGGATATATTTCAAAATACTTATCTAAATTCTACAAAAATTGTTGTATTCTCTAGACATGCTTCAGGTTACAAATGCATTACCAAGAATAAATAGAACTATTTTCAAAAATATTACAAATATCCAATTTACTTTTTTAAAGCAGAAATGATATACTTTGTGCTCTTGTAAAAACTTTTATCTTTTCTACTATTCAGTCAAACTCCCTAACAAAAAATAAAACTTCATCAATATCATTCACTGTAAATATGTTCAACAAACCTGAACAGCATAGGGTATACCCAGCATAGTTTAATTCATTATGATAGTCATTTAATTTTGTATTTTTGAAATTTCTATACCATACGTTACACAAGTAAATTAAATTCCAACATTTAATCCATACATATAGATAACATATATACCGTTTCATAAATAATGTTAGCCTCGTCTTCGCTTTCAGTTTCAGATGCTTCTCCATTTACTATTACAGCTTTATTCATTGTATGAATTTGTTAAAATATCAATTTTGAAGAGCAATATTTTCAAAAATATTTTAAATACTCAAAGATCAAATCTTGGCAAAACAAACTAAATCACTAACAAACTTGGTTATGTGTGTTTTGTTTGATTTGTTGACAGTTGAAAGTTGGCTGTGGCTAAAAACCCTTCAAAATATATCTATTTCTAACTACGGTTGAACTGAGACTATAGTTACTGAGATAACTTCACAGATATATATATATATATATATATATATATATATATATATATATATATATATATATATATATATATATATATATTTTTATATATTTGTTTTTCAGGATAACTGATTCGACATAGTGTGAATATTACAGATTTTATTTCCAAATTCGGTTCAATGCAAATGATGTTCAAATAAATATTATTGTTCGAAATATTTGATGAATTCTAATATATTCTACATCTACATCATACTACCATGAATAAATCCGATTTACATAAAGTTTCATTTCATTTGTAATACAGTGTATTTGTTTAGATTTTATATTCTCCATGAAAAATGAATTACTAAGGTGTCCCCCAATCCTATCAACTATTTAGAGTTCGTTGAAAACTTCTTCAATTCTTCTTAATTCTTTATTACCGCATACATAATACATAAATTGGACAAAATGATTCTGTTTCTCGCATATAGCTGCACATATAAAAAGCATGTCAATTCATCTTTTTCCATGAAGATAGAGTTTATCAGTATTTCTTGATGACGATCAATCGCATATATAATTACTTTTAATTGAAATTATTTTATCAATTTTTTTCCTTTCAATTGCTTTAGTGGTTTTATTTATTTTTTTTTGTTTTACAACTGCATGTCGCCATAATTTGATCTTTAATTTGGCTCTCGTCTTTACTGGGCTTAGAACATCCACATACATATTTCTCTAATGTTTTCATTTTATTTAGCAATTCGTTTAAAATTTGTATCTCTGCTTCATTTTTAGTGTTCACATTTTCTGTTGTGGGTATTGCGTTTTTCCCGTTCAATTCAACACAATCAAACTGACTCTTCAGCTCATTTATAATAGATTGCATTTTTATCATAATTTGTTCCACTTCGCTCAATCTATTCTGAATTTCATTAAAAACAGAATGAGCACATATCCAATTGGGAAGATCATTAAGAGTTGTTTGAATTTTTGTTATTAGTTCTGAATTTTCATGAGATACATACTCTTGATTGTTCTGAAAATCCCCTTTCAACTCTTTAAGCAATGCATCCCGTTTTTCCATGATATTTTTGATGTTGTCAATTTCAGTTGTTACTGTAGAGAGAAATTGTTCTAAAAATGGAGGTATTTCAGGTTCATTTGCTGGCACCTCCCTTTTATCAAAATCATCTGAAATATCCTCTTTTTGCCTTTGATGGACAGGATCAAAATGTTTTACTGGCAGTACTTCCTCTACCACCTCTTTTTCAGTGACAATTGTCGGCTCAGTTTCTGAACTCAAGTCCTTATCAGAATCCGGTAATTCATCTGCGTTTTGAATAACCTTATTGCAGCTTAGTTCTTCTGGTATATTTTGACCATTCTTTTTACAACATTTAGGTTCCTTCTCATCTTCGTTCAAAATTACCTTATTGCTACCTAGTTCTTCTGTAATATTTTGACCATTCTTTTTACAACATTTAGGTACTTTGCTTTTTTCTGGAACGTTGGACTTATGAGGTTTTGTTTCATTATCGCCATTTTTCAAAACGTTCTCCTGATTATTATCTAATGGTGTTAACACTCTTTCATTTTCTGGTTCTATCTCATCTTTAATGGAAGTGACTTCAGAAACTTCATTTGAAGATTTAGCGCCACTTGGATCATTAAAAAGACTTCGTTCATTTGTTGGCTCCCCAAAACAAGTTTCTTGTTTTTCTTTGTTATCTATGCTAATTGGTTCTTTAGTATCTGACTTTATAGAAGATGTAGGACTGAAAGAAACTCTCTTTTCACATTCAACAGCTTTGTAATTGTTAGACGCAACCTGTGCAACTATTGGTTCCTCAGAATATGTTTCTTTTCTCTCTGTACTGATAGGTTCTTCGCTGTTGGATTTTACATCAATCGTATCTGAATCATTTTCAGGAAATGATGCTGTTATCAGATCTGTGTCTAATTTTTTGTCTCCGCTTTCATCAACTAGTTCTTCGTTTTCAGAATCATTAGATGTTGTTTTAACTTGATCTGGGGTTATATATTCAGCAGACGTTGGATTTATATCAGCAACATTTGTTTCTTCAGTCTGCATAAGGATTGATTCCTTACTGCAGGGTGACAAATTTTCTTCATTTGGTTCTTTATTTCTACAACACTCTGGTAATTGACTTACATCGATTTTGTCTGATAATTTAGATTCGGTAACTTTCAGTTCATCAGAAGAAACTTGTTCATCTTGCAGTTCGACAGAGTATTTTTGTTCTTCCGTTGCTCTGATGGATTCCTCTATATTAGAATCGAATTCTGTGTGGTTAGTATCTGAATCCATCTTAATTGCCAAGGGTGTACACGGATTAATTATTGCTTCGTTTTCCTTAACATTAATACTTTTATAAGGAGCTTCAGTTTGATGTGCATTAGAATCATTTTCTGAATTTTGTGTCATATATTCTGGACATAACTCTGTGTTACCACAATAACATTTTCTTGCTTTTACCGGAATATCTATCGATTCTGTCAGCGTTATTGCATTTATTTTTCCTATTGTTTCAATTTGTTTGTCAGCATTCAGAGGCTCGATAGTCCTCGTTTTTACGATTTCATCTAATACCTGATGATTTTTTTCACCGTTACCGTATTCATCATCTTTTTGAAGAACATCTTCTTCTTTTACAGTATCCAACATATTTTCGGGGCTGTTATTAAATATTTCGTCTGTACTTTCTGACAAAAAGCTTCGTTCAGATTTAGTTTCAGTAGGTTGGCTGATTTCGTTTCCATTTTTCGATGTCGTCAATGCCATTTCTGGTGATGTTGCAAATTCGTTCAAGGGCTCTGTTTGAGTTTCTTTCATTTCGAAATTTTTGGAATTTTCGTATGAGTTGTCTTCTGAAAAGATGAAAAAGATATTATTCACAATACCTACCGATGATATGTCTACAACTTCACTAATGTAAAGCAAATTTTGAAAATTAATTAGCCGTGATAATAATTTTAAATAGATTAAATTGAAATATTTTTTTAACAATCACTACAAATGCTGCATTCTACGGCAACCTACATTCAATATTCTCTACTTCTGCTTTATTTAGATAGTTAAAATATATTTTACGGATTCATAACATTTTGTATATAAATAAGGTAAATTAATACTGTTTCATGCATAACCTTCGAGCTCCTAATTGAAGTCATTGTTCTATAATTAATGATATTTGTAGTGAGTAGAGACGTATTCAACTAACGAATATTTCAGTACAATCTCAAACTGCTACTTTATAATAGGTGAAATCAATTGATATCTCGAAAGGATTAGAAATGAATCAATCATTGGATAAATGTGTTAATATTTTGATCCAAAAAATATTGTCAAATTTGTTGTGGACAGTGAACTGCCTAAATCTTGCCTAAGTCTTTGGTATGTTCTGTGGGTGGAGGCTTTAAGTAGCTACCACAGAACATACCTTAATTTGGTATGTTTTGTGGCAGCTACACAACAGAGTCTAATTTTGGTATGTTCTGTGATAAAAGCGCTGCACTCATTGCAGTGGCTACAATGAGTTGGATAATCCATTGAAAGATAAGTTTACGAATGTTTCGAATAAAAAAATATTAAAATTATATTTAATAATGAATTTATTTATTATTTGAATCAACATCATAATATACGAAAAAATATTCTGAACGAAATGACGTACTAGAGCCTAAGAAGAAGAAACCGTATCATTTCAATAACCAAATTATTACCAGTTTTATGTGTTGACTTTCCACATCCACCACTGGGACATCTCTTCATTTCTTTAATTGCGTTAACATTCTCTTGTACTTTCGAAACGAGTACAGTTAAAATGGCTGTCTGACTTGCTACGAGTTTCTCGATTGGACCCACTTGATTATGAATATCATTTTCTGTAGCTGGTTTCGATTCGTTCTTCACTATTTGAATCAATTTTTGGATGTCGGAATTCATAGTTTGCATTTGATTGTGAATTTGCATATTTCTGAAAAATATCAATTTCAAGTTATATTTTTGGGTTATTAATCTTATAGAGGTATATTTAACTCTTTATTCCATCGTTGTACTTCGGCTTTCAAAAGCGATTCCAATTCCTGATTGCTAGTCGTAGGAACATCCACTCTCTGTTCTTTCTGGGTCTATAAAACCGAACATGTAAAAGTTGTTGTGAAAATTTTAGTGTTCTACATATATATAATATTAGTTTTTTTATTTTATGATTTTAGTTCGATGTCTTTTTCTTTGACATATTCTTCACATTCTTTAAAATATAAATCGTTATTATCATCGACCTAATGAAGTCAGTTTCGGTAAAATGAGCATCCATATTTAAGTTACTTCAATATCATGCCAGTTGAAATATGGAATATTGTAAATATCTCTGAGCCTTGGTTAGTGCAATAAAATTTATTAGGTAATTAGATTAATTAGGAAAACATTAATTAATAATGTTTCATTCTTTTCAAAAGCATTATTTGAAAAAATGACGAATTCGTCATTTTTTGCAAAGAGTACCTTGATCCAAACATGGCAAAAATATTTGAGAACAATAACTGAACGCTGACAAAACCAAGGCGTTATAAAGTAAAATTTTAAGATCTTGATGTAGACAACCTCTATGAGGATATACCAAGGGCAGACCGCTATGGTTATGTGTGATCTTGCTAGTATCAACATTCAAAGGCGGAGTATTTTTTTTACATTTGTGAATAAACATGATTTGATCTAAAAAGCATAAAAACCTCAGCTTCAATTGAGCAATATTTAAAATTCTTAAAAGGCAATGAAATTATATTTTGTCATTGAAACTCTTAAGAATTGAATACAATGATGAACCAATAATTTGATAAATAGGTATGTTCTGATTTAAATTTAACTCACTTCGTATTGTCTCTTGAAATGTTCCAACTCATGCAATGCCGTTTTGTATCTTGTTTTCAAATTTTTTATTTGTAGTAAACAATTTCTACAATAAGTCTGCATTCTAATATGCTGATCACGGAGTTCACTGATTAGCATATCCCTATCATTAAGGTCCGTATGAAGTTTATTCAGTATTATTTTATACTGCTGCAGAGCGTTTTCATACGCACAATGTGTCGGTATTTCGCAAGGTTGCAATATTTCGTAGGTATATGTATCGCAATTATCGCAAACGTACTCGATAATTGATTCTTCAGATCCATCTTCCGGAATGTCTTGATCTTCTAATTGCCGGCTCATTAAATTATCAACGGATGATGTTTATCTCTAAGTTCAAATGTTCATTAAATTATTGGACTAAAATTTAGAAGAATAGTTCAAAAGCTTTCCGTTTACACTTCATTATAAAGAATACTATTTTTGAAATAGTTGTCATATTGGTTTCTGTCAAAATTTATGCAGATATGATTGACACGTGATGAACATAAACAAACAAAATCATTGATCATTAACTCACACATGATAATATATAATGATAATTTATAAAGAATTCAGTGAAGGGTTCAGTATTTGTTCTTTTATCGAAGTATTTGATGCTGATATATGCAGCAGTATAAATTATATTAAGGATATATAGGTATTATTTATTCAAGTAGTAAACGTAAAAATCAGTTTTAAATTTTACATATTCAATTATGAATAAAGTTTGTAGGAACAAAATTAAAAATCTAATTTTACAAAATCTAACTTTGTAAAATATATTAATAAGGAGAGCGAGAACATAAATGATATCAAAAAACTATGAATGAATACATGTTTATACATAATACCTACAACTTATCATAATACTTGAACTGAATTTTCGTGAAATAGGTAGAACTAGATAAAGTTGCAAATATTCTATTATATTCATAAGTAAAACGAAATTACAATAATTTCATAGCTCAGATATTGTTGTATATTGTATTCAAATGCCCAATTTGCTTTTTATTATCATGTATACGGAGGGATATAATTTGTTCTTCTTAGAGCCCTGCGTAATCAACCTTTGAATTTTGTTTCGTTTTTGTCGTTATTACATTAACGTTATAACTGTTGACCATAGATAACATATATATTTAGAGCCTTCCTCCGTTTTGTGTCCGTCAAAATGTATTAATATATTGTATCCTCTATGATTTAATTAATCACATAAAATATGAGTTTAACGCCCAAATTTTATAGCTGACAAAACCTGAAACCACAGAACATACCCGATATGTTCTGACTTCTGTGCTTGTAACTGGACAATAAACACAGAACATAAACTAAGGTACTAAAGTACCTCTTATGAGGTATATTCTGAGATAGATAATTTACCTATCTATGTTAGAAAAAAGTCTTCCGGTGATTTTATTGGAACAACGGAGCTCTATAGTCTGTAATTAAAGCATAATGATTGAATTATGGCCAATAAATTAGTGGTATTGCAACGTACAAGTTTACTATTTACGTGTTTAAATATTATTAGCAGGATTTCTGTTATATATCGTAATAAATTTGATTTCATAGTGAACTTTTTTTATAAAAATAAATAACAAATTTCTCTCAACCAATAGATTAATCCCTATTTTTTTGCATTTTCGAATATTCCCTGATTTTGTTTCATCATGTAATGCATTAAAGATAACAAATTCTTCATTAAATCGTGAAATAAATTTCCGCTGCTTGCTACCTATCGTCAGTTTGATTGATTTGTTCTCCTTACTGAAAGAGGTGTCAGTATTTGGGCATATCCAAGAGGAATAGCAACTTTACCAAAAGGCCTTTTGTACAGTTACATTATTCTCCGATATACATCCGTTTTACAATCAACACCACTATCAAGTCCTACATGAAATCAATCATTCTATGTCAAACTGACGTTAATAAACACTGAATGAATTGAGTAGGTACTATTTATTTTGTGAAGGATTCGCGATTTTTTTATCGAGAAATTCAGTATGATTTACGAGAATACATGTGAGCCATTTACTTGCAATAAAAAGAGATGCCACAAAGCTGTGAGACAGACTCCTAGAATGTGCCCATATTTATTTAGTTTCACCGAATGGACGAATGACTTGAGACGATATAACAAGCATCTCAAAAGTGTAAGATCATATACCCAATTATATTTGGTTCCTATGTGCTTTATAAATTTCCAGCTTTATCAAGCAAAAGCTATCGTCAATACAAGGCCAATTGAGATCAATTTACGTAACCGTTTGGGTCATACAAAAAGATGGCGTGATATGAATCGAGTGCAACAAATTGATCGAGAAAACAAAGAATTCATGAAAAGGCTTCTCGCAATCGATAGATTTGGTGTGAGTTGTAAAAATATTTTGAGTTGATACTTTAATTTATGTCAACAACAGTTGAGTACTCTACATTGAAGAATAGATTATCTGAAACAAACTTATGAATTTGGAATTTATATTGCTTTGGTCATAAAAATTAAATGAAGAAACTTTGTTGAGAAGAAAATAATAATGCATTATCGTTATGTATTCTATGTTTTGGTGTTTCATGTGGCAATAGGCACACAGAACATACCAAAGTTAATTTAGAGTTTGTTCTGTGGGTATGCCTTTTTCAATTTTTGTCATACATCAAAACATAATAAAGAAGTCGAAAGTAATACATAATCAATCTTTCTTCTTAGTTCTGGTGCTCTATATCTACACTTGTGGATATACTCCTCTTGTCAACATTTACTAAAGCATTACTGAAAAATTGCAAATAATAAAACATTTTTTGAATTCATTTAATAGTGTTGGCGTTTACTTGATGTAAATCCATTATAATTGAATATAAACTAAAACACTTGAACTTTTGATTTACATTTTATTGAGAACATAGCATGACGCGTTGCGCCGTTACAAACGAATTCTCCAGACTAAAGTCAGTATTCTGTTACTGACTCAGTCAGTATTCTGTTAGCATCTTCTGTTAGAAGAAATAAAAAATTTAAAAAAATAAAAATAAAAAGAATCTACAAATAACACAAAATAATGGTGAATATATTCAAAGTTCGTGAAAATGAAATGAATATTTGAACTCATACTTTTCACTTTTCATAGGGCACCCTGGATCAAATAAATACGGACTGCTACAAATACAGAATCACAAAATGGACTGTCCAAAGGAATAAGATGAATACTATAGATAAAGAGAACCGTATTCTCTATGAAAGAATGTGTGAGACCGTAAGTATGAACAAAGAAAATCAATGTGCTTCAATCAAAATGCGAAAAATAAAATGTTTATATTCTTTTAGAAATTCCAATATAACCATTTTATTTTCGCGCCATCAATTTTTAGTAGAAAACAATTATGGATTCACTGAAATTATCGGAAATTTTGTAATTTAAACTATTCCTTTATTCAACATAATAAATTTGTGACTTAGAAATATACCTACTCAATAAAACCATCAACAGATAAATAAAACATCAAACTGGTTCAATAACGATCAGGAATTGATATTATCAAGGAATGTAGCTATTTATTCACTAGTTTATTAGAGCTTCTCTTTAATTTTATTATAAATATTAATTTATATCATTTCTTCCTATATATCTATAAATAAACTTATTGAAATATGCTGCATCTATAAAATTTAATAATTTAGATCCGTTAATGTACGTATTACTTATTACTTAATTCTTATAATTTGTCATGATTTCTTACTCACAAACCGTCATTTTTAAAGATTTTTCTAATACCTCCTGCGGGTTTTAAGATTTTATAGTGTCCGTATACATGTAGTAAATCTTATATTTAAGGAACCCTATTATAGTAGAAGCAAATATATGGAAGAATGGAAAACCACTTGCATGAAATTGAAAGGAGCAGCAAAATTTCCATTTATTTTGTTCAAGAAAACGAGTCTAGATGAAAAGTTGAAAGCTCAGCCAACTATAAGCTGTGGTTTACAGAAAACTGGACCGAGATTTTAGTAAGTTTCAACAATAACTTTATTGAACTATCTTCTTAAGATGGTAGCCTTCTCCAAATTTGCAATGTTACTGGCTGGTAATATCTATTGCTGAACTATGACAATAATAATAATAATAATAATATATATTTGTGAAATAATTGTTACATATATAACACAAACAGGCGCGTAGCTACCGCCGTATCTGCCGTATCAATTATACGGGGCCCCCGGGCCACTGGGGCCCCCAAAGTGTATAAAGAAAAAAAAAAAAAACTTTCTAATTTATTCTATTTTACAAATGACAAAATTCTATAAAGCAATTACTTTTTGTCCCGCCTTAAGCGTGCGTTCAAAAGTTGGCAACACTACATCGTTATGGCGGGCTGCGGGACTTCCCCGTTTTACTTACTTCATCTTCAACTCAGCGGGGGAATCCTTCATTGATATCGCATATTACATTGTAATTCAGTACAAATAATATTGTTCTTCTGGTTTAGCAGTATTAGTAGCGATTTGCAAAAGAAATGACTGAAAGGAAAAGAGATTATCCCAGCGGCGCTGAGAAAAGAAAAAGTAAACAGAAAAGGGAAGAGGTTATAAAAAAAGTGCCCAAAATTTCTTCATTTTTTCAGAGACAAGATACTGTGAGTGATTTAGATTGGAAAGGTAAATACTACCCAACCCATTTATTAGGGGCCCGTAGTGATAAACAAGGAAATCTCTTAATTTCGGTCTGTCCAACTGTCCGTCACAAAAAGTTGTCTCCCCCCCTTCGATTTTCACAACTACTGGTCCAAAAATCTAAAAAATATATTAGAGACTCCTTATCTCTTTAAAAATAAATGTCAAATTGTAAAATTAATAATTTACACAAGTACTCCCGGTCTGTTTTGTTTTTAGGATTAGGGGCCGTAGTGATAAACAACTGTCCGTCACAAAAAATTGTCTCCCCCCCTTCGATTTTCACAACTACTGGTCCAAAAATCTAAAAAATATATTAGAGACTCCTTACTAATTGAACTTTTACATGAAATTGGTTTGGAAAAAATCTTAAAACGGATAAGTTTTAAAAATAAATGTCAAATTGTAAAATTATTATTAGTTCTTCGAAGTACTTATATTACTAATTTACACAAGTACTATTTTACCCGACGCTAATGTGGATCTGCGTGGTTGGTTTATTATGTAGCGAAGGATGAATTTTGTTTTTAGGGTTCCGTGCCTTGATTAAAAAAAAAACCTAAATTCTAACTTATCTATAGGATCAATTTGTTTTGTTGTTTGTCTATCAGTCCGTATCGTATCATAAATTGCGTGTTGAGAACTTCAGATGTGCAGACTCGCTTTCGGGTCAAGAATGGCTGTCAGACCTCTCACTATAGTCCATAGAGGCAGAAACTTTAGAAAAACTAAAATCATCATCAGCCATAAATGATTTAATAAATCAGTTTGCCGAAAAAAAGACAAGGAGAGTGAATATTTAAAATTTGATTTTTATTTGTAAAATGGTTAAATTATGTTAGGATAAATAAATATTTCTTTTCACAATATTTTTTTTCTTTTGTGAAAAATCCTTACCCCCATATAAGGGCCTCCAAACAAATTTTTTATACGGGGCCCCGACAAGGCACGCTACGCCACTGAACACAAACATAACAAAGTAAATTATTGTCCACTTTGCCGATGGCAGTCTGTGGGGCTACAAGAATTTATATAAACCAAAACAAAATCTTCTTAACCGTAATTAAATTATATTGTATTAAATCGGCTTCCGACTTAATTTTTATTAAAAAAAAATTCCATACCATAAAAAATTAAATAAACAGCTTTACAAATCAAGGATCCCAGTACACAGCAACTCAAACCCAAACAAAATCCAAGGGGATCCTAAAAGAATTCCGACTATTCTCCATTGGTTGGTTTAGTAGATAATTCCTTATATTTCCTTTAAAAACCATCAATGACAAAATTTCTCTCATTTCTGTTGGAAGAGAATTATGCATTCTGTTTGAGAGATGCAATAATGTTCTCTGCGTCTTCGACCTAAGAGAAAGGCAAGTTTTGATCTTTTTGTCAGCTTTGGATCTTGTGTTATGATGATGATCAATCATCTCCAAGTCTTCTCTGTTCTTGAATGTCTCCAAGAAACTTCGATAGAAGTATAACTTCCTAAAATCCAATATTTTTGCGTCTCTGTACAAATGGACATATTTAAACAACCAAGGCTTGAGATACATTATTTTCAAGACCTTTCCTTGCAACAACTCTACTAACTGCTACGACCTCTACTTTCTTTGTGTAGCAACTGGCTGCTGTACCCCAAAATGAAATCCCATAGATCAGTCTGCATTCAACAAGAGATAGTAAGATACTAAAATAAGATATTGTTGAATACTCTTGAAAATGGACTAACCATTATCACGAGCATTATGTAGAGTTGTTAATTCATTCACTGTCACTTAAGCCAAGTATTTCAATTTTAATTTAGCCAATAATATTGTTGAATACTCTCGATAATGGTCAAATCACCCGAAACATATGTAGATTTGCTGATATTTTCAGTGAAACCAAGTATTTTAATTTTAATTTACAAATATTCAACATAATATTTCACCTAGTGATAAGCGAAACCTCCGTGTCATTTACCAAATTCACAATTTATAATACCTTAACAATTAATAATTTATTATTGTCAACAGTAATTAAACGTTCAAGTAGAATTTCAAAAATTAATAAATACGATATAAATAAGCTCTGCTTCACACCAGCTTCCCAAAATGAAAATAAAAATAACATTTCTGTAGTAATTGGACTAATATTTAGCTTGAATAGCAAAAGTAGTATAAGAAGTACACACAAGTATGCTAATGTTAACCATCCATTTCCATTATCAATTATGTGATTTTGAATCAATTTGAATGTTGATTTGGAGAATCGTCATCAGACCGTTAGAAAACTGAAACTTTTACAGGCTACGTTGACATGGATGTGAGAGGAGCTGACCCCCACTCCCTTAATGCGAATTGGTTAATTCAAATAATACAAATATAGATTTTTATTGAAATTAAAAATTTACAATTTGAAAATAGAGGCAGGGATAAAACGGTTGCAAAACTCTTTAATACAATAGTAGTAATAAAGAGTTTATTTCAAATGATAAATACAAAAAGCAAGTAAACCAATGAAGAAATGTTTCATTGGAAAATTTCCTATGCGTGGTGTACAGCATCCTAAATATTAATATTACTAGCTAGTTTAATTTCCTTATAGAGGTTTTATTATTCAGGAAAAAAAAACATTTTTGAATAAAATAACAGAACATAAATAGAAAACTATGGTAGTACCAAATTTTTAAATAAATTTATTTTTCAACAGTTGTTACCTAGATTTTCAAGTTCAAGATGGCGAATTCATTGGTAGATTGATAGTGGAACTTTATCATGATTACGTTCCAGCCACAGTGCGCAATTTTCTTCATATATGTCGTGGTGAGTTCGGCCTCAATTATGCGAAGTGTCCCGTGTATCGCATAGTTAAAGATAGATATTTGGAAACGGGAGATATAATCAAAGGAAATGGAACCGCCGGCAGATCAATATATGGAAAAAAATTTAATGAAGAAAATCATATACTGAAACATTCAAGACCTGGTCAGTAATTTTGGGCAATTTGACTGATGAAATGCGCATATCGTTTCAATATTTGTTTTTATTATTTCCATAAAATTAAAAATTAACACACTTCACTAACTTCCACTGAATATATTAAAAACTCTACATATGTTTCGGGTGATTAATCCATTATCAAGAGTATATAATATTACTGACTCAGTAATATTGTATACTCTTGATAATGGGTTAACCACCCGAAACATATGTAGAGTTTTTAATATATTCAGTGAAACTTAAGTCAAGTGTGTTAATTTTTAATTTTATAATTTTTAACATAATGTATCACCAAGAGATAAGCGAAACCTCAGTGTCTTCAATTATTTCTCTCAACATATACATTAACCGGTATGTTCTATGGTTCTAACTTAATTTGCCTATAGGTATAGGTTCCGTGATTTATGAGAACATACTACTACGATTTTATGGGTTCTTCAACTAATAATGCCAATAATCATGAAATAATTTACTAACAATATACAACTGTTACCACTAGTTTTGAATAACCACACTGCTACTTTATAAACATTGACAATTCACATTAACCTTAGAATTTTCCATTACGTCAGCTGTTGGCCGTTTGTATACCCATTTCTATGCCTTCTAGAACATTCCAGATTTCTCTGGTCGTGACTACGACGGTTATCAACAGTCCCGTCTTTTATAGAAACTTCCATAGACCACAGAGGCTGCTTCATGGCAAATATGTCACAATATCATTTAGTTTACGTTCTAAGGTTAGATCCAACTTATTATTTCAAATAATTTTTACATTAATATGCTATAATCTATGATATTACAGCATATAAAATGAGTTTAAGAACACGTAACTACCAAAATTAAAATTTTGAATTTTTCAGTGAGTAGAATAATTCTTGATTTCAGGCGTTCTGTCAATGATAAGAGTTGGAAATCATCAGAATGATTCAAAATTTTGTATTACGTTCAGAAACATGGAGGAATGGGATAAGAAGAATGTTGTATTTGGGAAAGTTATCGCAGGTGCCAGTGTTCTGGAAAAAATTAATGGTTACGGAAGAAAATTAGGTAAACCGATGAAGCCGATTTTCATATCGAAATGTGGTGAATTGCCAGCTTGTAATTGTAGAGAAAAAGGCACAGATCTTCAGTGTTTATAAAGAATAGGTACATAGTAAATATAGCAAATGTAAGCAATTCCTGTGTTTCATTGTAGAAAATTTATACTTATTTAAGATCTTGAACGCTCTGTTAAGTTCCTTTGAACGTTTTTCATCTACAAAAATATTTAATCTATTTTTCACATAGATTTTTTCAAAATCGATGGCAGTTACCTATGAATGTCATAATGTGAAAAGTTCTTGACATAGCGAGTTATTGTAAAATGTCGTTTAATG
This sequence comes from Henosepilachna vigintioctopunctata, assembly GCA_030704895.1. NCBI lineage: Eukaryota > Metazoa > Arthropoda > Insecta > Coleoptera > Coccinellidae > Henosepilachna > Henosepilachna vigintioctopunctata. Next base: position 2,427,003 of record JARQZJ010000071.1, on the reverse strand, counting down.
TGTTGCAAAATTCCAAGTTTTCAAAGATATCGCAGCAGAAAAAATGCTCTTGTAGAAAATGTCGTTGCACTAAATATGTTCCTGTTACAACACCAAGAATGAACATATATTCTGTCAGAAAAGATATTTGGTTCAATGATTTGAGAGAATACAATGATCACAGAAAAAAAGTAAGTTCTGAAGATTTTGAATATTTCCAATATAATTAATATTAAAATAATTAATATTCGGTACAAGTAGTACCGAAGCTTATATTTTTATACAAGACTGAATGATTATTTGAAAAAAGTGACGTGAGTAATTCTATATTGAAAAAGAAAATTTGATGAAGGAACTTTAGTGACAATTTGTAGTAATGGAATATGCATGAAATTCTCAAAGAGTTGAATTCTCAAATTTCGATCGTTTTAAAACCATCAGAACGGGAATCTCTAGAAGACGATGCACACAGCCAAGCAAGTCGGTGATTGAAAGAAATCGTACCGCAAGAAAAACGAAGCATGTTTGAACGATTTGGGATTCCTCCCAACATTATTCACAGATCTTTCACTCGGTGGTTATCATTTTCTTCCAGCATCGAAACAAACCGTATAGGGTGTTCGTAATTAGGTGTAATGAGAACTCATAGTAAAAACTATTTGAGAACGGCTTGAAAAAACTAGTTTTCCGTTAGGATGAATGCATTCAGTTACCTTAATGAAGACTATGTTGAAAAACTTCATTGTAATATTGACGAAAATTAACAAATTCAAAATTAAATGCTGAATTCCCAAAAATCTGGAAACATTACTCGTATATTTATAATATATAGTACCTATAATGAATATTTTATATATAGTAATAATAAATATGTTTTCAATTCGTGCCAGTATTGTCGACCAGGTTTGATTGATTGGTTTTATTTACAGTGCTTTTATGCGAAATCATCAATTGATAACAAACCTTGTTTAATTAATTTGAAAGAACGGCTGAATGCTGCTCGTTTAGAGGGCGATTGTATACGAGCTAGAAACATTGACGTGGAAAATAAGAAAATGCTGAAAATGTTCATTGCCATAGAGAGATTTGGCGTAAGTATTCCAATGCCTGCTTTTATGATCTTAAAGTAACGTTCTTCAAACTAAGGTCTGCCGACCCCTGGAAATTCAAGGACCATTTTCAGAGATTCTGCAGTGATTTTAATTTCAAAACATAGTTGTAATATTTTTTGAATTATTCCAAAAATATAACAAAATAATTACAACACAATTACGCTGATTAATATAATAACTTCGAATAGCCCTCAATGTCTGCTTGATTAGTTGAATTTTATAGCGCTCTAAAGATGTATATGTCATGAAAACTTTTTGTGATTCACCCATAGATCATATATACTAACGTATGATCTAGGGATTCACCCTCTGAATGGAACCTTTTGGCGATTTAGGCAATGATTCCCCTTGAAATCGTAATATTCAGGATATTTTCCGAATTCAGAATATGTTGGAACTAGAATAGTGCATTCGTCATTATATGACAGATATCACACGACGGACTTCTGTAATACTCAAGAAATGAGCTTTAACAAACGTTCGTATCATAACATCTTATCAGACTTTGCAGAATAAAAAACATTTGGTTTAGTTTCACTGAATTATATTGTTAATTGGCAAATGTTTCGGGTTGTTACCCACTTCTCCAAAGTTAAACTGAACTACACGTTCTGTTTATTTTAGCTTTTTATACCAAACCAAGTGTTTTAATTCTACATATTGATACGCGAATATTCAATCAACTGTATTAGAATTTACTCTAAAGCAGTTGTTGTTTTTCCACAGAATTTATTGAAATACTGACTTTACCAAACATTAATATTAAATATTACATTTAATACTGTTATGTGCATATGGTTATTACCATATGCATTTACTATTTGTGCATATGGAAATAACCCGTGCTATATTATCATTTTCCAAACCATAATTATATCTAACATTGTTAAACGGAAGAATACACAATATAGGTATTGTAATATTCGAATGATTTAAATTTATACAGTCTTAGTTTAAGCCGGTGTATAAAACATGTTATGATAAATTATTCTGCAAGAAATTAGTACATATGTCAATTAATTGTTCGTTTGATGTACACAGGGACCTGTAAATACAGTAAACAGTAAAGTAAATATACGCCAATCGAAACGATTGGCGAACGAAAGCCAGATGCTATATATAGACAAAGAAAATAAGCTGATGTATAAACGGTTGCAAGAAGTGGTAAGAAACTCTTTTTTCTAAAGTGTATATTTATATATATATATATATATATATATATATATATATATATATATATATATATATATATATATATAAACGGCTTTTAAATTCAGTTTATGAAGTAGTTAAAGGACAGTAAAAATCTTAATCAAATAACTACAATTTTCAAAGTACCTTTAAAAAATATATAAATATTGAATAATATTAAGCAAAAAAGTTAAGAAACATAATGATCATGGCAATATGTGAATACAATATAGGACAAATAATAATTTAACAAATGGTCGACAATACTGAAGTAAATAATTTGATCAACAGATAAAGTGCCATTTCTATGAAAACTCTATGTTTCAAAAATATGTGAAAGTTAGAACAAAGAATATTATTGGTTGATCGTAGAAATTTTATCCCTCTTATGATATAATTCATCTTTCGACCAGAAAGTACAGATTAGTATGCCCAGATTATCAAATCAATTCATATATCGAGTATTCGTTGTCTATGGCTTTTGTGTTTTATTGATTATAATTAATTATTAGACGCTTGAACCTTACTTTACTTACGTAAGTAAATTGGTTGTAGCTTAATGCAATCATCGACTACTAAGAGCCATCAAAATTTCAATATATTTCTATATACCACCCCTTCATTTGTTTGTCTGATTGTTCAAGAATGTGGACCATACAACAGTATCTTATTTCGAAAAACTTCAATTTCATAATTTATAAATAAAAGTTTTATATTAACAAAAACCTGTTGTCTTCAAAATACTTGTCATCTGAAACAAGAGCACAAGGTTGCTATATAACTATAAAAAAAACAATATTCGATATTTAATACTCACAACGAACGTCGAAATGCTAATTGTTTCTCTAGAAATGTATTTTCTGAATTGTTTCTCCAATTGAGCATAAACTTAATAAAACTTCTTTTAGTAATTCGTTTATTTGTAATTCTACCAGAAATCGAGATATTCTTATGACCCGAAAGAATGGAAACATTGGAAAAATGAACTGAAAAATTCTGCAAATTTTCCATTTATCCTCTTCAAGAAGCGTAATCTTGATAAAAGTTTAAGAACCGAACCATCTATCAGTAGCGGTTTAAACCAGGTTGATATCTATATTCAGTGAGTATATATTGAGAATATGAAGGATGAATTTCAAAGTAGTTTCATTTTACATTTAACCTGAATTATAATGTAATCCACAGATAATACCAACATTTAGAGAATGTTCTGTGATGTAATCTAAGTAAAATCAATGAATATTCTGAAAGCGTAGAGTTTATGAAGAACTTCGAAAAAATTTAGTAGGACATACTTGTTCTATTCTATTCATTATTTTTGTAATTAATTTGCCTTTTATTTATTAGATCTTGTTTAAACATAATAACATGAATTTCAGTACTATAAAATATTTGAAGGTTACTAATAAAAAAAATCCAAATATTATCGAAATAATTCTATCCGATATATTTAAATTTTAAAATACAAATTAAAATTCTATTTAGAAAATACTACCATGAACCACTAAACTGAACAAGCAGAGTACAAATTACAGAGTCAACTAGTGATGGAAATTTTCTCTAGTCTTTTTCATAGGCATAAATAAAAAGTTTTTGAAATTTTAATTTTTCGTGATTTAGATGAAGATTTTTCTTCTGTCTGATGTGTATTTAGCTGAGCGTGATTTCCTGACTCATTTGAAACAGAAAATAATAATAACTCATAGATAAAATTCGTCTGTTTACATGAGCTTAAAGATATTTTTCAACTATGTTATTATATAGAAAGCCTGAAGATGTAGTATAGAAACTAATAACATTCTCAACTACAGCTGTTTCATGGATTTCAAAGTACATAAAGGCGAATATCTTGGAAGAGTTATTATACTTTTGTATTATTTCTTCGAACCACTGTTGGTTCAACATTTTTCGAGATCATGCTCAGAACTTGAACAACCAAATTACAAAAATTGTCTCGTTCATCGAATAGTGAAGAATAAATACCTCGAAGCAGGGAACGTGGCAGTTAAATCTAATTTTGGAACATCGACGGCAGTATACGAAGGAAAATTTAATCATATGAACAATAAATTAAAACATACCAAAACAGGTACGTATTACACATTATTAAGGAAGAAAAAGTATTTTTCAAAACACGGTTAATTTTTTCAATTTGAACGATGCTTTATCGATCATAATCGATTGCTATGTGATACTAACATGTTTCATTTGCAAAAATCGAAATAAATGAAAAGTTATTTAGTATTGAAAATATAGATTTCGTACGTAGTAGAAGCACGTATTATAATAATACTTCCTTATAGAACAAAACAGTATATCTTGCTCAGATCCCATGTGATAAAGCTTTGAATATTATATATATATATATATATATATATATATATATATATATATATATATATATATATATATATATATATATATATATATATATATATATATATATATATATATATATATATATATATATATATATATATATATGAAAAAAAACACAATTATCGGTATAGCCCGCAACTCAATTGGAAGCAGCCGTTGACACGTGTTTCGAGCTTATTGGCTCTCCTCAGAACGGCGTAGCCAAGTTCAAGGTGTACGAACCTGGAGATGGAATACACAACAAAAGAACACACCTGCAAAGGAAGTCTCCACTGCTAGGCTTCCACGTGAACTCTCCGGGTTTGGAGATTTGGTCAATGTGGATTCCATCTCCAGATTCTTACACCTTGAACTTGGCTACGCCGTTCTGAGGAGAGCCAATAAGCTCGAAACACGTGTCAACGGCTGCTTCCAATTGAGTTGCGGGCTATACCGATAATTGTGTTTTTTGTCATTTATACTTTTCACCGCAAGAAAATTCTTCATTCTTTATTTACTTAGTCGGTTGAAGACTCCATAAAGGATAAATAGTCGGCACATTGGCGATACCTTGACCAAATCTCCAAACCCGGAGAGTTCACGTGGAAGCCTAGCAGTGGAGACTTCCTTTGCAGGTGTGTTCTTTTGTTGTGGATTCCATCTCCAGGTTCGTACACCTTGAACTTGGCTACGCCGTTCTGAGGAGAGCCAATAAGCTCGAAACACGTGTCAACGGCTGCTTCCAATTGAGTTGCGGGCTATACCGATAATTGTGTTTTTTGTCATTTATACTTTTCACCGCAAGAAACTTCTTCATCCTTTATATATATATATATATATATATATATATATATATATATATATATATATATATATATATATATACATGTAGATAAATAGATAAACATATACAAAACCTGAAGATTAGTATTACCTTGTTTTGTCAGGTACTTTGTCAATGGTCAGAGAGAAGAATTTGAAATATACTTCGAAGTTCTGCATCACTTTTCAGCCAATGGAGCAACTTGACAGGAGGAATATAGTAATTGGAAAGATAGTCAGCGGTGCCGATGTTTTAATGAAGATTAATGGATATGGGCGAAAAATTGGAAAACCTCTAATTAAGATAGTAATTTCGAATTGTGGTCAACTAACAGAAAATATTTGAAATATCAAAATCTCACATATTTCTCTAACATTATTCGTTGATCAATACAAGTCTTATGAGTTAATATGTTTCAGCACATAGATATATATTTGAACAATGTAAACATTATATTCTACATCATATTTCATTTTATATTTCAATACATACTTAGTTTTTAAATGTATTTTCAATATCTTGAACTTGAATTAATCTTATAAGCTTTGCGAAAAGGAAATCATCAATTAGGTACGGATAGGCAACAAATCCGCACGCACTTTTATAAAAATAGAACCTACAAAAATTTTTGATATTGCTCACATAGTGCTAAGGTCTGTTCCACATATCAATCTTATATATGTTTTCATCGGAACGCACATAAATCTATATGACAAAAAACATGCCCTAGGATTATAGGCGCTTTGGAGATATATTACATCATTGATGTAATATATCTCCGTGATGTGAAATATGGTGATATTTCACATCACTGTGATTTGGAAATCACACAAATCACACCTCCGGTGACTACATATTTCAAATCACTGCCATGTTTTAAATATATGCAGGGTTACCAACTCATGGAATTTTTCCCCCCGTAGTCAAGTTGAAAAACCCCTAAAATCCCCAAGAATTGTTTTTAAAACTAAAATTCGAAGAAAAAATATATATTTAGGTTTTATTTTGCAATTATAAGGTACTCAAGTGTTTTTTATTATTGAAATTAAATATTTATTATTATTTAAAATAATTAAAATATTATTTTTCAAATTGAATTAAATTTTACATTTAATTTTTGGAAATGAGAATATTAGGAATAGTTGATAGGGTATTATTTTACACAAAAATTAAATTATTTATTTACTAATTATAAAATTTTTTATTATCCAACCTTCATTAGGAAAAAGTATTGAATATTGTCATCATGAAATGGATCTTTTTATTCAAGATAGAAAAGAAAATTAATTTTAGTTATTTAAATTATGATAGGAAATATTTTGGAATATTTTAAAAATACCCTGAAAATTTTAATCCCCTAAAAAAAACCCACTGAACATTTTGTCCCCCTAAATTTAGGGGGAAAACCCCCAAGTTGCTATCCCTGAATATATGGGTGAAAAATGAAGTGGTAGGTAGATTCGTAGACGTTCGTGAGGTTTATCGCTACCGCCATCTACATTATCTAGTTAGAAGTATAGGAATATTTACATACAGAAAGCTTTTTTGAATATTCAATATTAGGAAACGGCATTAATCTGTACGCCAAACTTCGAATCAAAAAATAATGTTTCTTGTTTCGTCTCGACATTGTCTCTTTTAAAATTTGATTTTAACAGTTATAAAAAAAATTTTGAATAATTATGATAACTAAGATTGGAAATACAATTTTAGAATAATCTTTTTCTTCTGAAAATTGAAAATATTTAGATGAGGATTACTTGACATATTTGATTCAAATAAAAAATTTAATATTCTTAATATCGAGCATATAATGCAAAAATTCAATTTAGAACTGATTGAATTTATTTAATTAACATCATAATAAAAAAAAACAAAAAATCAAACAAAAAAGATTTCCTTCATGTTATGAGACAGATAAAAATAATTCATTAAGAGATTATTGGATATTTATATGTATATGCATATAAATGTAAAGAAAGTTCAATGCGGGGGAAAGAACAAACAAATGTATAAATCATAGGTATAGCCGGCAATCGTGTCGACGGAAGCAGCTCTCTTCAGAACGGCGTAGCAAAGTTCAAGGTGTACGAACCGCGAGAGGGACTAAAAAGCAACAACAAAAATACGAATTTCCCAACCCGGAGAGTTTATGCGGAAGCCCTACAATCTACAATAATATATATATATATATATATATATATATATATATATATATATATATATATATATATATATATATATATATATATATATATATATATATTTAGTTTCTAAAGATTATTACAACACAAAATATCATAGATTGAGTGCAACAATAATGAAAGCCGTCATATATAAACCTCTGGTCTTTTCCACCATGTATAGACTTAACAGGCATCCAGAAACTCTTCAATACTATAAGGTTCACAGGTCACTATGAATCTTTGAATGCCTCTCCTGAATTGGTTATAGGTTTTTTATTTCTCAAGTTACTAGGAATTGAGTTAAAGATTTTGATTGCCATATAATGTGAGCCTTTTCCGGTACGCGAGAAACTGTGTGCGAGAAGATGAAAGGCTGAATTTTCCTGGTGTTATTCGAGCTGAGATTATTCTTAAAATAAGAAGGATGTTTGTGAAGAAATAGCAATATTCTGTATATATACAAGCCATATACTGTCATTACATTGTCCTTCCTGAACAAACCTCTACATGTTGTACGAAACTCTTGTTTATATATTACTCTCATTGCACACTTCTGTGCTATGAAGATCTCACGAACTGCAGAAGAAGCACCCCAGCACCTATACCATATGTAAGTAGGGCCTGAAAGTTGGCAAAGTACACCACCTTGAGTACATCAGTGTCCACCTGTTCTCGTAGCATTATGGGAGTATATATGACTGTGTGTAACTTCTTTTTCAATGTGTTGATGTGATTGCCATTTAAGATGTTTGTCTATATGTACTCCTAAGAATTTTACTGATTCTTTCGTAAGATTGAGATGTAAGATTGAAGATCAGATACTAGAATTTTCAAAAAGTATATCAACTCGGAAGGCATCGATGACCGAATCCATTAACATCTATGATACGATATTTTTTCAATAGCAACATCGATGTGAAAACATCGATGTTTTCACATTTTCATTTCGTGTAAAAATAATATAATTAATTGCTCTCAATTTTACTCACACCTTGTAAAAATTTCAACAAATAATAACTATCCACTTAACTTTTATGAACTACTTTCAGTCCTAGTCGTCAAACAGTTAAGTTAGTTACTGATTTTCTTTCAACAAACAAAATTAGACTATAAGAATATAGATCGCTTCACAGTAGTTTTACTAACGCCACTCTATTCCTTATTTTTCTCTCCCCGCACATAGTATACCTACCTTTTTTTTCGTAGGTATATAAAACCCCCAAATTAAATCAAATCTGGTGACAAACATAACATTCAAGTCAAATTACAAAAACCCAAATATTCCATCCGGTATTGGAAATTTTCAAGATCCGCAGGAATGCGGGCCTGGTGGATGAGTCAGTTTGCTGTGTAGATGGTTATTGCATGGTTGAAAGATAGAAGAATAAGAAGAACATCGATGATCCTCGAACAATCCTTGCAGCAGATACATGTCAATTCAAATGTCAAAATGAAATGCTAAAATCACAAACAAATAGGCGCCATATTGTTCACCTCGTTACTATGATCTTCCTCTAGTATAATTTCGGTGTTTTTTTTTGAATTCATATTGCACAGTTAATTTACTTTTGTGTTAAGCTTTCAGTTGCAGGTCGGAAGTGCACAAAAACATTCCCAAAATATGATGACTACCTATCAACAAGAACGCCTTGTAATGAACGGTGGAAATACTATGGTATGCAATCTGTTGTATATTGGAACATCATAAAGTATACTGCTCGATTATTGTTGATATCTATATGAGCCTGTGACAAATATATACCATATATTATTAATTAATAATGATAAAGTTATTGGTTCATTTTTTTAAAATGTTATTAGCTTCATCATAAAAGGGTAAAATCACGACTTGTTTTTGTTCCCATGAATTTTGTGTTAAAAATCAGGAATATGAAGTCAGTACACCTGGAGTATTTACTCAATGCAGTAACTAAATATACTGAAAATTTTTAGTAGTTTATCGTTAGAAGTTGTTTGTAATTATTAAAAAAAGATAGAAAAATAACAGCATAACAAAATTTTAAATAGAGATAGAAAAATAACAACATTTTTTTTAAGAAGAACAATTTGCTTCAAATAATTTTGTGTTGATGTCTAATAGCTAGTGGTTCCATAATGAACTTTTATATATGTGTGTAGAGAGAGAGATACCTAATTCTATATTTTATTGTTAAATCAAATTTTGCTGACGGCTACTATTTCAGCCACCACAAATTAATGTACCTATCTCTGAAGAACAAATTCAAGATGGATTACAAGATGTTCCGATGGAAGAAACAACAAATTTTGAGAATGTTTTGGAATTACAGCCAGAAAAGCAATCAGGCAGTAAGTATAATATTGTTTTATTTTATTCTAAGGTTAAAAACCTCAAGTGCGGGACACCCATACTAATGTGTGATGTCTGCTTGAGATGTTGCAGAATTGAGATCAGCCCATTCGTAACCAAACTTGGAGTTGACGTTGATTTGCTGTTGTAACCATAGCCTACGTGGTGTAACCATAGCCTTCGTGGTTACTGGTAGGGAATAGATAGTTAGTGTTTGAATATGTGTTTCAAAAGTTTCTAACCACATTAAGGTGTCGGTAATTATATAATTAAGGTATTTTATGTGCCATAAATCAATAGATAAATTTAATGACCCTTAGATCATTGTGTATGATTTATTTCACTGTTTACACAGCTCTGAAATTTTCTTTATAATTATATTTAAACAATTATCTCTTGAAAAAATATAATAAAATAAAAACAAAGAGTTTGGTCTAGAAATATGGAACCTATGTAAAAAAAGAACTCTTTGGTTGAGGTCATTATTTTGAAGAAGTTAAGTTTCCATACATCATATGATGCATAAGTTAGTACTAAGATTATTCACAGATAACTATTTTTTATCACAGCAGTGAATGAAAAGATTCATTGAGAGACGGATGGTCCAATGTTTAAACACTTTTAAAAAAACTATTTTTAAATGGAAAAACAAAACACATATTCTCTCATGAAGTGTATTTAGGATGAAATCCCTTTGCTGAGACATTTCTATTTTCTGTTTGTGTTTCCAGATTCATACTATTAGTTGATCCTGTTGAGAATGTCTTGCTTGAGCCTTGTCTGACTTCTACAGGATACAAGAGATAAGGATATTTTAGTACATGTGAATTCTATTTCATTTTATATGTTGAGATGATAAATATAAAAATTTCTTGTCATACCACATATCTATAATATGTAATATATAATCAAGCTTAACAATATCAGCAAAGTAATTCTAGAAAGAATATTTTTCTTAAAATCTGATTGTTGTAACTAATTTTGTTTTTTTGTCAGTTTGGGATTTACTTATTTTCGTAAATCTAATTTTTAATTTCACCACAATATGAAATAATATAATATATTATATAATCTATAGTACGAAATTGTAGGTGTCTCTTTCATTACAGCTTATATATGGGGTCTTGGAGTCTTTCAATTTCTTGGCCCTGAAATTGTCCAGCATCTTAATCCAAACCTTAATTTTGAAAAAATCAACTTATGGCAATAGGTTGACTTCTGTTTTAATTTTCCAGTGCTATTTTTATATTTCTCTTCGTAATATCTGTTTACATTGTTTGATATGTCCAGAAAAATTCTCAGAGTATAATTATTGATCCTAAGTTTTTCAGCATCTTCGAAAATTTTATTCAGTCAGAACTTCTCAAGAGTTGCTGGTAACATGACAAGGCTACAAGTATCATATTGGGAAAATTTAATGGATTCATATCTTAATATTAATCATATCAGCTACACATATATTTTTGGGGTATTATTTATTCAATTGCAAACAGAATGTTAAAAATAACATCATTCAAATTCTGTTTTCACCCTGACCTAGTGCTGGACATGTTTATTTAGTTTCAAAAAATAAGTGGTAAAAATATTAATCAATTGAAATTTCAATTCATCAAATTTCAAAAAGTTTCTCTTTTAATTATAATTTTGATGTATTAAATGAATTATCAATTTTTTTCTCTCAGAGATTTCCCAATGTTAATTTTGTTTTCCCTGAATATTTTGTGGATTATTTTATTTTATTTATAGGTTCAAACTGAAAATTGCTGCATCTAGAGGACAGTGAGATTCAGCAGATTTAACTTTAGCAAATTTTTATGGAAAACTAAAATGTAATTTCATGAAAATCATTTTGCAAATTTGTATTAATATGGAAGTTCTCACATATAATTAGATGAAAAACAAAGTATGGCAAATATTTTAGTCATAAATGTTCCAATGGGTTTGTGTATTAATATATTATTTCAAATGCTTTATTATGTGTTGTCAAAACTTATCAAAAAACATAATGTGAAAACTTTCATATTTCCCTCCAAGTTTCAATAAAAATTTGGCCAACTGTTGTTTAGGGACAAACAATGGGTAAAAATTATGTAATGTTGCAGTGTTAGTAATATTTATTGTTGAAAATGATTTCACATTTTCAGTAACTTTAGATTTGCTGCATTAATTTATTTTAAATATCAAAAACTAAATGACAATGTTATTTTGAGTTAAAGATCATCAAGTAAAGGACTACGGGAGAAAAAAAATTGTGCTTTTGCATTGAAATAGAATTTGTATAATGTTCATTGAGTACAGTTCTACTAACATTGTAACATGTTTTTTGAACAATGTAATGCATTGTCAAAGTAGCTTCACAGAAAAGGTTATATAGAGAATTTTCAAATAATAATGGTAAAAATATAAGGCTTTGTGTGTTCATAATTCCAATTGAGGCTGCAGATAGGGAATCAATATTTATGGGAATCAACAGTGCAATTCCACACGTTCATAGAGTCTGTTAGTGAACCTCTTTTTATTATAGATAAAAATACTTTACATGTTAACACAGTAGTTAACAAATGATTTTATTGCATATTAGAGTACATGGACATATTTCATCATGATCAACTGACATGTATAACAAATTATTACGGATAGATATAGTTAAAGTGCCAAATTTTGTTGATTATTATATGATTAGATATACGATAATGTACTATTAAAACATTATTCATGTGATCTCACTGACATTACTGAAATTCAAGTTTTTTCAGTAATGTTTAAATATTCCTCGATATTTAACAGTTGTTTAATTGTACAGAAAATATTGATTTATAAATCAATGCACATTTATAAGCAAGTGAATAATAGTTAATACTGCCATCTATTAATTTGAAATTAACTTATTTTGGACGATTAATATAGTAGTTAGATAGGAATAAGATATATTAGATTTTTTAAGTGTTGAAATATGTAGCAAAATTAATCCCAATAGGTTTAAGAGTTTTATTAAAAATTATTTTGTTGAATCCATTTTTTTCAGATAACTTATTTTTTAAATAAGTTCTGAGTAATATTAAGATTTGAATATACAAAGTCCTTATTGAAGCTACTTTGATTTTGTTCTATTCAATTGGTACAGATATTATAGAAATATAGTCAATATTGAAAAATTGTTGTTATTGGTGAGTAATGAATTGACATTTGTTTTAGATGGAACACAACCAGTTGAATATATCTATGACATTAACCAAACAGGGGAGGTGGTTACAGGTATGTTCTACTTGCAATAGTAATTATGTTACTATTGTAAGTAATTTATCTACTTACAATAATAATTTTGGATTCATTGATTAAAAATGATAATTATTTAGGTCCAGGGGCCAGAAGTAATACCATTGCTGGTATATTGGGTGGTTCACTTCCAAAATTATCATCCGATAATGCAGATTCAGTGAGCAAAGCCAAAAAGTATGCCATGGAACAGAGTATTCGAATGGTTCTCATGAAACAAACACTAGCACACCAACAGCAGGTATTCAGTGTTTTTTTTTGTAAATGTTCTAGTTGCTTCTTTGGATCATGGCAAAGGTAGATCTTTAATTGAAACTCACTACTCTTTGATGCTTTATAATTTTCTGATTTTGATATTAATTTTTCATAAAAATATTAAAATATCAAATTCATGTGTATTAAAAAATCTGAAACCGAAGCTATTCATATCAGACAATTGTCCTCAAGGTAAAAACAGTTCAATTTATCCAATTACAGTGTAAACTCTATATAACGACACTGAAGGGACTGTACATTTTTGGCCTATAGAGAGTTGTCGTTAAATGGAGAGAAGAAAAAGTTTATTTCAAGTAGTTATGTATACAAAAAAAAAATCTTATTTGAACGCTATTGCGTATATTCGGTTATTTTTGTCTATGACGTATTTTGCAGTACAGGTAAATTTTCCTGTATTCTTTTAAATATTCACATCCTGCTATATTGAGGCATCTTGGTGATAAAGTACTTTTCGTATCAGTATCAGTAAAACTTTTTCGTCAATACAAAATGTTTTTCTTTAACTAGCCATGTTTACAGTTTGAAAGTTTGTGAGCAACTAAGAATGTGATAACGTTCAACTAAGAATGTGATTAAGTCCATGTCTCCTACTTATTAGTGATGGTCAATACCAGTCTACACATGCAATCCGATTTTGTGAACAAAAGAACGAATTTCTTAGAAAGTTTGGTTTGCATGATGCTGAAAGTTGAGTTTATTACGGGCTAGGATAATAAAGCGACAAAGAACGTACTCGGCTGCACGGATTTCACTAATTTTGGCAAATTAAGAGGTACTTTTTATTACTTAATGTTGTCGATATTTACAGTGGGTGTAACGCTATATGGAGTGTATCAGTGTATTGAAAACAAGCTAAACCAACCAAAGACGAGTGATGTCGACGCTTTAGGGAGTTTGTGGTTAAATCGAGTGATGTTACATTGAGTTTACACTGTATATTTAAAATTTCTCCTACTTTCAGATTCATTTCATATATTGCTGCACACAATGGATATATTTTAATTCAAAGAACTAATTGTTAGGCTAATAATTTCTATTCATTACATGATTATAGGTTCATTTGTAGTACTTTAATTAAACTGTCATCAAATTGTTGGTATAATTGTCTTAAATTTTCAATCATTACTTACCATATATAACAGTTGGTAAATATGCTAGTAAACATTTTTTTAATCCAGATTAGTTAAAAAAATAATAATTTCAGATTTATATTAAGAAGTTCAATGAAGATTTATTACTGAAAGTTGAATTTTTACATGTTTCAAAGAAGCAACATAATTCTATTTGTTAAAAATTGGTATAATGCCGTTATTTTGTTTTATTGACTAATATCAACAAGAATGCAATATTTTTACAAATCTATTCAACATAATAGCATTAAAAATATTTATTTCATTAGCATCCCTACTAATTATTCAGTAAAAAATAAAAATTTAGAATCATTGTACATCAAGTAATTTATTCAAGAAATATACTTATACAATATGTATGAGTATTTCTTGAGGCATAAAATTCATCAAATGCAGGAAGATCAGTTATTGAATTGATTTTAAAATAGAAAAATACATTATATAATTATAATGGTAAATATGTTCATATATGGTTCTATCATGACTCACGTAGATTTATATTCACCATGTAGATTTCTGCATTTTTAACATCTTTGTCATGAATTTTTTTTTCATTTATAATCTATTTAACATAATTAATATGATTTCTTAATATAAGAAGAAAAATAATTGAAATCTTGAGATGTTGCCATATCTTGTTTAACATCAGTTAACAAAATTATTTTCTGGTAAAGATTTAAAGTTAGATACATCTTTGATGTATTTTCGTTCATTTAATGACAAGAAATACAGATATTATTGGTAATTTGAAACATAATTTTTAATGATTTTTTTCCTTTTGATTTAATATCAATGATGAAATACTGATATTTTATAATATCAGTATTTAAAGTTTTGCTTTATACCAATATGAAAAACTGAAAACACCAACAAATTTGTGATGTTAAAGTAACTGTGTACCATATCGGTTTTCTCTGTTCACCTAATATATATATATATATATATATATATATATATATATATATATATATATATATATATATATATATATATTTTTTTTTTTTTTTTTTCATTAATTTATATAAACTGAGTACATGCCAAACTTTAGGAATAGCAACATCATTGAAATATGTCAACTTAACTTTCTAACTATATATAAATCTATATCTACTAATCAATATTATTACCTGCAGGAAGCTTATAAGCATTATTTTGTGCAATTGCTTTGGATAGTCTACTTCGTCTAATAAGTAATGAATAAAAACATTTTGTTTATAACTTTCATTTCAAGCTTATGGTTCAGTACCTTTTGATGTATATGAAGAGTAAACGTTTTCCAAAATCCTTAAATTAAAAATTTTTTCATCCTAAACCAATGTAATCAATACTCGATTAGTATCGATTACAAAATGCTAAAATATGTTAATTTCATCTTTGAAAGTACTAATCTAGTTTTGCTTCGCAGAAGAATAGAACCTTCCAGCGTCATCAAGTACTAAATTTGATGTGCAGGTTAGTGCGTATGCGTAGACACGCAGCACCCGCCCTGGGGGGCGAGAGCTCGCCCCCATGCTATTTTTAATAACGCAAAAATTTAAAGAACAAATGTCAAAACGGCTCCTCTGTTGCAGCAAATGGCAAGTCAGAGGACCCAGGTACAACGACAGCAGGCTCTCGCCCTCATGTGCAGGTTAGCAGCGTTTTTTGTCTAAAGTATCTTTATAGGTCAGAGAAATTGTAAGTATTGAAAGCTGTTAAGAAAATTCATCAAATTTTTATTAAAGCATCCATCCTGAAACATTTTTTAAAATTGACAGGTTATGAACTTTTTACTCTACATAAAAACAAAACCTGTATCAGATTTGACCTTTCACATTTGAAGGCATTTGTTTTTACAGATCTCTACAATATTGCAAAAGCATTTTCTCAAATTTTTTTGAAGTATGTGAACAATTGATTAATGGAACAGATATAGCTGCTTTCAAAAATCTGGCTTACATTAGTTTTACAAAGATTACCCAGGCTACTTGGCTCAAAACAATTATTTCTTAAACTCAAAAGCATATGAAAACTTTAAGCAAAAGAGACAATTAATTTATACACATATAATAAAAATACCTATCAAAAATATAATCCCTTTATGCTTTTGTTTGTATAACTAAACAAATATAAAGCTATAAGTATTATTATAATTATTAGGAGCATTAAAATGAATATTCTCATACATTTCATGAAAAAGTTTCATAAATTCAGCACAATACTCACAAATTCTTTGGACAACTGAATGAAGTGTTAGAAATCTTTTCATTCAGAAGTTTTCAATTCTCAAATAATTTACTTTAAAAATAAAATTCAGTATGATACAATGAAAGACAGTAATCCTCCATTTTAACTTATATTACAAATATATAAATATATATATATATATATATATATATATATATATATATATATATATATATATATATATATATATATATATATATATATATATATATATATATATATATATATATATATATATATATATATATATATATATATATATATATATATATATATATATATATATATATATATATATATATATATATATATATATATATATATATATATATATATATATTATATAATCATTAAACAATTGATTGATTTAGTCTTACTATATTGTGAATGAGAAAATTAATGATTCATTGCCTAAATATGCAGTTGATTGTTGAAATTCTCAACAAGAAAAATTATCAATGGATAAGTTAATAAAGGTATAAAAATAAAAACTTCTTCATGAACATGCAGCTTCAAATGCATGACATGTAATCTGTTTTTCTAGTTCGAAAATAGATATATATATATATATATATATATATATATATATATATATATATATATATATATATATATATATATATATATATAATTATATGTAGTAATACATATTATTGGCTATGATGATTGTTATCTATTGAAGTTGTTGAGGAATGATATTTCTCCGACTTATGACTCTATGCTGATAAGATCTGAGCTTAATTTATTAATTATCTTAGAAAGTAGTTATAAATTTACTTTGAAACTACAAATACAAGTATCTGATACTGATCAATAACTCGTATTTTAAATGTCCTATTTTAATATTAATATCCATTTCAATTTATGAGAATAATAAAAATTATTTGGTGTTATATGCAAAAATATAAATTAAAGGAATATATTTTATTGTTTGTTCCTCCTCTTTTTAAGAAAATATAAAATTTTAATATGATGACATCTCGTATAAGCATTCCTCAAACATTCATTGTTAATCCCATAGGGTGTACGTTGGGAGCATCAGTTTTGAGCTCAAAGAAGACACTATTCGCCAATCATTTCTGCCCTTTGGTCCTATAAAATCTATAAATATGTCATGGGATCCAGTAACGCAAAAACATAAAGGTTTTGCATTTGTGGAATATGAAATTCCAGAAGCAGCACAATTAGCATTGGAACAAATGAACGGAGTTATGATAGGAGGACGTAATATTAAAGTAGTTGGAAGACCAAGTAACATGCCTCAAGCTCAAACGGTCATTGATGAAATACAAGAAGAGGCAAAGTTGTATAATAGAATATATGTAGCTTCTATTCATCCAGATTTAACAGAGGATGATATTAAAAGGTATGTTTTTAAAATTATTTCATAATATTAATTATGCTTATGATATAATTATCATTGATTTGTAATATCCTCTAATGTCTATAATAATGAAAAGCTTTATCTTAAAAATGCTTGTACTGTGAGAAGATGTTAAGAAAGTAGTCATAATTTTAGTTAGACTTGTTGGATTTGAAGGAATTTAGTATCCTATATTTGGATTGTAACATACAATTTATTATAAATATATATGTAAAACTTTCTTCTATTATTTCTATACTTTCACTATTGATTAGCAATTTGAATGTTCATTAATTTTTTTCAGTGTTTTTGAAGCTTTCGGTCCAATTATATACTGTAAGCTGGCTCAAGGTAGTTCAGGACATAAGCATAAGGGTTATGGTTTCATAGAATATGAAACAGGTCAAGCTGCCAATGAAGCAATAGCCAGCATGAATCTTTTTGATCTAGGTGGGCAATACCTTAGAGTTGGAAGAGCTATTACCCCACCCAATGCTTTAATGGGACCATCTGCGGGTTCTGGGGCTATGCCTACCGCGGCAGCAGTAGCTGCAGCAGCAGCAACCGCAAAAATACAAGCTATGGATGCAGTTGCTAGTAATGCTGTTGCTCTGGGATTGACTAAACTTTCCCAACCAGTTGTTACAACAGCTATATCGGCTATCGTACCACCACCTGGCATTGCCATCCCTACCGTAAGTTTAGGTCATATTTTAGGATTTTAGACAATTCATAATCTGCTTTGCCATTTGGAAATTAATAATACCACATCAATTTCATAAAGATGTCATTTTTGTTTTCTATGAAAAATATTATTGTAACCAATGAGATTTTCCTAATCTGTAACGCAGCACATAGTTTCAGCATCTATATGGCTTATACATTATAAGCTTACAAGTTTGTAGAAACCTACAGAAGCCATCCTTCAATCAATTGATAAATTCCTATAAGCTGAAAGTAACTTTAAAATCATTGTATTTAATGATGAATTTGAACTTAATTGATAAAACACTGTGAGAATAAAAATTTAGAATTTATAAAATGGAAGAACGCCAATTTTATAAATTCGAATGATGTAGAACTTTCATGAAAAATTAAATCGAACCAACATTGCTTTCAATTGAATATGAGTATTTTACATGTACTCACCTATATAAAACTTGTTGGAAATACAAACCTTTTTCATCTTATTAATTAATTTTGTCAACTTATTTGGATTAGTCCAATAACTGAAGAAACAAAAATCTATAAATGAACTACTTTTTGTAGAGTGATTGCTGGTTTTGTATATAAAGAAGGCTTATTCAACAGGTACCTGGAGTTATACCTACTGTTGCCGCTACTATCTCTGGAATTTCAACAGTACCTGTAGGACCTCCAGTTGTAACTGTACCTACGCTAGGAGTATCAGGAGTGACAGCTCCTCCTGTTAATCTTCCCGGCTTAGCCAACCCTGGGGTCGTAACGCCAGGCGTAGCCTTAACACAGTACCATAATGTATCGACGCCCGTCATTACGCCAATAGTTAATACAATTCCACAAAATGTGATACCTCCACCAGTCGTTGTTACACCCACACTAGCACAACCAGCGTTACCAACGACTACTCCGAATCAAGAAGCGCTGAAACGAGCTCAAGAGGCCCAAATGAAACAACAGGAAGAGCTTCAGAAAAAACTATTAGATCAGAATGAACCACAAACTCTTCAACAACAAGAAAATATGTCGATCAAAGGACAGAATGCTAGACACCTAGTTATGCAAAAATTGATGCGTAAAGTAGATTCCAGGGTAGTGATACTAAGGAACATGGTAGGACCTGAAGAAGTTGATGAGACGCTTGAGGAGGAAATTCAAGAAGAGTGCAGCAAATTTGGTGCAGTAGAGAGGGTAATTGTGTACAATGAAGTACAGACAGAAGGAAATGATGATGATGTTATTGTGAAAATTTTTGTGGAATTCTTAGAAACAAAAGGTAATATGCATAATTTTTTTATCCTTTTCTCCTATAAAATTTGTTATATATTTTTTTAGTATTTAATACCACTGCTAATGAGTCTTTTTAAAAATTATCTAATTGTATAATCAGAACCCCAGATTTTCTTTACTTGTATCTTCAGTAGTTGCTTGCCAATTATTAAACAAATCAGAAATCGAACAGCTACTTATTTTTATCGTTGTATAAGTATTTAAAAATTGCTAAAGTGCATTCCTTTTATCATAGCAAACATGTTGAATCAGATATTTTTAAAAAATCTCTTGTGTTAAAAAATATTCATAAAATTTACAAGTTTTCTTCAAAATTAATGTTTTTACAGAAGCAGAAGCTGCCAGGGATGCTCTAAATGGTAGATATTTTGGGGGTCGTATGGTACGGGCGTCCCTCTATGATCAAACACTTTTCGATCACAGCGATTTTTCCGGATAATATTAAGTTTTTATAGTTTTTTTATGCATGACGACACTAGGATTATCCATTTCCTTCAATGAATTCAGTTTATCACTATTACTAGTGCCTGATTTTTTATGATTGAATATTTTGGTGATTAAATAACATGTGTATATAAAGTTGTAAATAGTTATTAACATAGACTAAGAAATCTCAAAATTGTAGAAGATTCTATTGAATTATACTATTTCTGAATTCATTCTTTGTAAAGTGAAATTTTAAGTAGAATATAATTTACTGATTATATAATAGGTTTTATTTGTCTAATTCAAATTTGATTGCTATTAAATTTCTGAAATTCTATATTTGTGTAGATATAAATTAATTCAAAATTTATAAG
Organism: Henosepilachna vigintioctopunctata; assembly: GCA_030704895.1. Taxonomy (NCBI): domain Eukaryota; kingdom Metazoa; phylum Arthropoda; class Insecta; order Coleoptera; family Coccinellidae; genus Henosepilachna; species Henosepilachna vigintioctopunctata. The sequence continues at coordinate 2,405,965 of JARQZJ010000071.1, read as the reverse complement.
TACACAAATTATAACAAACAAGTTTGTCACTTCATTATTTAATCAAATAAAGACTACCCTTAGACAAAAGAGAAACGACTGTTTCCTTTAATAATGAACAAATTCTGGATTTTTAGTCCATATGGATGTAAAAATCATTCACCTTTTGTATCTGATTGAATGAACTTGTTGAGCAATTTCTTTAATTTCAAAGATACTACTATTACTGAGAGTTTTAATTAACAATCATCTAAAAATATAATTATATTCTGGAATCTAAAATACCATGGAAGTCTGTGCTTACAAGAGGGCTTTCGTAGTCTTTGGGTTTTTCCTTTACAATACTTTGTTTTATTATGCCCGAAGTTCCCGGGGCTCGATAAATTTCTTCTGCACTGTTTTCCTCGTCGTCATCTTCAAGGTTGTCTAAAAATGAAAAATAAATCACACAACCAACTCGAAAAGATACTTGGCTTGATTTCACAAGAAAGTTTTTGTACCTTGCATATATTTGCTTTATCATGCATTCTAGAGTTCTTTCTCAACAGTCAAGGATAAAAGTATGTGATAATTTAGAACATACCTAAATATCTTGGGTGCACAAATCTATCCTTCCATATTCGATAGGCTACAAATACTATTGAACAGAAAAGTACAGAACTCAATATAGCCAATATTAACCGCAATGAATTAGCCTTAAAAGTTGAAACAACTTAATTGTAAGTTTTGAGCAATTTTGTAGTCAAAACAAACCTCAGATTCAGGATCTTTATTATATCCCACAGTAAGGACTTTCACAGACGTTATTCTCACACCATCATTATCTATACCTCTTGATATGCAACTGTACAATCCTGCTTCCTTTTCTGTTATAGTCTACTAAAAAATACGTTATTTAATATATTGATTGATATGTGGAATCCATTATTTATATATATATATATATATATATATATATATATATATATATATATATTATTTATTTTAATGTTTTTAGCAACAACATTGTAATAATATTATTATTAATACTAAAAATTAATATGAGAAAATACAAAAAAACTATTATATACAAAAACTAAAAATTTGATTTAAAAAAAAATAAGTTTGAGGTTTTGATATGTATAGTAATTCATAAAATTCAATTATTTATTAGTTTTGACAAAGTTGTGATATACAACGAAACGTCATCAAAAATAAAGTATTTAACATTAAAATAAGCCCGTTAATGCTAAAAACATTGAAAATAAACTATCTTAAACAGGCAATAAATCAATTTTAAAAATATATATTTAAATTAGCAGCTCATTATCAAGACTCAGATAATGAGCTGACCGCCCGAAACATGTCGACACAACGTTGTAATATATTATTCAATATATTTCTGAAACATTAAGCCAAGAGTTTGATTCAAATTTTTATTTAATCATGTTTCACCAGGAGGTAAGCGAGAATTCAATCTCAGTTTTATAATTATTTAATAATATTCTGAGCCAGACTTCAATCTCTATTCTCTAATGACCTTATGATACCTAGGTTAAATTGTCAAGTATACAATACGATTTCTAAATGGTTTTATTGCATGTTGGATATGTTTAGTTTTTATAATATTTTTAGCAATAACAGGCGTTTTTGATTGAAGAAACCTTTATTTTAGTTGTTTCATTTTGAATGCAACTTTATCAAAACTATTAAATGATTGAATTTTATAAAATATTAATTCAATTATACAAATCGAAACTAATTCCAGGATAACATCGTGTAGTGTGTACGTACCTTTATTTCGGCATTTTCTGTTCAAATTGTATAAATGAAAGACGTCAACGTCAAAATTGTGGTGGTGATTAAGTATATAGCTCAGAGATAGTAATTTTGTTTGAATTGTGAATATATTTAAAATAATTTCCAAATTATACCTAATTCTAGGTATGAAGTGTGTACTAACTCTAGAAATATTTAAACAATTTGACTAATCAACTCGACGGGTATACGGCATGTGAATAGTGAAACAAGGTAACCTCAGATTCCAAAATAACCTTAACGCAGATATGTTGTATTTCTTTTATGCGTTGCAGCCAAAAATAATATTCTTAATAAAAATTGAGTTATATTGTTATGATAATATTATCATACTTAATAAATATTTGATGGTTTAAATCATTTCACACTTTGCTTAGATTTTGACTAACTATCCTTATATTTGTATTTCAGAAATTTATGCTGAAACCTAAAGCTTTTGAGTACTGACTTCAAAATACAAAAGAGTTGAAAATGATTGCCCCCGGCGCAAGACGTGAAAATGGACACAGTTTATTCCTTGCTGGAAATCATCTACCAAGAAAAGAAATCCAATTATTAAGTTGATTTGAACTAACAACTAAAAGTAATATTGGTATACCTCATAAGTTACTGTGTAATATATGAAATGATAGATTGAATATGAAAAACGCAAGACTTGAAACTGTTCCTGAACTAGAACCTCCAGCACTTCCTCCTAGAAAATATTCTGTTTCTGGCCCTAGAACTGTAAAAAAGTCTTTCTCAGAAAAGGACTCTTTGATAAGTATTAGTAATTCTCTTCAAGACTCAGAATGGTATTGGGGAAACATTAGTAGAGAAGAAGTGACTGACAAATTACAAAATACTATTGATGGTACATTTTTAGTAAGAGATGCATCTAGTAAAGGAGGTGAATATACCCTCACACTTCGCAAAGGGGGTGCTAATAAGTTGATTAAAATATGTTATAGAAATGGAAAATATGGTTTTACAGAACCATATACCTTTGATACAGTGGTTGATTTAATTAATAACTTTAGACATTGTTCATTATCTTTATATAATGCATCACTTGACATTAAACTCTTGTATCCAATTTCAAAATATAACCAAGAAGATGAAGCTGCAAGACTAGAAAATGATGAAAAACTCTGGACAAATTTACGAGAAGTTACTAATAAGTTAGAAATAACTAATAAAAAATTAGGTGAACTATCAAAACTTTTTGCTGAAACAAAAGAAGAAGTTGAAACTAAACGTCAAGCATTAGAATCATATGAAGAACTCATTAAAATGCTAAAGGATCAAGATCTTCAGAAAGTTGTTTGTGATAAAGAAGCGCAACCTCATGAGATATTAGATTTAGAAACGAACCACAAACTACTAAACTTAAGATTAAAAATGTTAGAGCAAAGTTGTGAACAATTGAATGAAAATTTGAAGCAGAGAATTGCACTTAAGAAGTCTCTAGATAGAGAGGTTACATCAGAAAAATTAGTGATACTTGGATTAAGCAAAGAGCAAGAAAAGTGCATTAAATGGCTTCAAGATAGGGGAGTTTCTATGGTTAAAATTAATCAAGTATTGCATAAGTCTGAGAAGGAAGATTTTTCAAATGAAGATCTTGAAAATTTTCCACATCATGATGAATGTACTTGGATGATGCTAGATTATTCTCGACCAGATGCTGAAAGAGCTCTAATGAATACACCTGATGGGACATTTCTTATAAGAAAATCAAGTATGAATGAGCATGCCCTGGCATTATCTATTTCTTGTAATGGTGTTGTGAACCATTGCATAATCCATCGTACCAGTAGTGGCTTAGGCTTTGCAGAACCATATAATATTTATCCAGATCTTAAAGATTTAGTTCTACATTATGCAACAAATTCATTAGAAATTCATAACGATTCATTAAAAACTAAATTATTGTATCCCATTGGAGCTCAATGTTCAGCAAGTTCTGCGTATGTAGAAAGTATGAAAGGTTTAAAAGTGTGATAATTTTGCAGATATAATACTTTTGTGGTTGGAATATTAAATAACTTTTTTTAATGACTTTTAACGAGACATGTAAGTAATTATAGAAACTGAAAGGTAATTTTTCTGGTCTAAGCATTAAATATTACTCAAAGTGTTCATATCCCACAATATTTTTGTGCGCTTAATTAACCCATTCGAAATAATTTTGGAAAAATTTTTGTTTGCTATGACAGAAATTACAGTAACTGTCTAGTCACATCATCTCTTTCAAAATATCCAGAAAAAATATTTTGGTGTTATTGAATCCGGTTAACAAAAAATTTAAATTTAGATGTCAAGGTATTTTACATTACATATATTTTATTATATTTATAGTCAGTGATCTATCGTATTTTGAAGCAACAAACAGAAATTTGAAACTGACGGGCCTCTCTTTCAAAGAGCTTGTAGGGTTGTAATGCTGTCCAGAGGGGCTGCAAATTCATTTAAAACCTATTTAATATGATGAATATTTTGATATTAATATTAATGTTTTTGGTGGCTTCAGAAAGACATACACACACACACATATATATATATATATTTCTTGAAATTGATTCATTGCCTGTTTGATATTTTATTTCGAAAGTTTTTAGCAATAAAAAATAATCAAAAAAAGCCTGTTATTGCTAAAAACTTTCGAAATAATATATATATATATATATACAGACAGATGTTTGTTTGTGGTATAGCAGGTGTACTAGACTAATTAAACGTTGAATAATTAAAGGTTTAATGAACGTTTCAATGGAGTTTCCATCTTCTCCAGCTAAAATTTGAGACAAAAACCTGATTAAAATTGAGACTGGGACAATTAGACTTGAATGAAGTTGAAAGAAACATCACAGGATAAAATACAAAACTATAAAAGCAACAAAACAAAAGAATAAAAGAAAAATTGTATCTCTACAATATTCTGGTGAGATACAATTTTTTTTTTATTTGCTTTTATTTTTTTTTTTGTTTTGTTGCTTTTATGGTTTTGTATTTTATCCTGTGATGTTTCTTTCAACTTCATTCAAGTCTAATTGTCCCAGTCTCAATTTTAATCAGGTTTTTTGTCTCAAATTTTAGCTGAAGAAGATCGAAACTCCATTGAAACGTTCATTAAACCTTTAATTATTCAACGTTTAATTAGTCTAGTACACCTGCTATACCACAAACAAACATCTGTATGTAATACGACCGACAGGTAAAAAACGACGAATTTGAAATATATATATATATATATATATATATAAATATAAGGAAATAAAATTTTTTTGTGCTTATGGCACTGAATGAAATATTCAAGAAAATTAACACTAGAACATTCATTTGAAAAATTCAATATCTAGCTCTGCTATAACATTCTCTTGATTGATTTGAATTTTTCAAATGAATGTTCTAGTGTCCATTTTCTTATATATATATATATATATATATATATATATATATATATATATATATATATATATATATATATATATATTGAAGGAAAGAATTTTTGCAAGAGTTCAGTCTTTCAAATGAGAAATGCTGATTATTAGTGTTTAGATTCAAATGAAATAGTTGTCCAACTGAAATTAAGAGTTGATGAAAAAATGAATTAATTGAACTTATTGTTTTCAAATATTGTTTGTGTCTTCAAAAATTTTATTCTAAAAATTGTGTTTTTACATTTATATGTAATCACTGTAAAATCATCTAGAGTACTTTTTGAAAATGTATTAATGTATTTTAAAAAAATTGATTTAGTTATAAGATGTACCCAAATGAAAAGACCATCTATGCAGATTTGCTTCTACATAAATGTTTGTCTATATATATATATATATATATATATATATATATATATATATATATATATATATATATATATATATATATATATCATATGATTCTCAATATTTTTGATGAAAGAATCAAAGTTTATAATTTTAATATTTTTTATGATACCAAATAGTCATTTATATTTAATTGATTGTTTATTTTCAAGCATAAAAATCAAATATAACTGGGAATTATTAATATAATTTGGTTTTTCTTTTTGAATCCCATATAAATCTCCAACACTTAGTCTCGCGCCAAGAAGAAAAAATATTTTTCCAATATTGTTTTACAAAACTACAAGCTTTTCTGCACTGTCAAGACAGATGCATACTCCTAAAATGAATCCAGCTCGAGAGTTCAATCTCGTATCTCCTGTTAGTTCAGTTATATCAAAAGCAGCAGACATGATGGTTATAATATAAAAATATTTCCTAGAGACACGATTTCAATTCATTGTATTTTGTTGTAAATTTACATGGAGGCGTTCTGTAATAACAAACCACTTCTTACTCCAGATAAATTATTCGGTATTCATACAAAAAACGGCAAAGGGGAATAGAAGGCATACGTACCTAAGGTATGCACGAATTTAAGAAAGAAAACTAACAGCACAGAACATCCACAGATTGTATGGAAAATATTAAATAAAAGTTACTACCCAATTTGCAATATATCAAACCTGCCATGTGTGAGTGATTTCAAAGTGACGAAAAGTAACAGGCTATTAGTGATAAAAATTCAGAGACACACAAAATCTAACATAAAATGAATGATTGCATTTTAATGAGGAATTCTCAAAGTTAACTCAGATATTTCAGTAAACACTTCCATAATGAAATTTCTTATTCGAAATTGAAGTTCGTTGACTCTTTCTGCTGATTTGAGAGATTTACAATCCAAAATTCATAATCACAGTTAAAAGGCAACCTTCAAATTATGCTATCCCAAAGTATTAAAAATATCTGCGTCCATTGAAATAGTGAAATCATCTGACATGTCACATGCTATGTTACTCAACATTTTATTTTCAGTAAATAAACTGTCGAGCTGGATAAACTATAACTTCTTAAAATGTTTGATAAGAAGAATTATTTTATTCAAAAACCATTAAGTGCGGTTTAGTTCAAGACAGTTTCACTTTTCATATAGATAACCAAGAAGTAAAACAATGCATAGTCAAATTTTAATGGTTACCGTCATTTAGTGAAAATCATTTTTTTCAAAGTTTTCAACAAGGTACAATTTTGTTTCTTTTCTAGTGCAACATTAACAAGAAATATATTTTTATAGCAGTTATTTGGCACTAAGAATAAGAAATTTGTGTTTATATATATATATATATATATATATATATATATATATATATATATATATATATATATATATTATATATATATATATATATATATATATATATATATATATATATATATATATATATATATATATATATATATATATTTTAAAGTTTTTATTAACAGGCTTTTTAATATGAAAAAGTTTATTTCTGTTGACGTTTCGTTGTTATATTACAACTTTGTCAAAACTAATTTAATTGTAATATAACAACGAAACGTCAACAGAAATAAACTTTTTCATATTAAAAAGCCTGTTAATGCTAAAAACTTTCAAAATAAATACCTCAAACAGGCAATAAATCAATTTCAAGATATATATATATATATATATATATATATATATATATATATATATATATATATATATATATATATCGTCATTAATGGAATTAAAAATAACTGTGCATGTTAGAATACAGTCTCGCTTACAATTAATCTGCATCGCTCTGATTTTATAGAATAATGGCAGAAGTAATGTAACTGACTGATTCGGGGTCTTCTGACCCCGAAAGACTAAAAGACTTTGGAAAAGATAAAAGTCTTAGAGAAATAACTAAGGTATGTTAGAAATGAATTTTTGTCACTGACTAAATAGCTAAAAAAATAAATAAATAAAAAATTACTAAATACTTGAACCTGTAAAACACAATAATTCGGAAAAAATTATTTAAGTTTTATAATACTTCAGAAAACTCACCCTTATGGTCAGGTTTCCCGACAACACTTCATATCCATATTTAGTAAAATCGAAATCATCCTCATTGTAGGGGCCAATAATGGTATCGGAATCTAGGTGATACCAGCAATAAAAATTGTGATTTTTACTGATACTCGAACAATTTAATACAGCATTTTCCATAATTGGAAATTTTTTCACAGTCAATTGATCAATTTTCAATTCCGTTATCCCACTATCATTCGCGTGTATTTTTACTAATAGAGAAAATATACTGAAAATAATGAAAGAGAACATTTAATGAGTTTTCTGTAGTTCTCGTTCGATAAAACACAAGGAACTCAAGAAGAAACGAAGGAGGATGAATGATATTTGTGTTAGAACAAAATAAATTGAACTGATCTTATCAGGATTCTTTCATTTTGAAGGGAGAACACTCGTACGTATATTATGATTCGCGAGATGCGTTACGCTAGCAATATAAATTTAACTTCTCAACGTCACACCAGCGAAATTTAAATATATTTTGTTAAGTTTGCCAACAAATGAGAAATATGAAGGTCGCTATTGTTTACGTTATTATATATATATATATATATATATATATATATATATATATATATATATATATATATATATATATATATATATATATATATATATATATATATATATATATATATATATATATATATATATATATATATATATATATATATATATATCTACAAATAATATAAAAAGGAGAACCTACAAAAAACTCAGATGTACAGAAGAATTTGTAATGAAAATAAAATTGTTACTGCTGATAATATACAAAAAGAATCCTGGAGAATCATTTACACTGGAACTGGTAGAGAGAAAAGAAGGACATTGATGGGAGCACCTTCAGCTAACAACTTTAATGAATTTTTCACAAATATGGGAATTAATATCACTGTACAGATAACTGAAGCCTTGGTTACTACAGATGATTTTCTGAGAATTCTTTGTTTTTTAGACTTGTAACGGAGAAGGAGATATTCGATTACATAATGCAGCTCTCATCAAAACCTACAATGGATATCTATGATACAGTACCAATCTGGTCAATATGATAGTATGTCCCTTAACTGATATAATAAACTCTTGCCTGGAACAGGATAAACTTCCAGATAATATGAAAGTGGCGAGAATCATTTAGTAATCGGTAACTATAGACCTATCTCCATTGTGCCCACATTCTCTCAAAGTACTCGAGACAAACTTGTGTCATATATGGATGTTAATGAACTTTTCTGCAAACAACAATTTGGTTTCAGAAAAAATCGTACAACTACAGAAGGAATAAAATCTTTGTGCAACTTTATAATATATGGTTTTGAAAAAAATTACAGGACTTTTGTACAATTTTGCGATTTATCAAAAGCTTTTGACTGCAAGATACATAAGGTGTGCACTGATAAGATGGAATACTACGGTATTGAAGGTGTTGCTCTGGTTCTTTTTCAATCTTATGTAGAAGGCAGAAAACAAGTTGTGAGGTGTGGACAACAGATCAGTTCTGTCCTTGATTAGTGCAGGGAGTGGCCCCAGTGGGCAATGCTTGGACCTAATAATAATTTATATGAATGATTTACCTAATAACCTCACCTATCATACAGTTCTGTATGCAGGTGACACTACTATTGCCATATGTGATAAGTATTATTACTACTATATAAGGATACATTACTACAGAAACATGACCTGAATGGAAAAATTGCAGACACATGGTTCAAGGCGAATAAGTTATTGCTAAATGACAATAAAACTCAGTTCATGACTCTAGATCTAGAGCCACATCTAGAATGTCACATTCCACTGATGTTAAATTCCTGGAAGTTATTCTTTTCAGTGGACTAACATGGGGAAACCATTGTATAAAATTGAGGGAAAAGTTGAACACCTGCATATTTGCATTTCGAAGAGTAAGGCAGATTGTCAGCAATCAAGCTGCACTCACAGTTTATTACGGCCTGTTCCATTCCAGAATCGTATATGCTCTTGAATTATGGGTTGTTTCCAGCCACGTAGGTGAAATTCTGACTGCTCAAAAGGCAGCTGTCAGAGCCATTGAAGGGATGGATTCGTCATCTCACTGTGGGCCAATATTCAGGAAACTCAGAATATTAACTGTAATAGCCGAGTTAATACTTAAGCTGGTTTTGAGTGTTGCTAGAAACAAAAAATCTTACGTGAAGAGATCGGAATGTCAACCGTACAATATGAGATCTAACGAAGAGCTTAGTATAGAGATGGCTAGACTGACAACTAAACAATTAAACTTTATAATAAACTTCCAAACTAACGGAAAAATCTGAAGAAAAATGTTTTGCAAAGAATACTGAAGGATAATAGGAAGGATACCTAATAGCAAGCCCAACTTACAAGTTGGAAGAATTTTTTGGGGGCCAATTTTCAGATGAAAAATTTAAATATTGAAAATTTTTTGTATCTTTATTTCTGTATTTTTTTCTCGAATTCTGACTTTGTTACTAATGTGTTACTTTGTGACTAATAAATTTCTATTCTATTATATATATATATATATATATATATATATATATATATATATATATATATATATATATATATATATATATATATATATATATATATATATGTATATATATATATATATATATATATATATATATATATATATATATATATATATATATATATATATATATATATATATATATATATATATATATATGTGTGTGTGTGTGTGTGTGTGTGTGTGTATGTTTGTATAAATATATACGTATATTTTACCAAATTTGTAACCTTACAGGTGTACATAAAAAATAGAAAGTATAATCATTACATGAGTTATGAGCTCATAAAAACAGACTATGTAAACAATAAACTATCCTAATAATATTATAGTAAATACTTATTCACTATAACTAATATATCAACTCCTGTTAATATATTCCAATGAAACTAGGTTAAATTTTACAAAAGATAGAAATCAAGTATTCATTCTCTTGATTTATAAGTATTATTGCTAAAAAAATTTGCATTAAATTCTAATTCAGCTACTATACTGTTGGAAATATGCTTTGAGGAAAAGGATAGCTATTGAGAAGAGATGAACTTCCCATAGTACCTGTGGGCTAAATCTGAAGAGTAGGGAGGATGCGGCATCAATTCAAACTTCAATTCCTGGATGTTGGACATGGCAACAATCATTTGCTTATCGTTGTGCTCTTTTCAAAGGACTATTAAGAATATTAAGTTGAAGCAAAAGTAATAAAAATAACCTCTCTAGATATAAGTATTACCAGATTGCAATTAAGTTCTAATTTTCTTAGTAAATATTTAAAACAAATAAAGCTATTATTTATAGACTAACAAGTTTTTCTGCCTAATTCTAAGGATCTTAGATTGATTTCTTGCTGAAATTTATTATTATTTTCGGCTGATGATGATATACCCATTTTGAATGCTACCTGATTCAGGAATTTCCTTTGAACTCTCTCAACATTTAAAATATGTATGTCATAGGCTGGAAACCAGTTCACGGATGCATACTTACATATACTTCCCATGTTAGCACAGTACACGGTCTGCAATACCTTAGCGTTGCTAATGTGGTTGATCGATTTTTGAATGAACCCCAGCATTTTCAAGGCTTTGTTTGTAATATACTGGATATGAGGAGCAAAGCTTAGTTTTTGATCAAAGTACATGCCTAAGTCCCTATTCGATGTTATCTTCCTTATATACTTGAATGCTCAAATTATATTTGCAATTAATCAGATTTCTCCCTTTTCCAAATCTCATTACTTGAAACTTCTCTATGTTGAGAATCATTTCATTGTCTGAGCACCATTTTATAAGTGATCGAGATCTAGTTGAACGAGGTCACTATCCTCAATCGTAGATAAGGGCATTTTAATCTATGGTATTTTGAAATCATCAGCAAATAGTAAAAATGAAGTGCATCTAATACCGTATCCTATGTCATTTATAAACAGGAATAGAAGAGATGATAAAGTTGACTCCTCTGGGACACTTTAAAATACCTCGACATTTTTCGACGTATCTTTACTCTTAATTTATTCCTAAAATATGATCAGAGTTACTCTTTGGATGGTGATCCAATTCCTAGCGCTTCTAATTTGGCAATGAGTCTGCCAATGTCATTGACAGACTGGGAAGATATACCAAAACATTGAGAAATTAGTTACTGTTGTAAATGACTTCTATTATACCAAGTTAAACGACGAAACTTATTTTCAGAAAAAAAATTTATATTTATCATCATATAACAAAAATAATTCACATTAAAATCAAATAGCTAAAATAAATCAAAAGGACAAAACATCTAAAACTTTTGCTAGGAATAACTAATCAATTTTTTCTACCTCCTCTTCTTTTCATTGATGCAGTACACTCTGGGCAGTACCACTTGCCTTTAGGTGGCGCTGTTATGCCTACACACGGGTAATGGAACCATTCTGATGGGCACTGAAAATGTAATTATATTGAGGAAAATAATTCCACTACCTCCAAATCTTTACCTATTATACCTAACTACAAATTAGGTTCAATTTTATACTGATTGACAAACTGAATACGTTCGCTATATCCATTACTTCAACGCGACTGGTTTAAATAGAAATATGTATAGATATTAGAAACTGAAATGTAAATATTTATAACCATATGTATATATTTCCAATTTAACATAACTAGAAAAAGTTAATCCAATGTGAAATATTTCTCTTAACTTTTACTATGCAAAACACATTTTATCCTTAACGAAACTTACGTCTTCATTGTCGCAAGCTACCATATCTCCATAAGAAACTTGATTACACAAACAATATCTGGGTTCGTTAGGATCATAAGTCCATTCCCCATCAGTGACTTCTCCATTTTGTAATGAAGCATCAACTGGAGGTGATTCAGGAGCAGGAACTACAGCTGGCTGCGCTATAATAGCTTGAACTGCAGAGGTTGAAGTAGAAGAACTGGACACGCTATTGCTTGACCACTTTCTGAAAACAAATATTTTATTCATATATGTCATTAAAAATTTTAAGAAACTTCATCAATAATACATCGATAATTAATGAAATATTTTTTTCAGAAAAATGTAATGAATAAATCAACGTGACTAATCATGCTACGAGATTCATTAAGCCAATTATGTAAAAGAATTAGAGCTATGCCCAATATTTTCAATACCTAATTAGAATTTTAGACTAGCATATCCTTTGTCTTGCTTGATACAAATAACTCATATGTAATTTCAAATAATGACAGAGTGTAAAATTGGAGCACAAAATTTCAAAATTAACTGATGTTTTAATAAATTTTTGTTGTTTTTAAAGTACTCAACTGAATAGAAACAATGGCGACAATTTTAAAGATTACCAACTCACTTCTGTTTTTTTCGGTTATTAGCATGATCCTGCTGAATAGCCTGTATGGCTGTTTGGGCTGCTCCAGCAAGTTCTCTACCAATACTAAATTCATGAGTATGCCCCCCCGTGTTAATGGCTTCATAGGATGCTTTCAAACTTGCAGTTCTGCGACCTTGTTGCATCTATAAAAAGTATTATTTTTATTATTCTAAAGATTGACTATATGTTATATTACATTCAAATAACTATATGTACCACAAAATTAATGAAAATAAACTACACTGATACATACTGTACAAATTATCCTAATACATATAGAATTATTTAATTACATTAAATTATCTTACCTGTTGTGTAGCGGCAATAGCTTGAGATGCTGCTGCCGCTATGGCAGGTCCAGCTCCAATATGAGATAAGTTATATGCTACATTATTAGTGGATACAGGTGTAGGTTGCGCAACAGTAGAATGTCTAGTTTCCATAACGGCAGCAGGAGTTACAGCCTGTCGTTTTTCAACATACTGTGTCAAAGAATTACCACTATCTCTTCTTTTTTCACTCCTTGGACGATATCTATAACTGACAATTCATTATTGAATTTATCAAACTATCATAAATATTTAGCACATGACTTTAGCATTCTGTATCTATTAGGTATTCAAATTATTGAAATATTTGTAAAAAATTTATTTGTTACACGCTGCATATCATTACCAATCATAAATTACAAAATTTATTGCATTAAGTTATCACCTTTCATATCTATTTTCCTTCTGCTGCTGTGAAGATATAGTTGGTGCACTAACTGGCACATCTAATTCTAAAGAACGCTTCTCTAATATTTCTGTGATACCCTTATTGTCTGCTTCTAGTTCACATTTGAATTTATGAAGTTCAGTGTCAAGTCGTCTTAAGTATTTGTCAACTAGCTCATACATTTGATTGGCTAAGTGCACCTAAGGAAAATAATTTAAAGTAAGTAGACATTATTCTACAAATTTGGCTTGCCTTTTCGTCGGCATCCTCTAAATTTTTATAATATTCTTTGCCAATAGCTTTGAATTCCTGTTCCAGATTTTGTGGAAGTTCAATATTTTGATATCGTTTACATTCATTAAAGAACACTTTCACTCTCTTCTCCAGCTCATCCATATTATCTGTAATGTGAACAATTTGACATTAATAGTTATTAAGGTAAGCGAGATCAGTATTTCTCTTACTCTGTACTGACAAATCCATTTCTCTCATTTCTGTAAAACGATCCCTTAGTTCTTGTGGCAAATGCTCAATCACTAAAACGTAAACAATGATTTAAATCTGCCGCCAAATTATAAAAATTGAAGAGGATTTTTCAAAGAACAGCTTACTTTCTAAATAATCCTCTAAATACAACATTGTTAACTATTTATTTAATTATCGCCACACTAGCAACTGTAAATAATATTTTTTACAACAATTAAAACGTTAGTCAAAATGAGGTAGACTTTTGACAATTCAACAGCGAGAGATTGCAAAAGGCACAGAATATAGCAAAAGGATCTGTGGCAAAAGGTAAATTAAAATATTTCTCTGCGGTCTGAAATCATAGAAGTAACAAATAAACCGGTTAATGGAACAAATTTATAAAAATATTTGAAACTATTGCTATTAAACAACAATTTTTCTCGATAAAAAAGTCAAATATGTATATAAAATATTGAATCTTTGTGTATTAAATGAGTTTTTGAATATTTTTGTGTTTCAATCACAAAAATATAATGAAAATAGGCAAGTTAATAAAAAACAGCACCTGAAAATAAATTCCTATCTTTTCTTACTAAGAAATATCATTTGTGCATATAAAGTAGATTACTAACTTATTTTATAGATTGGCATTATAAAATACCTGATTAACAGGCATGATAAAGTTAGTGCTGAACAATGTTTTGGCTGCTATTTTCCAACTTGTCTACTAGAGCTACATGCTAAAATTTGTCGAATACGTGGTCTACATAAAAAGGCGGAACAGATTTATCTATTTAAAAATAATTCAGTGAATGAAATAATCGTTTTTTGAATTGATACATCAGCCACATTTTACAACAAATAAGCTATTATTTCTAACGTTTTAAAATTAGGGTTCAAGAAACACCACCTTATTGAAGAACAAAAACGTGACTTACAAAACAAAACTAAATCAAACTAAATCAACTATTTGAATGAACCTTCATTACACGTTAGAGAATGAAATATTCTTCAATACTTAATCGAAATGTATGTAAGTTTGTCCACAATGGTGAGCGTAGCTATGAAATCACATAGGTACGAAATTATAAGGCATGAAATCATGTTAGTTACGTTTTTATGATTTCATTACAATGTAATTGATGATGGGGAGTTCGATTCCCAACGTGTTCTTGGGCCGTTCGGAATCGGCATCAAACTGTAGGTCCAACATTCGCTCAAGCACAGAGTGTTTCTGAAAGAATAACTAGTGTTCAACAGAATAATTCAATCTACGAAATCAATAATAGAAAAATTTGCTATTATCAATAAAAGTTTGGGAGTTTTCGCAACGATCATTATGCGCATCAAAAAGAAATGCGAGATTAATGGCTTTAGTGTAAATACACTAAATAGTTTTAGTGTATTTACAAACACTGAATATTTGACACTGTCAAATTGACAGTGATTGTCAATAGCTGAACTCAAAATGAAATGTCCTAAGGAAACTAATATTACGTTGATTATTTTATTGTATTAAATATTTGGTACTTGAAATGGATATTACCTTATTAATTGCTTTAGCATCACTGATCTTGTTGTTGATATTTGGTTTGGGATATATTTTATCACCAAAAAAAAAAGAAATAGGTGAGGACCAATTGTTGATTTCTTTACGAACATATGTTTAGTGTTAATGACTTATTGTTTTACATATACTTTCAGTCAATGATGTACCACAAAGACGTAATGCTGGAGCAGGTGTTCCTCCACCGCGAAGAGCGCAATTGGCAAGAAATAGAGGAATTCGTCTTAGAGGTTCCATGAAAATAGAAGGCTATATATTTTTGTTAACATCTTTTCATTTACAGCAGCACAACAAGAGCATAATGACAACATTGTTGCAGATGAACCTGATACAGAAAATAATATAGAATTTCCAGATGGTAAATTAGGAGCTAAAAAAAGAGCTAAATTGGAAGCTAAAGCAGAAAAAAAAGCTCAGCGTGAAGCTGATGAACAATTGAGAAATGATAGAAAGCTAAAAGAAAAACAAATAGAAGAAGAGAGAAAAAAAAATGAAGAAATTGAAAAAGCTGAAACAAAGAGATTAGAGGAAGAGGAAAAACGTATACGAGAAGAAAAAGAACGTAGAGAACATGAAGAGTACTTGAAAATGAAAGAGGCATTTTCAGTTGAAGAAGAAGGATTTGAAGAGGGTGTTCAAGAAAATGAAAAAAATTTATTACAAGAATTTGTTGATTATATAAAAAAGAATAAAGTAGTTATAATTGAAGATTTAGCTGCCCAATTTAAATTGAAGACACAAGCTGCTCTAGACAGAATTAAAGATCTTCAAAGTGATAATATACTCACAGGTGTTATCGATGACAGAGGCAAATTTATATATGTTTCCCAGGAAGAAATGGAAGCAGTTGTTAAATTTATTAAACAAAGAGGTAGAATTTCAGTTGCAGAATTGGTTGAAAGCAGTAATATATTGATTGATATGACACCAGTTATTTCAACCCATTAAATTTCTCTCACATTACCTATATTATTGTATAATAAATTCATTAAATAGATTAAAAAAGTTTTTTACTGCGTAGAGTTTCTTGAATTAATATGTTGTTAAAGTGGTTCTCATAATGAAATTCTTTTTAATTTTCTGGTGTAATTATAGTTATCCTTCATTTATCTATCAATTTATATATAATAATGTTTTGTAACATTAAAGTTATGCTGATGCATACTTGAAGTTTTTCCTTACCACTGAATGAACGGGTCAGTTGAAAAGCTTAAGATCTTGAATATAAATATAACACTTACTGAGAATTTAGCTTAGCAAAACTGTCTCTTATATCAACTGCTACAGGGAATAATTTGTGGTAAACCAACATATATTTTAAGTGTAATTCAAAAATGGATTTCATGTCTTTCAACTTTATCTTTATTTATTTCATGTTCCTATCATATCTTTTTCTTCCCTTATTCCCCAATAGGATAGAAGAAGTGTTCATGTCAGATTTCTTAAAATCTATCTATAACTTCTCATTAAAACGTATGTCCAAAAGTATAAGAGTCCGTTCGACTCCTTCATATGTGTGAGAATAAAATATTACTGGCTATGATTATGATCGCATTGCATGTTGAATTTGTAATAAAAAAAAAGTGGAATATCGCCACGCCAGTTTAGTACGATTTGAAAAAGTGGTATTCAAATTTTATATTTCACTGTTTCGTTTCTGATTAATCCTTGCATACAATTATGGATGGCGTCCTGTAGTCAAACGTTTCTCCATAAAGTAACAGTACATATTAAGAGTTTGTTATAAAATGCCGAGACTGACTTGAAGGAAATATTTTTTACAGGAGAAAAATAAGTTGCTATGTACGAAGAATCATGAAGTAAGAAAAAAAAGTCAAGTATGAAGTAAGAAATTATAGAATATATAGTTGTCTATTTTTATAATCATTAAGTATACTGTATCTGTTGTTTTAAGTTGTGCTTTTTTTTTGTTATACCAGGAGAGGTAGAAATAATACCAAACTTTTTCCGTTTCATAATTGTGTGAAAACAAAAATCCGCGTTTTAGTTATATTGTGCTCTTCTGTGATGTTTTGAATGTGTTTTTTTCAGTCACAGACAAAGGAATACCTTTGAAAATTGTATAAAAATAGCTACCTACTGAAGTTCTGAGTTATTCTCTGATAGAAATAAATAACTTCAGAATAGCTATTCTGAAGTTATTTAGAACGAATCTCTTATTCGTCTTGTTCTCATCAAAGGCAAATCATTTTTCCAAGTATTTTTCGAAATTTACCCCTACTTATCAAAATCAGTCCACGCTCAAAGAAAAGATCCAGCTGAAAGAACCATTGAAGGAACGTTGTGAGAAATTGAATGAAGCCTTTGAAAACTCAGATTCAATGTACAATTTTATTTGGATGTTAAATCAACATCCAATTAAAATAAAAGATTTTAATATGTAAATCGTGGAATATAACATTTTTTGAAAATAACAGCATTTTTTTACACTCTAGATTTTCCATTAAACGTAACTAACTGAATATTCAGAAATATAAACAGTATATAAATAATAAATCAGATTTTAGTAGATTCAGATATGCATGTAAATGTTTTTATTAATAAAAATACACTGTCCCCTAATGATTTAAAATGCATTTTACAACTGAAATTAACTAGATGGTCTGAACTGGAAAATTTGCTTGCTCGTTACAAATATGATATCAGAATCATTCAACCATCCAAATTAATGTAAACATCTCAATCAAGGTTTAAAGAAATTGACAGATGTATTGAACTTACTCTCACCTGAAAATGATGGTTCAAATAATGAAATTTATAGCATATTGTCAATTTTAATTGATAAAGTGAAATTGTTAGTGTACATACTAAACAACAACTTTTGAATCGCTATAACTCAGACATGGTTCTTCTTAGAAAAAAAAGTGTAATATTAATTTCTATAGATAATTATATGATCTACAATTTTTGTTTAAACTATTTTTTATTATTTCAATTATAACATGCAGTAGACCGATGTTCGAAGACCAATCTGTCTACCGGAATGAGCTGATGCGGCGTTGCCAAGTCTATGTTCTTGGCTTGTAAGTAGAGTTAGGTTGTAAACTAACTCAACGTCTTACTTTACGTAAGACGTTAAGTCTTACAGTAACGTCGTACAGTCTTACTGTAAGACGTTAAGTTAGACTTTGTCTTCTTCCATCGAATAACAATGACAATATCCCTACAGAAGTTTGACTCTTAACCTGAAAACTTAACGATAACCTAAGCATCCTTTAGAGGCTCTAGAAAAGTAATAGCATAGTAATAAATTTTTGGTGAAATAAAGAATTGATAATCAAGACAAAACACCAAATAATAATCAAGAATTTGATATTTGTGTAGAATGATGGATGTAGAAATACGTTTTACCGATTTAAGTAAGGTAATAAATTGATTTTCAGAGTTATTGTTGAACAATATTGTGCAAATTCTTTTAATATAGATAAACCCTCTCTTGATATCGAGGTTTATAAGAATTTGGTTTTCCATCACTGTGGATAATACAGTCATTACAGAAGATGATACTAGCAAAAACTAATTTTTTTTCAGGGAAAAGGTCTCTTTGTGAAAAGGGCTTTCAAAAAAGGAGATGTCATTTTTGAAGAAGTGCCACTTGTTTGCTGTCAGTTTTCATGGAATGCAACATGTAAATACAGGGCATGTGATCACTGCTTAAAGTAAGAAAGTATTTGTCTATATAACTTGAATTTTCCTTGTTTCATTTTAACGGAAATAACTGTGATTTTTTCCATACACTTATAAACAGATACATATTTTCATTTTCAGAAATATGTTGTAATTAGTCATTATGTAAAGGTGTAAAACTTTGTGAAATTGAAACTACATTTCACTTATTAATGTTGTTCCGTGGTGGCAAACTCCTGAAAAAACTTGTGTAATAAATAGAATGTGGACTTTTAAAAATTAAATATTGCTGAATAGAAACAAACTTACTATAAAAATATAATAATTGAATCTAAAGTGGATTCCAATATAGAAACATGTAAATAAAAAAATTTGATAACTATAATGATGAGATTAAAAGTGGGATAACAGAGAAAATATCTTTATTCATAAATTGCTTGAAAGTATGAATAAATATTATTTCAAATTTGACAAATATAGTATAAATTACCACTAATAACTGCAAAAGGCACTTCTTTCAATCATCTAATTTTGAATGGATTGAAATATTTTTTCAGGCACAGTATCATAAAAATACTTTTATTACAATGTTCTTGTATTACTGCTGAAGTACTAGTAGTGATGTGTTGCAAAATAAGAATTTCATGTATGCATTCCTATAGGGGTAGCAAATGGATATACAAAAATTAAATGAAAGTCTTTCCATTTCAAAAACTCATTCACATAACTATCTTACAAAATTTCTTATCTCAAAACAGTGTCAAACATGGTGAGGAACCTGGTATCTAGATCAATTTCAATCACTCTTAACAAGTAGCAAAAGCTACTTGTTAAGAGTGATGTTAAGCTACCTGTGAGCATGCTCAACTTTGGAGATGAACCAAAATACTCAGGAATCTTCCTTTGAAGGGGAGTTCCACATCATTCGATAACAAGTTAAACTGACAATGTTGAGCAATTTTTTTTTGTAAACGTGAAACAGGCTTTTCTATTAAGCATCAGTTTTTATTATTAAACTATATTGTAACTATTGTATAAATGAATACATTACACTATGAATAATTTCAGGCCATTGGAAACTGCTGAGGAAAATGCTAGGAGATTAACTGGTATTATTGATCTGGACCTCCCTTACCCAGAATGCTGCACAACAAAAAAAGACACGATAACTTGTTGTGAAAAATGTGGAATTGAATACTGCTCTTCAGAGTGTCTTGTTCTTGCTGATTCACAATATCATAAAATTTTATGTCTGGGGACTAGAGATAGAAATGGTTGTCATCCCTTGGAACTTCTGAATGATGCTTGGAAGTAAGTATATGATTTTATTAGTAAATAAATAATCTTAATTTTAAGTAAATTAAGTTCTTACATAATATTCAGTGAAACATCAGTAAAAAGTGTAATATCATTCAAACATTTGGCAAAATTCCTCAAAAAATTAAGAAATAAAATAATTTTTTAAGCTGCTAATCCATTTTCAAGAGTTTTATGCCAAATAAATAATTTTTTGTTTGAGTTTATCATTTGTTAAAATTTACTAATTACATGATTATATGTATATATACATGATAATATAATAGGAGTCTTGCCATATAATCTAATTCAAAAATTTATGAATATTCACCTCATTTTTGCCGTGAAGTCATAAATTTTTATTTATATATATATAAATATATCTTATTTTGGTTTTTGTTTAAGAAACATTCATTTTCCTCCTGAAACCAACTCCATAATGCTGATTGTACGGCTGCTATGTAGAATAATCCAATCGCCAGATCCTGAGGTAGCAATAAATCAAACATTGCAATTTTGCCACAGAACAATTAATGAAGATGCAGAACTAGCTCATAAGCTACTTGGCGACAATTTTACTGATCAGATATTGAACCTATTATCCCTTTTAAAGCAAGCTCTACCTTACGAGATAATTCATCAGTTTCTAACAGAAGATGGTTTTAAAAGTTTACTGGCCTTAATAGGTACCAATGGTCAAGGAGTTGGTATGTCCTAATATTCAATAGTATGAAAGTAATTTCTTCATTGCAACCTGTTTTTATTCAAGGTACTAGTGCTATTAGCCAATGGGTGTCTAATACTTCAAAATTGCCCTTGACAGATGCAGAAAGAGATAGCTTAGACAAGTTCATTGATAAGCTATATGATGGAATGTATGAAAAAAGTGGAAATTTCCTGAATAATGAAGGTGTAGCTCTATTCAAGTTACAGAGTGCCGCAAATCATAGTTGCTCACCTAATGCAGAAGCGACTTATCCTCATAATAATTTCAAATTATCACTTATAGCCTTGCGTGATATATCTGAAGGAGAAGAGGTTTTTATTAGTTATTTAGACGAGTGTTCTTTGGAAAGGTCAAGACACTCTAGAAGAAAGGAGCTAATGGAAAATTACCTGTTCTCGTGTAATTGTGAAAAATGCATAGCTCAAAGTGATCAGCCTGACATCACTAGCGAGGAAGAAGATGGATCATCAATGAGTGAATGAAAAATTATTTATGTGGTTGAATATATTTTATGGTCAGAAATCAGAAATGATATATTTTTTTTCCAATTCACTAAGCAATTAATTCACAATTCAATTGAACCTAACCTACTAACATTAGCTTCTGAAGTTCAAAAGAAAAACAAGTTTATTAAAGTAATGCAATCATTGCATTTAAACAGAACCAAATGAAAAAAAGTAAGTCAATACAAATAATTAAAGTATTGTTAAAAAGGGTCCCATAACATTGAAAATTAATGCATCTAAAACTCAGTAGGAAGAGTAATATTTCATTAGCTCACATTTTTTATTACTCCAACCACCAAAGACAGAAAATTTATATTTGCAACTGTGTCATTGTAAATTATGAAATTATTCTGTGAAAGTGTAGTATATGTTTGAAATTACTGTGATATTATTGTACAATAATTATTTTTGGTCTTACAAATCCTAAGGTTGCATTCAATTTAATTGAAATTAAGTATAGTTACATCATAGTGATTACTTTGGAGGTTGTACATTGCCACAGAATACGTTTCATATTGATCCTTTGATAACTTTCCATATTGAGTTGCAGATGGAGTATTTGTTGTAGAAATAGTGGTAATTACACTAATATGAATGACAATACATCTTTAAATTTGAAAATTATAAAACGTTTACGATTAGCAACGATGTAATTCAAAATAACATTGTCTAATAAAGAAATCAGTGCTCTACAATCAGAAGAAGTTTGACTTTATATGATAAAAATATTTCGAAATTAAGATCATTCTGGAATATTTCTAGCATAGTGAAGCCGAATATATGTATAGCAAATATTTTTAAACACTTAAAAATAATTTTTTCTTCAAATCAATTGCTAAACAATTTCAAATTCAAAATGATAAGTCTGCTCCAAAAACGTTGGCATATATATAAAAGTAGAAGCTACGGTATATACTGCACTTGGACATCAGTTGTCTCATATCAGAAGTGCACACTACACCGGTAGCTTTTACTTTTGTCTTATAATTATCTCGTGCTAAAACTTTTATAGATGTTTATATACATAATGTGTGTATATCTTTTTTCTAGTGCTTCTTTCTTGTCTGTAAATTATGTCAACTAAAAACCGTTAAAACCGTCGCAGAAATAAAAGGCAGCAAATATGAAGAATAAAAATCGGGACTTAAAAAAATTTATTGTAATATGTCAAGAGTACATTAAAAATACTTCTGCTAATAACTATTTGATACTTTCAATAACATCAGTATCTACACTAAAAACAAGCCATAAATTAATGCACAAACACTCTGAGGTCTAAAAAATATATGAATATATTCAACCAAGTTTTGGAACATATTCCAATACATACAAAAAACACTGAAGCGATTGTGAATTCCAAACAAGCACTATTTATTTATTAGTGAAACATAATATTGCTGATGAAAAAATTTCATATTTCACCTATTGGACAAATTTTAAAACTAAAAAATGAAGTAAAAAAATAACTAAAAAGTAAAACATAAAATTTGCTGGTTCATAATTTGTTTTTGAATTGTAATTTATGGTACTCGTTAATGTTTCAAGAAATTATTTGCACTCAAATATTGTACTTCAACTATGTTAATTAGGTTGAGTATTATTATCTCCTAAATAAATCCATAATATCATCCTTCAATCATAATATAAACCAAACATATTTCCAAAGCTATTCACTATTTCATCAGTACACAGGTACAAACTTAAGAGAGCTTAGGACCAAAACTATGAAAATGAAATAACCTGTATCAATGGCAATAACTGATAACTACTGTTATAGGTACAAAATCTCTATGTACAATTTAAAGTGCTCTATTTAGTTCTGAAAGACCACAGGTTTTCTCTTGGCCAAGAGTTTTGTTGGGTAGTTGTGTGGAGCACACACTGGAGCAAAACAAATGTATTCACTCTTTCATTCTATCGTTATATAAAGTGCGCGCGATTCAGGAAACCATCAAACTATTGAGTAATTGAAAGTCTGTGGTTTATGATAGCTCTTCAGATTCAAGTAAAATTTTTATTTACTTGAAAATATATATGAAATGTTATACTAAAATAAGGACAGTACAATGTAAATGTTTGTGAACAATATCTAAAAATAGGTATCACATTATTTATAAGATTGCAAATATTTTGTTCATAAAGTTAAGGTAATATTATAAGATCGATCATATTGCAATGATGATACAAGGCAATAAAAAAGAAAATGAACTCAAACATAAAATAATCTGACAGGATACAAAGTTTATATTCTCTGCACAAAGTGAAGAAATTTGTGAAATGCCAGATGCCTTATATTTGTTTAGGGAATGCTAATTCTGCACAATATCAAATATTTCCACATTTATCAATTATAATAACTCCAATCAGTGAATATTAAAATGAATATTGTAAGGAGCTAAATTTCAACAAATAACAGGTGATCACCAAAACTAGATTTAGAAAACGATATTACCACAATAAACTGAAACTGTCTTATAATAACAATATTTTTCTAACTTAACCTATGTCCTAAATTATTAAACAGTTGAGAAATTATTATGCTCAAATTATATTACCAATCTGATATAATATTTAATATCTAATATATAATATTTTGTTATAGATTTCTTACTTGCTTTGGAAAACACTAAGTCGTGACCATATATATAACATGCCAAGTCAACTGATTCAGCAATCTATCAAAATCAAATACTTTTCATAAATTTATTACAAAATTGTAAAAACTATACAATACTTTAGGTCCTTAAATATAAAATTATCTTCAAGTTGAGATGAAACAGTATCACAATTTGATGAATTTATGACACTCAAAAACTCCATTTGGAAAAATTGTACTCTGAAGTTGCATATTTTAATTTGGATACAATCAGTAAACCTTGGGTACAAGTACATACCTCACTTTTTGACAATATTTTTCCCATGCTCCGCCATATTTACTTTTGCACGCAGTTTGAGAAATCACTGACCTTTCGATAAGCATAAGAATAATTGCTATTATCCCAATCAATGGTGGAACATTGTAAGAAAATAAAATTAATGCAACATGCATTAAAATATCACCTAAGATGTTGGGTTGTCTTACTAGTCCCCAGTATCCGGAACTCAGTAGTTTCTTGCCCTGTGACGTTGAAATGGATTCTAAATCTGAAAGAATTTCGTAATATTGTACTCATTTACATTTTAAGAGTGTTAGGACTTGATATATCAATAAAAAAACAGGTTCAAAAACCGAAAAGAGTAATGAGAAATTCTAAACGAAAATCAATTAGATATTTGACATTTTACTATAGGCATTTGAAAATCGTTTTATAGCATTGTTAAACAATTCTGTTTTTATTTTGAGAAGAATAAAGAGCATAAACTAGAGTATATATAGTGAATAAAACGTTCAAAATACAATTTTATTGATGTTTAAAACTACTAAAAGCAATGACAGACAAAAATGTACAGCCTAACAAATCACAAGTTAATGTTTTCAAGGAACTGAATCTCATTGAAAATCTTAATGAAAGTACTATATGTGTAGAATGTATGTATCTATTAAATGGAGAAGAAAACACTGTTTTTTATATTTACACACTTTTCGACTATTATGACGCACGTTTCACTATTGTAACAGTCACAAGTGTGTAAATCTAGAAAACAGAAAAATGTTCATTGACATTTTATTATTGAAATGGATTCACATCAACTAGTGGTATTCAATATCAATAAAAATTCTCATGATTTAATAGGTTTCTTCAATAACTATTGATTTTAAACAATAAAAAATTGCATTTTTTGTTTGGGTACACTCAACTTATAGTGTAAGTTACGTCTGTGAACTTACACTCTACGTTTAAGTTCACATAGGGTTATAAAATACAAAATAATTTTTTTATGATAAAGGAGTAACTGATCACACTGTTGCTTATCACAATTTGGCCAAACGTGTGTTTGGCCAATTAGAATGCAATCAATTAATTTCTCGAAAATAAATAATTTGAGCCACTTGTAAGCCAACGGTAAGAATTTTAAGTGATGTTGAGCAAAATTAAAGAGCAAGAGTTTCAGAGTTTCCTATAGCTATAATATAGGAAACCTTTAGAATATATATTTTGTGTTAATAAACTCACTCGAAATTCCAGGGCCATAAGGATTTCTTCGGAAGGCGTCTTTTTGATTATTACTCAGTCGGTATAACATGTAACCAACACAATAAACCATCGACACTAATACCAATTGCCAATCTGCTAAATGGATATTATACTCAATCACGTACTTAGTTTGAGCTATTAACAGAAAAGGAGATAGCAACAATCCCACAGCATTTTTATAGCCCAATCCTTCATACTGGACGAAGTAAGAGCTCAATGACCTGCTTTCAAAACATAAGCTGTCCACAGCATGAATGAAATGAAGTGCCACAAGGATCAATAAAGTTGAATTGGATGTGACTAGCTTCCAATCAAAATTTGCAATGGTTAATCCCAGATTGGCATCAAAATTGAGACCTTTCATAAGAAGAGCGGTATCTGCCAAAATCTAAAGAAAAAAAACACCTGAAATTATTTAATACATTGCTGCTTGTACCTAAATTTTAAGCATAATGTTAAAAGTCTTGTGTTTTTGAAAAATGAGTATCAAAATAGCAGAATTGTTATTATAATTATTATAGAAATAAACTATTTCAGCAAATTTCGAGATTATAAGATGATGGGGCCAATCAGGTAAAAAAACCTTTTCAAACCTTGTTTTTCCATTGCATGCTCCTTAATAAATGAACCAGAAATTTAAATTTTTGATGTTCATAATTTTTTTTGCTTTGAAAAGTGCAACCCGTGTGCTTACTTTCTTCCACGTCGCTAAAATTTGTGAAATAATAAATAGTTTTCATGGAAAATAAAGCTATATAGGGCTAAAGGACTCTGGTCAATGGCCTTTTGATGATGCTGTATATCATTAATAAAGTACAGTTATCTATCTATCTAAAGCTAAATAATATTTGGTTTTTGTAAGCTACATATTATTTCATCGGCATTCACCATGGCCTTGAGAAGATCAAATATTATGAATATACATGAGAAAGATACATGCAAAGATATGTTCAAAATAAATTATCAATATTACTCACCAGCGATATACACCGAAGCCTTAGCAAGTACATCTTGAGATCCAAAATGTTGAACATACGAGGATTAACTTCTCTTCCATAGAAAAATGCATTAACTGAGGAAGCATCGATCTCTGTTGGATTGAGGCAACTGACTAGCACATAGAAACTTCTCAAATATAAATAAACAGAGAATACAGCCCCAAATATAGTTGCAGAAATGAGAAGCTGAATGATATGTTCAAAGATAAACCTTGATACTGGAAATCGAAAGTATTCAAGAGTTGCGAAAATCGTTCCTATTATGACAAAAGAGGCAAATCCATTAGTGACATAAATAAACTTTCCCTGTTTACTCGGCAAATTGGAAACTCTTTTTCCCCCAAAGGGCACCGAGCTCAAAATCGCCAACGTCACAGCTAGTGCTGAATAACCTAAAAACGCCCTCAAATCAAAAAATACTGAAAATGATTTGAAACGATTCCAGTTTGGAAATGATTTAAATGAACACTGAATATTATCGCAAAATAGATAAAGGCAAGTTAGAAAAACTTGCGAAAATATTATTTGAAAACATGTCCCAACAGATTCTAAAATTGACGATTTTTGTTTTTTTTCAGATGGTTTGCTAGACAATAGGGAAATGTCATCATCGTCCGAAAACTCTCCAAGTTTTTTCGTGATAGTGTCGAAATGTTTTATGTGGACAACACGCTCCTCTTTCGCCTGGGAATTCCTAGTAAATCTTCGTATTTCTCCAATATACGTTTTTAGGGGATCAGTATCAGATGTCAGTTTTATGTCAGCCTGGAACATTAAAAAAAAATAAGACTTCAAGAGTTTCTTCTATTTATAAACAGTTTGTATATTAAAACAAGTATTACACAAATGAGAATAACTTATAGTCTACTGTTGAAAAATTACAAATACAAAATTAATAATTATCTTGTCAACAGCATTAATGGCAACTGTAAAATTTTGAGAAAAAGTAAATAAAATGTATACAAGCAAAAATGTAAGGTAATATTTCTCTTTATACAACAAAAAATTGCGATCTAAATTTTATAGAAATCTTGGAAAAACATGATAATATATTGTTAATTCATTATGTATTTATTTTATGTATTAATTTTATAACCATGTATAATTATAATATAATATAATTATAGTATAATAATAACTATATTAAAAATACAAACTATGATATAAGCAAGAAATAAATGTCAATAATAAAAATGAATTTTTTAGAGACAATACCTGTACTACGTCATCAAGTTCCAGCCTTCGTGTTCGGCCTCTAACAGTGGCTTTGGGTTTCTCTTTTGGTATATTTTCATTATCTGATTCAGATAGCTCATTATCGACCTTACTTTGTTGTATGATTGCTGAAAGAACATAAATGAATTTAATAATAATATACAAACAAACATATCAAAACAACATGGAAATTTTTTTAAAATTTAGTTGACAAATTAGCAATATATAATTTGCTTTTAACATTACACAACAACAAGTAATACTCAAAGTTCAAATAATATTCTACACAAATTACCAACAAAACTATAATCATTATTACCATTTCGATAATACAAAGCATACTATCATAATGAAAGATTTATTCCTAACCTTTTTTAGAACTGTTCCTAGAATCAGCAGTTCGAGATGGCAATTTACGCTTTGGAGATATGTAAGCAGGTGATGTATCTTTTTTTATTCTTGAAGGACTATTATTTCTTGCAGGGCTACCATATGTTTGACTCTTTCTTGTAGAGCTTCTTGGTCGTGTAGATTTTCTAACATTTTCTGTGGGCAAAGTTGAGTTCCTTCCAGGACTTTTGTTTCTACCTGGGGATCTTTTCCGGATTGTTGAACCTTCCGAAGATTTTGGAGATGTTTTAGGTTCTTTCACCATCCTTTAAGTAGGTAACCTATATTTCTACTAAAAATAAAGATATTCAATTATTTGCTGGATTATGAATTATAAAAGTAAGATTTGTTTTTATTATGCTGCAGTAAATCATTATTAATTTCTTTCTAAAATATTAATACATTTATATCCATTGGTAGTTAACCTAATTCCTGATAAATATAATTAACAAATTGTGGTATACCCAAATTGTTAGTTAAAAAGTGAAGCCATCATATACATTGTTTTTTACATGTTTCGAAATAAAATATTTTCGATACATATAAAAAACTGTTTTAAATGGATTCCAAGATAATCTACTGAAAATATATTGAAATTAAACAGCACGTGGGTATTAATATTTGGATATCTGCAATGTTATGTTGAATATGCAAATTTCCAAATAAATATATATTTCCAAATAAAATATATTTAGGTTATACTATTTATATTAGTTATTTGCTGGTAATTTTTCGAATTAAACAACAATGAAATTCTACCCAATCTTCAAAGTTATTAGAATTATGATCCATCAAATTTGGTTTTTTCTAATATGTGAATATTAATAGTAGAAAATTTCAAAACTTAAATCCGATTGTTTACATCCATAAGAAAACAGCGGGAATATTTTAATTTTGATTCAAATAATTAATACTCACTCTGTACGTATCAATAATCACATTTAAACCTTATGAGGATTATATTAGATATAATATTTGAAATAACGAAAAAATTTAATCTGACACGAACGAACTTATAACCAGGAAACTCGAAAGAGATGAAAAAAGTGAAGCCAAGCTACCAGTACCAAGCCACGCTAATCACTTTTTTCGTTTAATTCATCATGTCATGCGAAAAGCAATGTGTTGTGTAACTCTAAGCAATCTTATTCTAAATTTAATTACCTTTCTAGCAAGATAGTACGAAGATAGGGTGTGTGGTATTTTCTAAATTTATATTCTTTTCTATTTATATTTTGAATTAGCAAAACAACCAAAAAGCAATTTGGCAATGACACACACAAGTACCAACACAAATAAAAAAAAAAGAATTCGAGATATTCGGATATTGAATTCAATTCTATTAATTAATTTTTTACTTATTTTGATTAAGCCATTTTAGTACTAATATTGTCAGTTCTCAATTGTTAAATTCTTTTACTCTGTGTATATAACACAAAATAATTAGATTACTATTATCAGTTGGAGAGATAATTACAAATCAAAATTACTTCTTGAATTGAATTGTCATATAAATACAGAAAAACTACAGTACATATCTAATTTTATATGTTCTGTGAGAAACACTGCACACAGCCTAACTCTACTCACATTCTCTTCTCTTACGTAATATAAGTAGAGTTAGGCTGAGACACTGAATTAGTTATAAAGTAGATAGTACTACATTAAGTCACTTTTACAGTAATATTTTCAAATTTAAGCTTAAATGCACAACCTAGCTCTACTTACGTAACTAGAGTTAGGCTGTGTTAAATGTCTCGATATAGTATTGTATCAAGTATTCTTAACGTATATTCTATTTAGTTAGTTTCAATAAATTTTAGATTTTTGAGAAACTTTCTTGTGTCTGAAGACTAATCCTACATCTGTTCATGAATTCAATTTTTGTTTAGTTGTATAATATTTTTTAATTGTCCCGTATAGTTATTATCCTGATTAACCAATAAAGAAATTTTTAGAACAATAAATAGGATTTTATTTAGTGATATAGCATTTGAAATTCTTAAAATTGTATTAAGTAAATTTGAATTTCATTATGTATCTCCCACCTCAATCAACTATTATTGGAAAATTAACACCATTTTGATGCAAATTCTTGGAATTATAGCTTATAAAACAATTTTAGTCTAAACAAAACAAATCCATATAAATAATTTATATTAATTAATATAAGTATTTAATGAAGCCATCTGTATCCCTAACTTACGTAAGTTATCCTGTGCATTCAGTGAATGCCATTCACAATGCTAGGTTTTTTTCTTTCGACTTCATCAAAGTAAAGAATTTTTGAGAATCTATTATTCTGTGGTCCTGGAAAGTAAAAGCAGTCGTTCATTGAAAATAATTTTTGAATAATATTGAATTTTGTAATATATACATATTTTGCTTTAGGAGTTGGTTGTTGGAAAATAGGATTTTGAGATTTATTAACCCAATCAAGGAATGATGAATATATATTGTAGGAACTTCTTTAGGATTAGTTGTCAAAGAATAATTCGTCCAAACACTTCATATAAACAAATGAGAAATTTTCAAATGTCTCCAAGTAGGTATATTTTGCAATAAATATTTATATGTCCTATATAACATGTAAATTTTTAGAATTACTACATGGCGAATTCGAATGGCAAGATCCCAAAACAGAAGATGAAGTGTGAGTGCCTGTAATAAGTAAGCTAACAAAAACAATCATTTAATCTTACATTTAAATGGACCTCATTCCATTTTGTTCTGTTAGATATAATAACATTCAAAATTTACCATGTCTTTTAATTTATTCTACTCTTCGATAGAACCTAGTGTTTTTCAAGTTCATTAATCTTTCAGACGTAATCGATGATAACAATTATCGATCAAACAAATATTATTGCGTTTTATTTCTAATAAGATTTACCTGGTTTATTTAGATAGTGGAGTATAATAACGTATATTCTTAATGCATTTAAATTTGTTTACATATTTGTTTAAAAATGAGAACTTTGCTTATATAGAATGATATAAAAAATACATATAAATATTTGTTCATAGAATTCTCGATTTTTTTTAACAATAATTTTTCTGGATGATTTCAATTGTCTTAAGTTTTCAAATCATTGAATTTACTCTTTTTTTTTTATAGTGTCAATATTGTTTTCATTACAAAAGAAGGCGAAAAAATTCCTATTAAGGGAAAGGTAGGTGATAACCTACTTTATTTGGCTCATCGCTATGAAATACCAATGGAAG
The DNA here is from genome assembly GCA_030704895.1 of Henosepilachna vigintioctopunctata. NCBI lineage: Eukaryota > Metazoa > Arthropoda > Insecta > Coleoptera > Coccinellidae > Henosepilachna > Henosepilachna vigintioctopunctata. The sequence continues at coordinate 2,374,005 of JARQZJ010000071.1, read as the reverse complement.
GAGCATGTGAGGCGTCTTTAGCATGTACTACCTGCCATGTGTATGTGAATAGTGATCATGGAAATATTTTGCCTTCAGCCGAAGAAACAGAGGAAGATTTGTTGGACATGGCACCCCTTTTGAAGGAAAATTCAAGACTTGGTTGTCAGATTGTGTTGACTAAAGCTTTGGAAGGATTGGAAGTTGAATTGCCAAAAGCAACTAGAAATTTTTATGTAGATGGTCATACCCCAAAACCTCACTGAGCAAATTGTCTATTTATGTGATTAGATAATTACTTCTAAAATTAATATCGAACAATATCAGTTAAGTGAGATGATAATATGTACACATTTGTAAACAGATAAATATATATATATATATATATATATATATATATATATATATATATATATATATATATATATATATATATATATATAATATATTTATATATATATATATATATATATATATATATATATATATATATACAATATTATTTATATATATATATATATATATATATATATATATATATATATAATATTGTGTTTCATTTCAAATAGTTTCTAAAATATATTTTTATCTTTGAAAAAACAATTGTATTCATTTAATTGCAGCTATTTTTATGGGTTTAGGTATTTTTACATATTAACATTAATGTTATTGCAATATTTTCACGCAATAGTACACCATTTTCATTCCTATGAATGCAACTTAACTTCATGGGTCGTAGTGCACTTTTCATGTGATTTAAATGCCTAGTTTTCATTTCATTTTAAGATCATAATAGACATTACTTTTATATTTTCAAGATTACTTCAATTATATGAATCCTGATGACAGTAGTTTATTACCAGTTAAGTTACCAGTCATATTGTTGAGATATACTGATAATAGACATTACTTTGAAGTTCTTTTTACTTAAGTTTGTGTGACGTCCTTGATATACCTTCGATCCATTTGCATCTGATTTTTTTTTCATGCTAATTTGTTTACCAAATATATCTCATAATATAAAAATGAATAGCAAAATGTGTTGGTAAGCGCATAAATCAACAACGCCTGGACCATTTTGCCAATTCTTTTTGTTAAATATTCGTTGAAGTCCAAGGATTGTTTTTACGCCGATAAAAATTCGAATAATTGTCGGGAAACCCCTAAAAACAGCCCATATCGAGTGCATTCCACTAAGCACTCACAACGACCACGCTCACGACCACGGTTTTCGCCGTTCCACTTGTTTCTAAGCGCCACATTCATTAACTCAAGTGGAACGGATTTGGGAGCGTTTTTAGCGTTCATTTAAATACAAATGGCGCGAAACAACACAAAAGGTTGATTAGGTTATGTTACAATTTTTAAGTGGTATCAATAAGTTCTATTAATTATTGATTAACATGATTTATTAAAGAGCCTAATGTAGAAAATAATGGAAATATTTCGCGTGAAATAAGACGGTATGCAGGAGTTTTTTAAAAGAGACTCTTTTATGAATTTTTTGTAAAAATGAATAATAAATAAATGAAAAAACAGTTATAGAAATTGTATATATTTTATTTTGGTTTTATTAAACTATATCGAATACAACAATATAAAATGTACTTTTTATTTAATTAAAAGGTTGTACAGAACTCTTGTTAAAACATTTTAATATTCAAAAACTTATTCATAAATAGAATTTAGAAATTAGAAAATAAACTGTAATAGAATCTGAGATTTTCAAAACTGATTTTTAGATAGATAATGTAAATTGATAAAACTTATTTTTAAATAGAATTTAACATTTCAAACAAATCTTATTTTTAATTAACATAAAACTTTTTCGGCTCAATAGAACGATATTGTTGTTGTCGCCATGTTTGAGGCTTTTGGTTTCAAAACTTCCGCTGTTTCTCCAAACGCTCACATCGACCCACCTCTTGAGAAGGGTCGTTGTGAGCTTCGCGTGAGCATTAGTAATGACGTCATTGATGACGTTTTAGCCGCGACCACAATGATCGTGGTCGCCATGTGGAACGCTTGAATGAGTATTTTAGGCGTTGTGAACGGTTAGTGGAATGCACGAATCGTTTTCTCATAAAAACGTTTTCTAACTGAAATGTAGTCAACGGCTGGATCGATTTCATATTTGTTTTGTTGTATTAGTTATTGTCAGGAAACAATTTAAAAAATTGCGTGTAAATTAAATAACCTTAAATTAGAAAATTTAAGGTTACTCAATTAGTAATACAAGTAAGAAATAATTATTAATTTTCAAAAAGAGAATGTAAAAACCTGAATGTCTTATCACACATTTCGTTTAGTTCAGGTATATTTGATTAAAAAAGAAGAATACATAATTTTCTTCAATTTACTGTTGAAATTTCGTTTTTAAAAATGGTAGCTATTACATGTACAAATACAAACTTAGTCGCAGAACTGGCAATGCAATAAGTCAAAGATATAAAAAGAGCAAGCCAAACGAAATTTACGGCATGTGTTCAAGAATTTTTTTGATATTTTCCTGCATACATAATTTATATGTTCTTCTAACTCCAATCGGCTGTCCAACATTACTCCCAAATATTTAATCCAACTAACTACTTCTATGTTTTCTCCATCTAAAGTCACTTTTATTTTATATAAGAGGCTTTTTTTCGACTACCATTTTTTTTGTTTTTGATACATTGAGTGTCAATTTATTTATCTTTAGCCATTCCACTATTAGATTTAGGTCATCTTGCAATTTATCAACTATATCAAGAGATTATCCTGTAATAAATACAACTGTATCATCTGCAAATAGAGGATATCTACAATATTTTAAATTATAACCTATGTCAATAATATACAAATTAAATAACATTGGACCAAGGACCACCCCTTGTGGTATTCTAATATTGTTTTCTAATTCACTGGATACAAAGTTTCCACATTTGACAAACTTGCTTTCTATTCTGCAAATAATTTGGAAACCATTCCAAAACTGATCCTTCAATACCATATTCTTTCAATTTTTTGTTTAACCGATCTCTATCAATATTTTCAAATGACCGTTTCAAGTCTAAAAAAACTACTACTGTTGATTATATTAACCTATATTATATAAACTAGTATTGATGAACATACTGTAATGCTGATTCTGAGCTATGTTTATATGTATATATTCTGACTGTTGTTCTATTAATATATTATTCATATTTAAATGTTGAATGAACTGTTTACACACTACCTTTTCTAAGATTTTTGCTTCACTCGACATTGTATCTATTTGTCTAAAGAAATTCTTCAATCAATTTAGTATTGAGAACTTTTTTGATTGGTACTATTGTGTTAATCTTAAGTTTACTTGGGATTACACCTGTTTCAAGTGAACAATTAATGATATTGATCAAGGCGTTTGAAACACTTTCGAAGCATTCTTTTATCATTGACACATCAACTTCATTAGTACTAGTTTTATTTGGCAAATTCATTATCATTTCTTTCTATTTATTCTTATCCAAAAGATTAAATGCTCTCCATTTAGTTATAATTTGCATTGGTTTTGCCGTTACTGTAATTGCACTTTGAGGTGTATTAATACTATTTACAAGTTGTGGAATGATATCTATGAAATAACCATTAAATATTCCAGGCATTATCTTTGGATCAGTATACATTTGACCGTTATATTGAATTTCCCTAGTTGAACTTTCATCGAAATTAGCAGCTATATTTTTCTAAAAAGTTTTCCACATTGATTTAGCATCACCTTTAACTAAGTCAATATTACTTTCATAAAACAGTTTTTTTTTCATTTTTAATCATATTAGTAATTCTATTTCTAATTAGCTTATAACTCTCTCATTCAACACTAACTTTGGTATATACAGTTGATTGAATGTTCACTGATCATTGAAACATTGTTTAATATATTAAATAAAAACACTTGACTTGTTTTCAAAAAATTTATAATTTACTACTAAAATACTTAGTATTGAACCTAAATCAGTTTAGTACTAAAATTACTAAGTCTTAAAATTTTTCAGGTAAAATACATGTAGTTAAAGTTATTTATTTTGACATTGATAGGTGTCATCATAACCCCTAAATAAATCGCTCACTTTAAGGGGTTAAAGAAATCTTTCTCCTTAGGAAGGAAAAAACATTATTCTCAATATTAAACTCAAAACAATCGAAAATGATTTTAAGTAAATTGAGGTCATTTGGGGTGATATCCAGAAAGTTCGTCAATTCTGCCAGTAAGTGTAAAGTTTCAATTACATAATCGACTGATTTTGTTCTTAGATGATATATTTTTTCTTTGTCGCTTTATTGCTTGTTATAAACAGCATTAACATAAATATGAAAATCATACACTTTAACCAGTTTGCAAGTAGCTACTTAAATTTATAATACTTTTATGTCAACTGAAGCATATTTGAAAATTGCGGAATAATTTATACAACTGTATCAAATAACTAGTATATTGTAAATTCCAATATGACAATGAATAGTGTTATGAATTACAGTTCATAACAGTATTATTTTATATCAGAAATATGATTAGAATTGCTATCTAGATGATATAGCCCACATAACTATAAGTATACTGATATACTTATAAGTATACTGATGTGAAAATAATATTCTAAAAGTTACTGTAATTGAGAAGTACAAATGTATAAAAATTATATATGTAATTGTAAATAACAAATCTTCTAAAGCGCGAGAAGGAAAATACATACATTTAAAAGTAACCTATATTTGAATTGGTAATATATCGTAGTTATTTTGAAGTAATATGATGAATTTTGAATCGCTTGCTGATTAGTACTAAGATTGTGTTCACACTTAAGGCAATGGAGTTATATGTCCATTCTCCTCATCTTGCATCATTAAATAATAAACTTATGGCTCATATTTGGTTGTGTTGTAATTTGTCTTTGTTGGTAAATATTCATGTTTTAACACCTAAAGTAATCACACCCAAAGTTTCAATAATTGGACAAGATTATTTCCTAAACTTTCATCCAAGACAACATGATTGTTTCTATTTAGAACTTGAAAAGATTAATGTTCCCTCTTAAGGGATTGTTTATTTGCTTTGTGTTCTGTGTTGGTCATAAATGTACACCAAGCATTATTAAAAAGTCTGGATCTGGAGAAAAATTGTGTCGGATGTGACATATATACTGGGATATATCTTCCTGTTTGAAACATTAAAATAAATTTAATTGGTACAATCTCATATAAATATTAACATAGTTGTTACTAGTCAAGATATTTATAGCAGTGTTACTTAATACTTATGGAATTTATGAATTTTTTATTATTCTGATTTAAAGGAGGAAAATGAGATAATGGCACAGAAACTTTTGCAAGAATAAACTTTAAAAAAATAATTTAATGGAAAAGTATCTAGAAACAGAAAATCTGAACCCAAGAATAACTGTATTTAGATAATAACAAAGTATTACTTCATGAACAAACTGTTTAACGAAAAAAGCAGGAATTACAGAATGCGAATGTTAACGCTGATGTGACTGGGGAGTCGAGTAACTTATTGTTGAAAATGGAACTTAAAAACTTCGGAAAAACCGAACTTAAACAAAAAATAAATGAGCTGGCTGAAGAACGTAAAAATATGCTCACCTCCATTGAGGTGTTGTCTTCCGAAAACTCTGTCTATCAAAGAGAGCAGTCAGCAAGAACGCAACTTGGGCCTAGTCAAGGGGCTAGTGATGAGTTCGAGTTGAAACTTTGCCATAAATTGCAGGTTCGGTTGTACTCCAGACGTTATGAAAGAATAAGAAGAAATATTTTGAATGAATTAAAAGAAAGACAATATTCTCAAACTTGTTTCAGAGGTGCTGACTATCACTGTTTTCAAGAAAAGGACAACATTTCAATTACAGAGATGAGACAAAAAGAAGTAAAGGCTATAATTCATGATAGAAGAGATAAACAAGGTCAAATTGGGTCTGATCTTGACATTGTGATATCCCAAGGTGCTGGATCTCGGAGTGTTGTCAAGGGGTCATATGCTCAGGTGGCCTGTTCAGAATCAAAAGTAAAAGCAAACAAACTAACTGCAGTTAGCGGTGGAAGCTGTAAACCGGGTGTCTACACTGACAGCTCTTATGGTGCCAATAAGATGCTCCAAAGTGCACCAAGTAAAAAGAAATCCTCAAATGTATTATTGAACTATAGCGCAAAAAGTATTCAGTCTGGCGAACTGCTCGAGGGGCGTTCACATTTTAATACTCCTGCACTCTTGCAACAATGAAACACTGTTAGCAGAAAAAAACCGAAAAGTAAAAGTTTGGTGGGCACTGGAAGTGGTTGTAATATTCTAATAAAAGGTGTAGCAACTATGTCACACACGTGTTTGTAAACTGTCGCCTGATCTCACTGCAGAAAATTTTATCCATCATCCTAACAAGAATAATTTAGACGACCTACGATGTGTTAACCTCTTATTAAAAAGGCATGATGAATTCCTTCAGAGTAAGTGTACCTGATGACGATATAAATAAAATAAGAAATTCAGATATTTGGCCACTAGGCGTGAGAATAAGTCCTTTTTTATTCATGCTACAGCAGGCGCGGCATTCGGAGGGGTAGCTACTGATATCAATCACTGCCTCAGAATGACGATAAATCGTAGCTACTGATATCAATGACTGCCTCAGAATGACGATAAATCCCCATGTGCAGTTGACGAACTTAATCGGCTGAAATCAGACTACCTAGGAATTTCTCTACATCATTCCATTGAAATGTGTTGTCCAATGAAGCGTTATAACTTGAATAATAAATCGAAACAATGAATTACTTCATAGGTTAGAGCTGCTAGCATCAAACTGAAAGATTTATACCGGTCGCACCGAATCCTTGAAATCCGGGATAGTTTGGGACAGTACAGGAAATTCAATGATAAAATACTGAGTAATTCGACTGATATGAATAGATCAGTTTAGAATATAGTAAATGGGGAGACTGGTAGGAAGAAAAATACGATAAATAAAATAATATTGAGTATGGGGGAAGATTAGTGCTATGAACCCGGTAAGGTTGCACATGCGTTTGGTGAGTACTTCTCCAAAGTTGCTGCAAGGAGCCTTGAAGAGCATTATGGTGAGTCATTGCCTCTTACAACCAAAACGTACCCTCTAACCTGGGTACATCCTCTAAGATGAAAAACGATAATTTATGCTTTCTCCCTGTTATGGGAAATGAAATTTTCAGTACAATTAAGGCCTTGAAGAATAAAAAGTGTACAGGAACTAATTCATGACTGCAACGATTTTGAAGCATGTTGCTGCGCTGGTATGTGAGCATCTTGCTCATTTTCGATGTCGATAACTAGTGGTAGGTTCCAATCTGTTCTGAAGGTAGCAAGTTATTCCAGTACATAAGCAGAATAATTGCTAATACTATTAGCAATTATAGGCCTGTTTTTATATTTAGCGTTTTTTCAAAGGTAATATAGAAAATTGTATTTGATCGAGTGAACAATTATCTCAACAAGTATAAAATAATAATTAATAACCATCATGGCTTTAGAGCTGAAAGATCAACACAAACATCGGCTGTTTCCCTGGTGAGATACATCCATGAGTGCCTGGATGCTGGTCTCCATGTTGCGGGATTTTTTTTCGATCAATCACGAGCATTTGACTGCCTTACATTTAGGTTCATACTGGATAAGCGATATAACTTTTTCATTTCATTTCATTTCATTTATTCATGTTAAGATTGCATAAAACTATATAAAATGGCAATGTACATACGTCAAAGAACAAATACAAAATTACAATTCAGTTACACACGTAAAATTAGAACAAATACTACATGGTCTGAGAAAAATATTCGAGGTATTCTTCACTGGAGTAAAACGCATTGGAAATAAAAATTTGCTTCATCTTCTTCTTGAATAAATTAGGTGGAAGTTTTCTAATTTCCCTTGGCAACGCATTAAAGTATTTCATTGATTTGAAACTTGTGATTTAGAGGAATTTGTGACGATTGTCTGGGTTCATTTATTAGTGATCGATCTGTAGTTGTTAGGGTGCAGAATAGTCTATCTGGAAATTACTGTTTTGCTCTTGGAGTGCCTCAGGGTTCAGTCCTTGGACCGCTTCTCTTTTTATTGTTTATTAATGACCTACCTGAACATCATCTCGTTTGTGGATAAAAAATATGTTAACAGCTCCCAGTTTATACATATTCCGATGCTTGTTGTATATTAGGAAAAATGAGTGTTCACTTCCTAGGCTTGCAGACAGTCATCGTTATCTTACCAGGTATGGTGATTTAATGGCATTGCCCAAACATAGGTCCTCCAGATTGGAGTCCTCGCCTCTTTATATCAGGGTATTAAACTGTATAACCATCTTCCACTTGAGGTTAGATCTCTTCTGTATCCTATGTTCATAAATAAGATAAGAAAGCAGCTATTGCGTAAAGGGTACTACAGCATTAGTGAGTTCCTTGGGAATAGGTTTGATATTTGAAGTCGGTATTTTATGTAGTAGTTTTTATGATTTTTAATTACGATATTCTGTATTCTTATATTTTATTGTGACTTGTCCTATACATTATTTATTGTCAGAAATGATCAAATAAAGATTATTATTATTATTGTAAGCTTAGAAAATTAAGATTTTGTGAGCTCATGATCTTGTTAACCTTTCTGTTCCTTATATTGTATATAATGAATCTGTTGGTTGATATTTGCATTTTAAGGTTTCATTACTGAAAATTTCTTTTCCAGTTTTTCAAAGAAAAATGTCTGAACACCGAACTTTTGCAATAACTCCAAGTAGGTTCTCCTGGGACAAGTTCAAAGACATGGTTCATTTCTACATCTTGCTTGGTGCTATTCCAGCTACAATTTTCATAACCTATTGCAATGTGTTTATTGGACCAGCTACTTTGTCAGAAATTCCTCCAGACTACATACCTAAACATTGGGAATACTACCGGGTGGGTTGTTGATTTTTATCTTATAAATAAAAATAAATTTTATTTAAATTTTTATTTTATCTTTTGAATAAACACTCTATCAGAGCAAAAGCTTATTTTGAAGGATTAAATATTACCAATAAGGAAGAAAATTATAATTAATTCCTTTTTTCTCGATAAACTCTAGATCAATTAGGAAATTAAAATAAAAATTATATGAAATTTGGAGAATCTCTATTTTTAGGAATCTGATCTACTTAATATATGAAGCAACTTTGTTATGGTTATCATTTAATTCGTTAATATTTTATAAGAATATATTACCAAGTATTTATATCTGTTTTAGAATCCGGTCACAAGATTAATTGCTAAATATACCTCATTAAATCACCAACAAGAATATGAAAAATACCTAGCTTATATTTTTATGGAAGATGAAAAGAGGCTCTTGAGGTAAGTATTTTCTATTCTGTTAAAAAAAACTTTTGTTTATGTATCTCTTAAATAAAAAGTGCAACATTATATCATATACAAAAATGATATTGCATTCATATTTTAAAAATTTTAGTTCCATATATAACATAGGATAAATAGGGGTTGAACGAACATTAAAATACTTTTAAAGTATCAGCACATTGTGTGTTTAAAACATGGTACTGCTATAAATTTTATACAGTAACATGTACAAATTAACATTTCTTTCCTAAGTTTCATATCAGGTTGATGATATTGCTTATGAGCAATGAGAATTTTTATGAAATAATGAACCTTATATTTAAAGGATTATAAAAACTATCTAATAGTATTTGGTACTTTAAACCTCATAATCCACCTTGAGATTTAGAGCATCTTTAATTTCACCCAACCTACTAATTCAGCATGTTACTTGTAATACTATTTAATTTTGCAGAAAAATACAGTATGAAGTTAAGGAGAAAATTAAGGAAAGGGATGATTACCAAGCTTATTATTACAGACCAGTTTTAGCAAAATATGTTAGACAATCTAAAGAAGCTGCTGATTATATAGAGTCTATTCGTGGTGATTAGTGAACTATTGTTGATTTGATTAATTGTAGTCTGTGTAATAAATGATTTATAACTTTGTTTTTTATCATTACAAGCTTCTAGAATGGTGGGTAAAGTAGGTTTATAAAAGTGAATAAAAAGAGGAACACTTTTGAGAATATATTAGATATACATCATTTCAAAGGTTAACCAACAGTAGTGAAAACAGTTTCTTGGAGAATTCTAGTTGTATCTAAATATTTGTTAGAGTTTTCATGCTTTTGTTCCTCCAAAGGTGAATGTCTTTTTTTGTGTTTTTTCATACTGCTTGAATCATAGAATCCTTTTTTGCAAACAGGGCAGTGATAAGGTGTTTCTCCAGTATGTGTCCTTATGTGTACTTTGAGATTACAGTTCAATGCAAAGCTTTTATTGCAGAGTGAACAAGCATAAGGTCTTTCCCCACTGTGAGTTTTCATGTGATTTTTCAAATGTGTACTTTGCACAAACGATTTGGCACATATATTACAAGAAAAAGGTTTCATCCCCATATGTGTGAGAATATGATTTTTTAGTCCACCTTTTTGGGAAAAACTTTTCTCACACTTTGGACACTGGTGTGGTTTTAATCCTGAATGAACCTTAGAATGACTCTGTACAGCTCCTTTAGTAAAAAAATTCTTGCCACATTCATTGCACAAGAACATTTTTTCTCCAGTATGAATTACTTCATGGGCTCGCAAAGCTGATTTAGATAAAAACTTCTTATTGCACTTTTTGCATTCCATTTGCTTGTAGAATTCCTTCTGATCATCAGGCAATTCTCCATTTTCAATACGATGCCTGGTTAGGTGAATATGATGACTGCTATATCTTTTAAAAGCCTTTCCACAATATTTACAAATATAAGGTGTTTCACCTGTGTGTGTACGTAAATGTTCTTCTTTTAAAATGGCCCTGGAAAATGCTGAGAAACATTTGAATGTAATATATAATGAAATCTATGTAATTTTGATAAAACATGTTTAAAAAAAAACAGACATCACCATATGATTTCAATTCACAAAATTTATTTCAAAAACATAAATTGAAAAAAAAAATTGATTCTGTTAGAAATATCAACATGAGAATGTAAAATAACAATATTTGTAGAAATTATTATGAAATTTTATCATTATGTATCATTATGATTCCACATTCATGAATTTCAAAACTATTTTACCTTTATTGCAGATATGACAGATAAATGGTTTGATTCCTTCATGTGTTTTGCGGTGTCTCCTTAAATTTTGAGAAAACCTAAATTTTTTAGAACAAATTTTACATTGAAATGGAGATTCTTTGGTATGAGATCTCATGTGAGCCTCCAGTTTATGTCTTTTGGAAAATATTTTGGAACAATTATTACACTTGAATTCATTTTCTTTACAAATATTGCTTTGTTTGTAATGCTCCTTCAGTTGTTTTTTCGTTTGATATTCTTCAGTACAAGATCCACATCTGAAAGATTTTTGTATTATTAGTTTCCTATTACGTTTGAGTTTGATTCTTTTTGGTAATGTTTCCTCTGATTTTTTATTGTCTTCTTCATCTATATCTACAGAGCTCTTCGGTGAAAAATCAGAAACAACTTCTTGTACTTCATCATTAAATTTTAATACAGCTTCATGCAAAAGCTTATCAGACATTTTACATTTATCAATAAAGTTCCCTATATCCCTAAAAATGTCTGTACAATATTGACAAATTATTCTTGGTAATATATCTTCTTGAGGCTACAATGTTTAAAAACTAAATTAGTTCAGAAGCATAAAATCATGCGACATATTAACACAACTGATTTCAGTACTTTATATATGAGAATAAATGATTTCAGTTACCATGATTTCTACTTACACATAATGGGCATAACTAAAAATTGTATAATATTGGGATTTTAATTTAACTTCTTACCTCTAATTGGGTGAGCTTTGTAAAAAGTCCAACAAAATTTGATTCTATCAAATTTGAAAAAGGCCCATTGTTGGCTAAACATGTTCTACATGTATAATCAAATTTTTCGGGATCCACAGAAAGCTCCATCCTAAATGGTCAAAAAATTACTTCTATATCCTTATTTACGTCTGTATGTTTATATTTGTATATTATGTATATGAGATATGAGTATTATATGTAGATGTCATATTCATATGAAATCTAATTAGGATTTGACATTTTCTCGACATTTATGTCATATGTATTAGTGAAGGGTACGAAGAGCCTACGATGGCAATATTTTTATACCGGCGACTTAACTTTCGTTAAGTCGCTGATTAAAAATCACTGATGATGACGGAATCACCATGCATCACTTTAATCGATTGTAATATTGAAAGGTTTGTTTTTGTTTATGTTTTTTGATGCGGTTGTTGGAAAGGTATTTTTATTTTGATATGAATAACAATAATTTTCAATAATCTCAATTCAGTTTTCGTTTTGAGTTTGAAGTCACTCATTCGCACCGTAACTCTACTTACGCAGAGTTAGGCTGTGACTCATCCGGCTAATAGACGTGTTTGTTATGATCATTCTTTTGTGTCTGTCGAGTTATATCTCTTCATAATAGCAGTAATTAATATAAGGATAGTACACCTTCACCGCTGTAGCAAAATTTATAAATGGTTGAGACAGCCGTTCTAAAGGGCGATCTAATTCGCTCCTAAAATAAACGTTCACTTATACATCGCCTTCGCCGGTATACCGGTGATCAATAGTTACAGCGAAATATCTATCAAAAAATATCGTTATAAATTTCAGAGTGTTAGTTCCTCCTTCTTTAAAGGTTGCAGACATTTGATAAATTAATATTCTGGTTGTGTATTAACCAATTAATAGCCCTTTATTATTACATATTATTGAATCATTAGAAACGGGAATATATTCTCATTGACATAATATGTCTAATTATGATAATATATTAATGTAAAAGTCAAAACAGTAAACATGTTTTTCAAATATAAATATTCAAATTTTTTATAATATGGCATTTTTACATTCGTAAGTAAAGTTAGATTGTGTATATACCATACTTCAAATATTAGAAGCATATTTGTATTTCTACATTCTGTACAGATTCAGTTGTGGTAATAATTTTTGAAAAGTTTTTCCACATAAGAGTTCTTGTTTAATATAATCATAGACTTTTGGCCGCCAGGAATCAACGTTTGTCCAACTTTCGCATAAGCACAGAGTGCTTATGAGAGATCAAATAGAATATATTAAATAAAAATACTTGGCATGGTTTCACAAAATTTATAATACTTTTGTCTTATATTGTATACAATTTGTATAAGACAATTGTTTTGGGGTGTTACCCCAATTTTCAAAAGTTAAACTCAAGTGTTTAACTTTTGAAAATTAGCCAAGCCTAGTGTTTTTATTTAATATATTAAACAATTTTTTTGGTAAATATTTATAATATCCGCGTATTTCAAGAATTCAAACTAAAACAAACTAGCTGCTATTTATTCATTTTGTAATTTTATTATTGGCGTTAACTTTGATTTTGAGAACTTTCTCTCAATATTAGTGTACCTATGAAGCAATACACTAAATTTTGTATAAATTCCATTTCAATCAACTTGAAGATATATGTAAGGTGCAAAATTTGTATTAATGATATATATGCTTTAACTATAATATTTTAACAAGTATTATCAAAATCCATGTGTATTGTTTTCAATTATATGTGTATTCCATTTTACAAACATAAGTAGGCTTGAATTCTTGAAATGACGCGGATATTATAAATATTTACCCAATACTTTACCAAGAGATCAGCGAACATGCAATCAACTGGATCAACTAGAATTTATAGAATATTGACTTGTATGATATTACAGGCACATGAAATTAATATATCCGTCGTGGCGGATTTCTAGTTCACTCCCCATATCTCTATTTAGTTCTCCACAGAACATTTTAGATTCTTTAACGCTCTGTGACAATTAAAATTCACTTTCATTTCGCTTTACATTTACGTTACATAACAGTGAAAAATTTTTGGAAATTTATCTTACAAGTTTTTACTAATTTTTACTATGGCAGGTGATGGTCCCATTGATGACCCAAATTTAAAAGGCTTGAATAGGTACTTCAATGGATCAACAATGAGAGGAAGAGCTAATGTAAGATTTTGAGATACCAATTATTGTTAATTGAATATGTATATCGATATTTGTATATCAGTGAAATCAAGTATACCTAAATGAATCTATATTTGATATACCCAATATTTTTTACCTTTTCATGACTAAACTATACAAACTCTTATCCTAAAGTAGGCATATCCCTAACCTGTTAACTTCAATCAGGTTATATTAGTGCAATATGTTGAAGCTTATTAAATTTGCTATGAAACTGCTTAAGTGGTTCACTGAAAGCAAAAAGATGTGTTACATAACATTAAATGTTGGCCGCATAGACATTGTTTGCAACCTAATACAAGTTTTATTAAATATACATTTGGGAATGCCTTTTTTATTGGCCAGAATTTGGCAACTCCTTCAGCTGAAAATTAGTTTTTAAACATCTTGGAGTTTTCCTTGTAGATATATAGGGAAGGTGTTTTTGTTTTACTTGTTTGAAAATCTAAAGTTATGAGAAAAATTGCAAAATATGTATTCAAGAAATTTATAATTTATCTAGTTTTATAAATTATGTCGATCAATGCAGAAATAATTTACCATACTCTTTTATTGATAATTGGTTAATAGGAGCCAACCTTATTTTCAAAAGCCTTTAGGATGAACTTTCATTCACTAAATACTTAACTCTTTGTATGCATAAATACAAAAGTAATGAAGCAGTAATTGAAAGAGTATACACTTATTTTTTATAATTATACAAAATCAAAAATGCTAACGGCAGATTATCTTATATCATGACACTGAATTCATTTTAACTCAGTCTTTTAAAGCAGGTGAAATTGAAATGAATAAATATTGCAGGGCATTACTACTTTTGCAATGAGTTATTGAAAAGCATTGGTTAATAATTACCTCGGAACTGTCCTGTATGTCCAGCCAATGAAATTAAATTTTTTTATTGATATTTGATTCTTTTGGAGAGTTCATTTTCATTTAATAATATTGTTTGGAAGTAATAACAACTAACACACAATTTGATGATTCAAATGTTTGTTTTAGTTGAAACATTTGGGATAGGCTACCATCTAATTGTTAATTACTTCACACTAGCCTTCTGAAGTATAATTATCAATTTTGCAGCATAACAATTGATATTGATGAAGTATAACAAGATTATATTAAGTAAATATATACAAAATAATACAATAAATAATATACAAGATTATTATAAGTAAACATATTAGTGTAATAATGTATAAATAAATACTCACACATACACACACACACACACACACACACATATATATATATATATATATATATATATATATATATATATATATATATATATATATATATATATATAAAAAGAAGAAATTTACGGTATTTACTTGCAATTTAGTTGTTTGTTTTTGCGACAGCCGTTTACATATGTTTCAAGCTAATTGGCTATCATCAGAACGGCGTAGTTATTGTTATTGCTAATTGGCTATCAAGTTATTCTGATGATAGCCAATATATATATATATAATGTTCAACGAGGGGGAAAATTTTATCAATCTATTTTTGTTTATTTCCAGGTTGCTAAGGCTACATATGCTACAGTTGGATTGATAATAGCTTATTTCACTTTGAAACCTAAAAAGAACAAAGTTGAACTGCAATCCCATGGTCATAATTTAAATTAATTTAATATGTAGAACTAAAAATTCAAAACATTGTGTATTTTGTAGTTTGTAATGTTTTCAGTGAGTTAACTGTAAAACAGCATAATTATTTACTGATATAAATAATTTTAATTTCTGGATATTTCAATTAGTAAGTAGGTACTAGGAATGTAACGGAGGTAAATTTGACAGAACTGAAGACTGAGTTTTTAAATTTTATTTATCATTTATTTTGACAAAGAAAAACATTATTCAGTCAATTTTTTGCATTTTATTCATAAAATAATAAATATACACAGTCAATGAAAATAATGCATCAATATTTTTCATTTTCTACAACAAATTAAATCTCAAAGTATGATAGTATAATTAATGATAAAAGTTTTGAAAGAAATTAAATCAAATCCATTGACTCAAAAAGTAGTGTATTATACACAAACGGTTTGAAGTTTTGTCTCCATCTAATCTATTTCTTAACGGGCCGTAGATGAGGCCATCGCTACTAAAAGTTGTTTGCTTGCTACCTAGCATGGTGGATGCAACAAATATAACAAGTCACTTCTATTGATATAAAGCTACATCTTGTGAAGAAACAACCGACGACTAAACGTACGTAGCGAAAGCTGGGTAAAGCCCTGCGTGACAAATATGAACCTGCTCGTAACAGTCGACGACTGTGTCAGCAGGCCACCATCTCTATGCTTCGACCTCCGGTTTGAAAGTTACGTAACCTAAAAAGTCTATTACGAAGGTAGGTATATTAATCGGAAGTTCCGTAATATCCTGGTAAGTTCTCATACTCTGAATAATTGTAAAAAATTCATCAAAAATCGGACTATAGAAAATCAAATACTATAATTATAGAAACTAAATTATATAAAATAATAAGCCCGTTATTAGCGGACATATTCATGGACACCACAATTTTAGAATCGGAGATGTCAAAAAACATATAATTTTTTGGTACCGCTATGTGGATGACATCTTAGTTGGGTTTAGTGGAACAGACCGACATATCAGTTCATATCTAAATTCATTACATGAGAAGATCAAATTCACGGTAGAGAAGGAACAGAACAATTCGTTGAATTTTCTTGACCTTACAATTTCCAAACAGCAAGATAAATTTTCGTACAAAATATTCAGGAAACCTACCTTCTCTGAAGCCATCATAAATTTCAATTCGTTCAGTCCAATAAGCCACCGAATCGCAGCTCTCAATTCAATGAGCCATAGGGCTTTTTCGATTCCCTTATCTAAACAAAACCTCAGGGATGAACTTAATGTGATTCGTACGATAGGTAGGAACAATCAGTTCCCACTGTAAATAAGGTTTATCAGGTATGAAAATGGAGTGAAGAAATTTACGGTATTTCGTTGCTTTTTTTTGCGACAGCCGTTTACATATGTTTCAAGCTAATTGGTTATCATCAGAACGGCGTAGTTCAAGTTATTAGATGTTCAAACTTGGATGTTGATTAAAAAAAAACCCAGAACCTGATAAACTTTGTTCTTAATTTATCTTATTGTCGGTACAAAATTTCTAGAAGGTATAAATATCGCATCGCAGGTAGACATTGATTCAGAACGGCTAAAAATTAGATGTTCAAACTTGGACTTGATTAAAAAAAAAACCAGAAGATAAACTTTGTTCTTAATTCATCTTATTGTCAAAAATTTCTAGATGTATAAATTCCTCATCGCAGAATTTTTGATTCAGTCTAAAAATAGTTCTGTAACTTTTTTACTCAATCAAACATCCAAGTTTGAATTCATCTAATTTTTGAACTACGCCGTTCTGTGTTTTTTTTCAATCAACATCAAGTTTGAACATCTAATAAAACTACGCCGTTCTGATGATAGCCAATTAGCTAGAAAACGGCTGTCACAAAAAAACAAGCAACGTAAATTGCAGGTAAATACCGTAAATTTCTTCACTATATATATATATATATATATATATATATATATATATATATATATATATATATATATATATATATATATATATATATATATATCTGATGCACGCAACGTGACCTTGGTAACCAATACAATAGTTTATTATTTTGATGTTTGTTTTAAATATAGTCAAAGTGAAATTAACTAGTCATAATGGCAGAAGAGAAAAACGCAAATGAGTCATTTAGCAAATATTTGGGTAAAATTTTCGATGGAAGAACAGCTAAAGGAAGGGCTCACGTACGTTAAAAACATAGTTTCAATGTCAGATTAAAACATTTTATATTTGTAGGTAGCAATGGCTACATATGCGGTGTTGGGAGGGATAATTTTTTACTTCATGACCAGACCACCTCGACCACCTAAGCAACCGGTGACAGAGGAAGACATGGAATGTGTTGATTTTAGTACATACAATCTTCCATCCAGCAAAGTATGACAATTCATGAAAATGCGCTTTGACATATTTATTTTGATACAAGTAAAAACTATGTTGAATTCATCTAAAATAAGCTTTCCTATAATTGTATGAAAATGAAAAACAACAGAATTGATAAAACTATGAGCATATCTGAGATATATTTTATAATTTTCAATATGTTTTTCACTTTATATGTCAATTTTCACTTTAGGCATATACAGTTATTGTTTTTGTGAATGCATTTTATTATTACCTAGTTTTTAGTTTTCGACTAATATACATATTCTTTTTTTGCTTTAGAATTACAACTACAGCGAATAATTACGTATTTTTTAATGTTGCTGCTTTGCAAATATGTTTTAACGGTCTACAGTCATTGTAATTACATATACAGATCAGATACTTAAATCCGATTGGATTAAATGGTCCGCACTGAGGCTTCTAATATCGTTTTATGTTCTAAGTCTAAGAAAGACTGATAAGACACTTCAATATTTTACTTTAAAGACGATGTGATTTTGGTATATACCTAAATAATATTGGAAATTTGGAGCTAACAATAGATCAAGATCTCAATCTGTATGATTATTATTAATCCATAATAATAAAAGTAAAGTTGAAAAAAAATTAAATTTATGCTGTTCAAACAAAAAATAAAGAATTTCAGATTTCAAAAGTTTGTATAAAATTGTCTATGTAGCTGAAGTTGATAACATCTTGGCCTTCATTTATATTGGTTGGAATGAATACTTTATAGTTTTTGTATTCTACAATACAAAAACTATAAAATCATTTTTGTCGAAAACCAAAATCGTACTCCAGTTTTGTGGAATTGCTATGTCATTTACAAAATATCAGGTCTCCAATGTAATAAATGCTTTATCAGACAAAACAAAATTTAAAATAAAGGGTCACGCAACACAAAAGTGATGTCGTATTGGAAAAAGAACTTGTGCATTAGCGTTTCTCGTCTAAGACTGATAACAATTATTGTGATTATGAAAATATTAAAATTTTGGATAGAGAGAGTAATCATAAAAAACATTATTTTTGGAAATGGCACATATACACAACACAGACGATTAATGTTAAATCGGATATTGAAAAATTGAGCATCATCTATAACAATATTTTAAAATTTATATAGAACAAATCATCTATAACAATATTTTAAAATAGAACAAATCAAAACATTTTCCCACGTCAATGGTTTGAAGTTTACGAGTGAATCATTGACACCCCACACACAAGTACCCCGCTTTCAGCCTTCTAGGATGTTGAACTTTTGACCATTCAGTTCAGTAATTTGTAGGATACAAGCCAAGACAAAATAGGGGACGTTTGTTGAATAATGTTCTTTTCTTTCTTGAAAAGTTCTTTTATTATCATTGCATACGCTCTAATTCTAAATAGTTTTTTATCTTTTACATATACAATTTGATCACTGTAGTCATTACTTTGCAACCTAATTCAGTCTCATTCTCGAAATCTCAAGAATGAGTTTTTAAACACTTCACCAGACCGATTATTCCCGTCGCATAAATTCAGTATAAGTATCGCACGGACGAGAAATTACCTATTTATCTATCTACCTATATTTATGTATAGTTTCAAGATTCACAAATGATTCATACTAGTTCATACTGACTCTTAATCGAAATATTTCAAATAAAACTCTCAGGAAACTTTCTACACAAATGTCAACAAGAATATAACAACGAAACGCCAACAAAAATAAACTTTTTCATATCAAAAATAGCCTGTTATTGCTAAAAACTTTCAAAATAATATATATATATATATATATATATATATATATATATATATATATATATATATATATATATATATATATATATATATATATATATATATATATATATATATACAATATGGAATGCGTGGAAAAAATTTAATGGCCATAAAAATGAGGAAAACTGGGAGAACTTCCTTATAACTCTAAAAAAGGTCTCCGAAACAAATAGAAGAGAAAAACGGAGATATGATAATATTAAGTGTCACGGAATACAGAAGGATTTCACCAATAACAATACTTGAGTTTTTTACAAAACTTTCAGGGAAAACTTGCAAGGATACCAAGCGATGCGCCCAGTCTTCTTAAAAAAATTCGATGGCACGTTGGAAACTAACACAAAATATAACTGCAAAATGTTAGCCGAATATTTTAACACTCTTCTCAACTACAATCCACCCCAAGAAAAACCAGAGTGTGACTTTTCGATGTTTACGCATCCAGTCTCCCAAGCTCCTGATATGGAAGAGATTACGGAAACTTAATCTTAAGGCTAATTAAAGAAATTAAGGCAATTGAAAAACAATAAAGCAGCAGGAGAATATGGGATTATTGCGGAACTCTGGAAACCATCCTATTTTGACGCAAAAACTTCATTATTTAATATCAGAAATCTGGAGGACGGAACATATGCCAGAGGATTGGAAATGCGCGCTGATACATCCATAGCCCAAAAGGGAGACAATATGGATATCAATAATTACAGGGGAATTTCCTTACTTCCGGTTGCTTACAAAATACTTTCTAGAGCACTCCTAAACAAAGTAGAACACCAAGATGATCCACTAATTGGGGATTCAGAAAAGGCCGATCATGTGCTGAACAGATCTTGACTTTAAAGATGATATTACTGATGAGGAAATGTAGAAATACAGTGATCACATTCATTGACTTCAACCCCACTTCAAAACAGTTTTTAAACATCATGAAAGAATTTGGGATCGATCGAAAAACCCGAAAATTTATAGAACATACAATTACAGGTACAACTTCCAAAGTAAAATTCATGGGCGAAGTACCACATCCTTTGAAATCAAAACCGGTGTGCGGCAGTGGGACGGACTTTCGCCAATCCTTTTCAATATGGTTTTAAAACATAGGGATCATTAGGGAATGGGAACTTCATGTGAAGGGCATACAAGTGGGTATCAAAAAAGAAAATCGAATAAATGTCAAATGTCTCGCCTTTGCAGACGATATTGCTATTATCACAGACAACAGAACTGAAGCCATTCTCGTTGTAGAAAAACTAGTTACAAATTTCTTATGATAAAACCAAATGCGTGGAAAGAAAATCAAAGAATAAAACTTCCCTTATCACAAAACATGGTGAAATTATGCAGTCGGCCATTTTAAATACCTCAGAGCAGTTGCACAGTCCTAAGATTTGAACCGACTCGCTAATGAACAGAGAATTACCAAGCTCCAAAGGGCCTACAAGCTAACATGGGCGTACTATAACAAAAAGTGCTTTTCGAGAGTCACCAAATTGAGGCATTTTAGCACGATTGTTTCAGAAGCAATATACTCATCTGAAACAATGGTTATTGACGGTCATTCAAGAATTAGAGAAATAGAAAAACAAGAACGGAAAATTCTTAGAAAGATTTACGGACCAATCAATAGAAACGGCATATGGATGAAAAGACCTCAAAATGAACTGTATCAAAAGACAAATACGATAACGGAAGAAATCAGAAAATGACGAGAAGAGTTCTATGCACATGTGTACAGAACGAAACAGTGCAGAATAGCGAAGAAAGTACTCGATATAATTATGAAGAGTAAATGCGGAACAGAGTGGCTGAAAGAGGTCCAAACAAATGAACGGAAGAAGAGCATTCAGAGATGATGAAGCGTCTTTGGGAGGCAAAAAAGATGAAGTAAAAGTCCTAAGAATTGCGAATTCAAGTTCAATCGCTCTCCTCATGGGGAACAATCTACTGTAATCTTTAGAAGTTTTTACGACATTGCTACTTTAATTATAGAGAAAGTGCAAAATTCACTTTCATTATTTTGATATGTGTGGTTGGGTATTTGTAAGTAAACTTCAGAAAAAAAGTTAAGGCCATTTCTTTTGTTATTCTTAATATACAAATATTCTACTGTACAAATATTTTACATCAGCATGTATCTGCTTTACGTTAATATCTTAGATGAGGTTTGTACTGCATAATATGCCTGAAAAAAGGGAATAATTACAATAAAAAAAATAATGCAATTAAAAAGATGATATATCATTTTCCATTGCCGACAGATATATATATATATATATATATATATATATATATATATATATATATATATATATATATATATAAGAAAATGAACACTAGAACATTCATTTGAAAAATTGAAATTAATCAAGAGAATGTTATAGTAGAGCTAGATATGTGAACGTTGAACGTGTAAGATGTGATGTCTCCATTATCCTTCAAGGGATTAATGTTAGAGAAATATTGAAATCGATGCCACACCTGATGGAAGTGTGAGACATATATGTTTCGTTCTGCAAGGAACTCGTCAGTCGCACCACGTCCATCGAAGTGAGGCAACGATTTCAACCTCCAAGCATCTTCTTGTGACTTCAAGTGGAAGATCGTAGAGTAATGAATACTCTACAATTCCATCTATAGAAATCAGTAGAAAACACCTCTCTCAGATTATAGACACACCAAGCATCGAAATTTCACATATCTTCTATACCCTTAGGTATCTACTAAATTGCAATGTCTATTTGACAAATATCATCATACGATGTTTTTAAGTGTCAATATATAGTTTCAAGACTAAAGAGACTCTTGATTGAAATATTTCAAGTAAAACTCTCAGGGAGCTGTTTACACAAATGTTGTCAACGAGAACGAACCCATCACTTTCGAGAGTGAATATTAAGAGCGTTTCGAAAAATTCATCGATCTTGTTGAAATCCTATTAAGTAAGATCCTATTATCATTCAACAATGATAATTGTTGAATGATAATATCATCGATGAATTTTTCGAAACGACCTTAATATTCACAGTTCCGTGAGATTTTTATTTGAAATATTTCGATTAAGAGTCTCAGTATTTATATATATATATATATATATATATATATATATATATATATATATATATATATATATATATATATATATAACTAATAATATAGAACTATTTAGTTTTATTTAAATTATGTGTTTAGATTTTCATCTAAATAAGTATTGGCAAATTCGATTAATGATTTTTTAAGTCAACTCAATTGAAGTTGAAATTTTGCTTCAAAAATTGACTCAACAATGTACTGAAATGTACCTCATCTTAATGAAAAATATGTATTGAATACATCTTAAATACTAACTTATCCAATTTTTCCCAGAATATCATCAAAGCAGCCCTATCTAGATGACGTTTGGTTCTAGAAAGTTCAATGACTGTTACTGCCCATTTGGCAACATTACTGTCTAATTTCATCTCATCATATTTCAAATGGAAAGCAGCAACTGAAAATAATATAAATCTGTAAATAAATCTTCTTGATACTAAAAGTATTGGCTTGTTTATGAACTTAATGTTTATTGTATAGATATATAGATAACAATACATATTATGTGTACTCCTAAATTCATAAATTTTTTTGTGTGAAAATGACACAGTTTGAAATATAGGAAACAATAGGTCATATATTCGAAAAATCGAAATTAATAACTGATTGCCACAAGCTGATTGGCTCTACAAGCATGTGCGATGAGACGCTTCTACCATATTTCAAATAATTTTGAAGTCATTGAGATAGATAGCAGGATGGATGCACAAACGAGAGTTCGTCTTATAATCAACTCATCAATTGTGTCACCATCCAGTCAAGTGAAGTTTAACTGGATGTGGCACATTTTAATCCCCGATATTCTTCTTATTAATATAAATATGGAACCATGAAATAATACATATATCACAATTTCTAGTATAGGAATCAATAGGAAATATATTTTAGATAGTATTATTTAAACATCAACAATAATAGCTATTTATTTATTTTCAGAATTGTTTTACAATATAATCTATCAAAAAAAATCAAATTACAACACTACAAAATGAAAATACGTCAAAAATTCTTAATTAAATTAAATTAAATTGTTTCATTCTGCAATCAAATATTTCACTGTTAATGAAGGTGCCCATTAGAGTTATTTGGGATTATTTTTCACTTCAAAATGGTTTTATGAAAATAAATACTACTGTGTTCTAAAGAAATAACTTTCAGGCATTTAGAAATATTAACTTCAACATTAAATGCAAATAGTCTATAAAAACCAAATTAATCTATAAGGAGTCTAAAAGATGAAGAAGTCCATTTGGATACCTAATTGAAATTATCCATCAGATAATTTTTTTTGCATGTTCATAGGTTGCGTTAGTTATTAGATGCAATTTAAAGTAGATATCTACAGAAATTACTTCCTTGGTGTGTTTATAGATGCAATATGTTCAAAAATCTATTTTTAAAATGAAAAAACTAAATGAAGATAGAAGAACTATTGTAGCCTTGCTTACTTCGAAGGATAGTGGTGGCATCATCATGTACATATTACATGTATATATAGCTATGAATTCATATCTATAGCCAACTTCTATGGTCATTCTTTGGTTAATTTTGATTTTTCAAATGAATGTGCTAGTGATTTTTTTAATATATACTGTTAGTGTTGTTGGTATTATGTCAGTTGATACAATTATTTTATATACATATTTTTGAAAATGGCAGTGAAAATAATTTTTGAACTGTAACATAATTTTGCATTCAATATTGACATAATGGTCTTATTAGTGATTTCATTATTGAAAATACAAAAAATATGTTCTCTATAAAATAGACATGAGTATCTAATTGATAAATAGTGAGGATTGCATAATTGGCTGTTTATGTGCAAATGAAAATAGTACAATATCTCAAAAATGCTGCCTTATAAATCAATTGTGAGAATGTAATGACTAATTTAAATCAATACCTTTGGCAAATATCTCTACTGGATTTTCCCATGGATATCCTTTAAATTGCCAAGCAGGTCCCATCACAAATACTGCAACAACTCTTTCCCAATCAATTGGTCTCAATTTTGCTGGGTTGTCTACAACACGATAAGGAACTGTCTGCTCGTTTTTTCTTCTCTGGATCAAAACTTCATTGTCCCTTTTCCCACCTTCTGCTTTTTTCTGTTCAACGCTTACAAATCTAAAAAAAATTATACTTTTGAGTTAGTTGGATTCTTTGAAAAGAAATTTTTAATATACATTAGTATTTACAAACTACATATTTTCAATATAATAATTACATTATGTACCTCACATTATAATGATGTGGACAATAAAGTAATATTTGCTATAATTCTATAAATTTACTTGTTTATATTCTAACTTAATAAATCAAATTGAAATTATGTGCATGTGAAAAATGGGTTAATATCAAATTTTCTTAATTATCTTCATGAATGGTATAATTACTTCAAATCTTGCAGAATTTCTTTGACATTGTACATTGAAATCAGGCAGTTAGTTCCTGCTGGAATTATAATGATGGGCGTTCGTGAAAATTTCTTCTGCGAAACACCCCCTGGTGTGGGTCGTGAAGCACTGATTGGAAGGGGTGTTTGAATCTGAGGCATTTGCTGTTTAACTTTAGCAGATCCTTCAGTAACGGATTTTAAGGTCATACCATGATAGGTTCCCATTGTATCAATCTTGAAGCCCTCAGTTTCTGAAAAAGGTAAAGGAAAACATAAGTTGTATATTTATTTTAATGAAATTAATTTTAAAGTCTCAATTATTATATGAGTGAAAAATAATTCAAATTTATTTTTCAATTTGAAATGATAATGAACATACCCTCTTTTAGCCTATTGAATCTTTCTTGGTCATATCTATTGTAAACTGATGGCTGTGTAGCTGGCCTAACTGGTGTTTGACGAGGAGTAACCATAGTAGCCTGAGGTACAGGTCTCTGCCTTCCTTCTTCCCTAGCCTTTATACTATGCAACATGGCTAATATATTTTTTGCAAATGTCTGAAAACATGATAAAACCTGAACTGTTAACACCTAACAAGATGCAAGCAATTTTTATATTTTTTAAACAAAAACAAAGTTTATATCATTATTTTAGTCATAAGGATACTGACTTACTGATAAAAACTGATTTTATATGTCTTTATTCTATTGATGCAAAATAACTGAGAATAGTCAAATAGAAGAATGTATCTTATAAATCTAATATAGGTATTCTATGTATAATTTCTCACAAATGAAAAGTCATTCTATTTTACAGAGTCAATATTATTTGTCAGCTGAAAGCTTTGAATTTCTCACACAATTTCCTTTTAGTCATAGAAATTATTTCTGGATATGCTCATATCATATTTCATGTTTTCATTTTATAATAAAACATATTTTTGACAATGTCAATACTTGTTAATGTTATTTTACACTTTGAAAATCCAAATGTTATCAGAATTTTACATTAATTAAATTCTATATTCAACAAACCTTTCCACTGGACTGCAATATTGTAGTTCTAGTTTCCCAATGTCTTTCTCTACTCATAATATCTTTTGTAATATCAACATCTAATTCTAAAATGGCCTTGATGTCATACTCTTGTCCAATATCATCATTTCCTTTGATGGTTGTTCTTTTTTTAGCTAAACGTTTAGCTTTAATTGCTGCAATCTTTTCTACAGACATAGCTTCTGACAAGGATCTAATTTAGAATATAATTGATAAAAATTGAAAACCACTATTTCTATAAGAAAATTCACTCACTTTATGTTATCCACAGTAACAGTAGATTCTTTAGGGGCATCAAGCCTTGCAGCAAGTTTTTCCCTAACTCTTTGTACATGTGGATCTTCAAAGCGATGTTTTTTTGAAATATTTTCTGGGCCATCATAATCAGCAGATCTTTTGACCTAAAAATATGCACGACTTAAATATGAAATATTTAAATTTAAAGTTACACTTCTATAATTTTTTTTTTGTACCTGTGTTGGAAGTTCAAGAGGTGCACTTTTATCAATAGAAGGACAATTTGCTGTTTCCCCATTTAAATATGCTAATAATTCTTTACGATCAGGTCTTCTTACAGCTGGAATATTTTCAGCAGCTGCTTGTCTTACATATACTGGATGGGTAACTTTAGTATTTTTCAAGATGAACAACAAACATTCTAAACTATAATATTCTTTAGCTGTACCATCTTTTCCGGACCTATATAAATTACATGTTTTAAACATAAATATTTTGGTACCCAATACTTTGACTGAGAATTAAGGTGTTACTTACCCCCACATCAAATAATTGGTTTTAACATTTTTAGGCCACGAAAATTCACCGAATATTATTTGACCATTCCTCTCAATAATTTCCTTTTTGTTGACATTATATTGCCGAAGTAAACTCAGCGGATCGGCCATGGTTTGGTCTTTTTCTAAATATATACAAAAATATGTAATCCGAATATATTGACAAACAATATTTAAGGAAAAGATTTTCAAATTAAAATGGAAGTGTATAGAGTACCCATCCGTGTATTAGATTACTAAAAAGATTGTTTACAATTTTTAAGCAAAATTGGAATTCCAGCGCATGACCAAAATTCATTGTACAGAAATTTTTGTTTTCATATAAGTAAAACTTATGTGTTTGAGATATACAGATTAAACTTCTTATGCATTTGAGAATTGTCGCAATTCGAATAATTATTTGAAAACCAATTAATTAATAATTTTTAATTTTCTGTTTCACTATATAGTTATATAACAAAAACTACATTTCAGTCACTAACATTCAGATTAAATAACCACAATACTTATGTAAATGGAGCCTTTCCGTTCTGAACGTTGATTTTAAATTATCGACCAAGATAGATATATAAAAGAGATATTATATTGATATGGTTGGGTTTTTATCTTGACTTAATTGATATTAAAGTTTAGATAATTCGAAACGATGTTTTTTAAATCAATCATAATTATTGTCATTTTTGCATATGTGCAAATTTTGCATATGAGAAAAATATGAGGCGGTGATAGTACGTTCAAAAATAACTTTATCATTATTCTAAGAGCGGAGTTCATATATATCTAATCGGAAGAGCTCCGATTAGACCAATAGTTTGATACCGATTCCGAACAGCCAAGAACACGGTGGCAATCAAACTCACTATAACGTTCAGCTACAGAGCCTCTAAAAGAATTTTATTATCTGTTGTGTTGATAATGACGCTCCTTTTCGAGAAAGGTTTTTTTTCGATCATGAGATTTTTTCATAGCCAGAATAATGAGATAATGAGATGAAGCATAGCCAGAAGGAAAAGAGCATATTTATTGCTGGCGTATTTCGAATTTTATGTTATCTTTATCTATATTTTCGATTAAGACAGATGTGTATTTTGAACTGAAACAGAGACATTGGTCACAAATGTTTTGTTAAATATGATAACTCATGTTCAATTTAAATTATAGAATTTATTTTAAGTAAGATGATTTCTTTTATAATAGTTTACTAGCGCAATATATATTAAGTCCAAATATGCTGGATTTTAATCCGACTAAAATAAATGAAATATACTCATGTGGAAAACAGAATACTCAAGTCAATATTACAAACATCCCAACAATTGCTCCTGATATTGAAAATTAATTCAAGATCTGTAGTACTGCGGGCCTGGTGGCTTAGATAGTTTATTGCATTGCCTTACTGTACTTAAGTCAGTACAGTTAGGATGTGGTTTATTGTGTATAGTCATGCAGCCGTCAGATGGTTAAAGATCAAAGAAGAAGCAGCTAATCTATGATTAGAAATGTCACGCTTACAGAACATCCAAAATTAGTGTATATTCTGTGGTCATTTTTAAGGAAAGAAGACGACAAAATGAATAAAAGTGACTGAAATGAAAATTATGTTGAAAATTATCATATGATATTTCACGAAATAATTAGGAATTAAACCTCCATATTTATTATTGGTATTCATTTTATTCAAAATGTGACTAAGTTTATTTTTGTTCTGTGAATTATTTCTTAGTTAAACAATTGTTTCTAATTGCTTTAGTATTATCTTCCCAGAAATGATGTCCCCTAAAAATTATCCAGAATCTGGAAGTTATATGGATTCCGTAAATGTTAAAATTGCTGAAAAATACAAACCACCTCCTAAAAAGAATATACCAATGACTCATGCCCAGAGACTTGCATTCAATAATCAAATTCGTGATAATTTACCAAAATATGATTTTTCTTTGGAAAGTGGCGTTTTACAAAAAGTTCGAGAATGGAAAAATAACCGTTTAATAACCAAAGAGCAGAGGAAAATGAGACTGGATGCTCTGAGAGATAAAGAAGCTGAAGAATCAGGAACTGGGGAAGATACTAGTCCGGAAGACATAGATGTTCCTACTACTTCTAATGACAATGAAAGAGTTATTTCTTCTGTTGGTTACAGTTATACCACTTATTCTAATGGAGTGTTACTACCTACCAAAGTGACTGACCAGTATTCGAATATTCTTCAACCCATTCCATTAAGGTCTGATAACACAAAATTTAATAATAATCTTGGCGTTAAGAGTCCTTTTAACATATCTGAATTTGAGGCTGACACTTCAAGCCCTTTCGATAATGTTGCCTTGAAATCTATTAATGATGTTGAGGAACTTGCGAAGGTTTGGAAAATAGAAGATCTTGAATATAGCACAGAGCCTAGAACTTCTACTGCAGTATCTTATTCTAATTTGAATATATCTAATATCCAATCATTTCCAAGTTATTCAACTAATTACATTCCCTCATCCTCTTGCAATATTCAGAATTCTGTGAATACATTGAATGGCTATTATAATGCTGACATACAGTCAGTAAGGTCTTTTCCGTCAAGTTATCAATGTTCTCCGCCACATAATGCCTATTTATCTACATTTACACCAAGTAAATTTGAAATGAATCATTTGGCAGAGGATGAGAAAGTTAATGGTAAAATAGCAAATTTAATCAATACAGCATCAACATTTGGTACAAATTCTGCAAGTACATTAAAAAAACAGAATGATGTGACAGGTCCCAAAAACCTCTGTGTTCAGGATCTACCTGATCCGTTTGATGAGTTGCCAAAGCACCTTCAGGAATTATCTAGAAGTATTAGTTCTATGGGATTCCCTCTCTCTAGAGTGGCAAGAACTTGTAAGGCAATAGGATATGATAATAAAAAGGTAAGTTTGAGTCTTATATGGTTATAATTATAGTTCCAATACCTTTGCAGTAAATATTTTTGGAGACGATAAGAATTCATTATTTTAATTATCAGAAAAGTTGGAACATTTAGTTAGCAAATGTTCAATACCTCATGAAAGTTCTTTTCTTTTTTATGATTAAAACTGTAACAGTTCTGATTCTCACTCTATTTTTTTCAAACCCAATTATTTTTCAATTAAGTGGCTTCCTCCGATAAATAACTAAGAAATACAAACTTACAACAAAGAAATACTTTAAATGGAGTGAAATTTTGATGGGAAGATACTAAACAATAAAGGAAATAACCCCAATGAGTTTTAGATTTTATCTAAAATAAACTTGACATTTTAATTATTCATATATAACTAATCAGACACAAATTAATAAAACTTTTTCATTGAAGATTTCAAAGGCTTCTAATAAAGTTAGTATCTAAATTTTGTGTTTTACCTATTAACTTGAGAAAATTAATATCTTTGGAAAACAATTTTTAACTATACCTTAGAAAAGAGGAAATTGTTTAATTTTTGTTATATATATACATATGTCATTTTATATGTATTTCCATCAAAAAATAAAATAGGAAAATGGGGGAAAACTAGTAACATGAAGTGGTTATCAATTCAAAATAATGGTTTCATACATCAATGCCTTCATTGATAAGCCAATTTTAAATGAATATCACTAAGGATCTTGTTAGTTGATATTTTTAAAATCATTAATGTTTCTATTTTAAAATAATGATCATGAGATAGATTCTGAATACTTGTTAATAATATAAAATTGTTTTCAGGTGGTGGATCACTTATTAGCAATGTCTGAACTCTTAGATCTTGGTTTTGCTGAAGACAAAATATCTGAAGCTCTTCTATTGTGTGATAACAATAGAGACAAAGCCTTAGATAAGCTGATATCTTAGCAGTACTTATTCATATTCATAATGTAAAATATACCTTTGGAGATACATAAACAATTTGTGTATGTTCTTAATTTATTTGTATAAACTCAATAATGTAGATAATGTTTTTAATAAGAAATTGTTGGAAACTAAATAACGTGAATTTACAACAATTTTTCTATCGAAGCTTTGTAATATTTTGTATATTTTGATTGATATTTCGATATTAAGCTACCAATTATATATTATTGCGTCACATTCATGTTTTCTTTTTTCAAATTCATAAATTCTTGATAATATGCTCTCCAGTTATTTTTAGGGTGAAAATGTTTCCACAAAAACAAAACAGCATCTACCTATGTTGAATATTATTCATTAATCGATTGGGCCGATACTTGATGAAAACCTAAATACATATTAAATGAGAGGTAATAATAAAACTTGTCTAAAAATCACTGACTGAACAATTCTTTATTCGACTAGTTTCGCCTTAGGCCGCACTACATCAATAGTAATAATGACAGAAATGAATTAAGATATGTGAGCATCCCTTATACACACGTTCCCTCTTCAAAAATCATTAAGTTCTTCAAAAATAATAATTTAAATATAGCATTTTCAAGTCACAGTAGATTGGATAGAATGATCTTTAATAACAAATTGTCCGAATCCGAGCCAATGAAGAAGTCTGGAATTTATAGGTTAGACTGTGAAGAATGTAAGTCGTCATATGTTGGCCAGACCGGAAGATGTTTTGAAACTAGGCTAAAAGAACACGTAAAAAACGGACAATCTGCTTTTCGGGAACATCTAGAGTCGACAGGACATAAGATCTCAAGTTGTTTTAAACCTAAGATACTTCATTACTGTGAAAAAGGGATTAAAATGAACTACCTGGAAGCCATGGAAATAAATAAACTTCAAAAATCCGATAAGTACGATCTTCTTAATGACCAGTTAGACCTAAACCATTCCCCGCTGTTAAATCCTGATAATTTGGAAACCCCCACTTCTATTCTAGGTGGTCCGAACCGGTTTGCAAAATATTTATAGGTTGTCTTTGTAATATGTATTCATTCTTGATAATGCTGTAAAAGGCGAAACTAGTCGAATAAAGAATTGTTCAGTCAGTGATTTTTAGACAAGTTTTTATTATTACCTCTCATTTAATTATGAACTATCACAGAGTAGATTCATCGTCCATTGAATTTACTAAATACATATTTTAAATAAAAATAAGTAGTTTTTCGATTTTCACTATAATTAATTCAAAAACATGACAATATCGTTTCGCAAACACAGTGCCTTCGTCAGATGACAATACACTGAGCTATTACATCACAGAACATACCAAATTTAAAGGTATGTTCTGTGTATTACATTGTGGGCTGCTTGTATTTATCCTGAAGTGTGTGGAAATTACCATAGAACACTGTTATTCTTTTGTAGGGGAATGAATAAGAACATATTTCTTCTGCATTGTGGGGGATGACCCACAGCCTAACTCTACTTACGTAGTAGAGTTAGGCTGTGGATGACCATAGAATACTCTTCTTCGATTGCCTTTTACTGGAATAAATTTAATAAAGAACTATTGATTAAAACTGGATCATTTAATAAACTGTTTGATTTCTTCCTCTTATTAATTTCCATGGTTTCTAACAGAGTTGAATTACAACGATTACAAACTTTAATGGTTTACTTTACAACGTAGAATCGGTTTTATTTTTTGCAAAGCATCTTTGGTGTTCAGATATTCTAAGTCTGAAATAAAAGGCTATCTTACGATAACTAAGAATCAGAACTTTTTCATATTTATTATTCTTCAGAATTTACAAAATAAAAGGCTACATAATACCCTTAGATATTAATGAGTTTTGTTGATTGCAGAAATGATCACAGTTAATATAATTTATAAGTGAAAAGGAAATACAAATATTGAATTCATTTAAATTAAAATATAACTAAGTTTATAATTGTTCAATATTACTTCTTCTTTGACACTGCATAAACACTTGGGGGTATACTAACAGTTTTAGTAACTCTTTACTAGTTATTGATATTTTCCAGCATGAGTTTTACGCGTTAGATTCCATCCAGTCTATTAATGTATGCTAGTTTTGAAAAAGTGAAAAAAAAGTCAATATATACATTTTTTGGATGACTTAATGTTTCAATGTTAAGACTGCTTCACAACAGCTTATTTATGTTCAAATCAATCGTGCTATTCTATTTTTCGTGATCGATTTCTATAATTGTGCATTGATTCGTTAGTATATTACCATTCTTTACAAAAACGTATTAGTATCACATAAATTTAATGGTTAACTTTTTTGTATATTAATTTTCATACCACCTCTAAATAGTGGGAAAATTTCTTGCTTGCTTTTTATTTTATTTCAATATTTCGCTTTATGTTCAAGCAGCTAATAGTAAACCTATTTGTTCATAAATTTCGACTTGTTTGAGAAATATTTCTTAACTTTAGAATTGAATATTATGCATGATTTGTGCTCAATTTGAAAATTCTATATATTAATATATAAATATATATATATATATATATATATATATATATATATATATATATATATATATATATATATATATATATACAGAGAGAAATAAATTCTAGACATTGAGTCTATAGAGATTAATTGATAAGACCGATTGATAACTTACGTAACTCATCTTTACAAGTTCTAAGCGGGTATATTTTAAATAATTAGATAGGTATGTAATTCAAAATATATAAATTTGACAGTTCAAAATATATAAATTATTTGTATATCTTCAGCTAAATAAATATTATTATGGTTATGGTTACCATAGTTCTTTGCATTCGACCTTTTTCTTGTGAATTTGAAGTTATGATAATTAAAGATAGTGAGATAAGTAAGTTGATGCAATTATAAGTATAATTATTGAATCAAAATCTTGAATATTAAAAAACTTAAACAATAGCTTGTGGTACAGTTATAAGAGTAAGGTATTTTTTGAATTTCCGGGTTAATCAGTGGTGGAGCTACTTGCAATACGAATACTGCCAAGCCAACCAATGTTTAGCAATTTAGCGCAAGAAATTGTTGAATTTCAGTTCGTCACGTTACGTGGGTTATAGATTGCTGTAGGTATTTACTGATAAATTTTTTGTTGCGTTTTATTGGCCTCAAGTGACAAATTAGTTATTACTCTAGAATAAAACACCAAATTATTCAGTGTTGTGGAAAAAATGAATAAAGTTGTCCCAAAATTAGCGCAAGCTTTTAATTTGCCATCATTTTGCTAAGATTTTTTGGATTATTAATTCCTAATTGAAAATGACTAATGTGCACGTCTTTTCACTGGACAGCATACCCATTTCTCGGAAAACGACAGACTCCGTAGTGCTATATGTTACTTTGAAAAATTAAAAATTTTTTTCTTGTCTTAATTTTGGGATACCCATTACTAACAACAATATTGTTGAATATCTCATATTATGTAAGTTTCAATCAGCAATATAATACGATAAAGATACAAGGTGTCAAAATAATTGCCATTGTATTTGGAAAATGAATGAATAAATGTGTATTATTCCTTGTTATGAATTTCTATCAATTTTTATATTTCAATTTTAAATAACGAATGGTTTTTGACCATCATTTAAAATAATATCCTGAACAAGTTTTACAGAAAATTTTCTCAGAATTTGCTCTTTCTCTAAGAACTTCTTTCTCTACAGCCTCTTCTTGAGACATGTTAGCACTAATAATCCATTCTATAATATATATTTCCAATTCTTTTAGAATACTTGAAGGGCACTTAAATGCAACAATGACTTGATCACAAATTTGTTGCATGAAAAACAATTTTTTATTCAAAACATCTAAATCACCCACATATTTGAATATTAAATTACAAGAATTATCCTCCCCATTATTGTATTTTTCTAGTAATACTTCAACTTTCTGTTTGATGAAAGATAAAATCACATTTGTGTATTCTAAATATCGGACTCCCGTCGAAAACTGCTCATTGAAATATTCTTTGATTTTTGAATCTATTCCATCTGCCATTGAATTAAAATGATCAAAGAATTCCTTTAGAATTATAGTTATTTTTTCACGTAACGATTTTCGCCCTATAACTATCGACAATAAGTTAGAAAGTTTCACAGCATTGTCAACAGTGATAAAAGTTCCGAAGTCGAAATTTATAGATGATGTTGATGTGTTAGATGTGGGTTTCTGAGATATATCACTAAAATAGCTATATATGTCCGATTGAGACAAATTTGTAATTTCTGACAAATCCAGTGCGACGCCATTGAAAGACACATTTCCTCCTTTGGCTGAAAATTTGATTCCCATTTTGTTGAATTTTTTATTTGACTTGACCAAAAAGGAGAACACATCATCCTTGTTTTTAATTTTGAGAGTAGCCGATATTATTTCTGCGTTGGCTTTTGTTATATCTCCATCATTCATGCGTATTGTATCTAATTCTAATTTTTTGAACATCTTCCTAAAAAAATGATAATGATGTTTATTGAAATTCGTTATTTATGAAAGAATATATGTAAAAATAATTGAACAAGAAGGAATTCCACAATATTTAAAAAATTCTAAATTCAATAGAAATGTATATTATGTATAAATTATAAACATTATAAATATATTTAATAGTGTTGGCGTTTACTTGATGTAAATCCATTATAATTGAATATAACTTAAATTCAAACACTTGAACTTTAAGCTTTACTCTCTGTAAGCATCTGTAGAAGTCGTTTGTAACGACGAAACGCGTCATGCTATGTAGTCAATAAAGTGTAAATCATAAGTTCAAGTGTTTGAATTTAAGTTATATTCAATTATAAATATATATTATCTTTATCTTTGATGTGTACAAGTTAAGAAAACATTGTTTTGTATTTTTGACGCAATTTTGAAGATTAAGACTACCATACCAAATAATGGCGTTATACAATTTTGAAAATATTTTGAAATGTTATCAGTCATAGTCAAATTTCAGATTTTGAATTAATTACTTATATTTTTAAGATTATATATATCCATGAGAAAATGAAATACTTTAGTCAACATTTTTTCACAAAAATAAACATAAAATTAAAAAAAACTATAATTGAACAATTACTTGTGCAATAGAAATAATCTTTTATTTCCAATGGGTTTCAATTATTTTAATTTGAATTAAACAGACACACTCTAAAAATCTCAATTCAATACCTGTGTTTATTACTCCTCAGATATTTTCTATAGTCATTCAGATAGTTATTTTGAGCTTCTTCTATAATAGTTCCTGCTGTTTTGAAGCTATACACTGCATGCCCAAAGAATAGAATAGACGTGCTAAGTTGAAGTACAGTAAAAGTAGATGGCCTTTCATCATCTATCCACCATCGCATAATAATTTCTACAGCCGAATTTCCAATTCCAAGGCCACCTATGCCAATGTTTGCCACATTTATGGTATTTACAGCAATTCTCGCACTCTATAAATATTTTAAAGTGAATTGTTACTGCTAAGAAGATTCAAGATGTAATATTGTTTCTTTTCCAGATCGTTTTCGAAGCATAATACATTTACTAATATATATTATATTGTAGGTAATGTTACTGAAGTCAATGGTTACTTAGGAAATTAGTTTAAAGTGATCAATACATGTTTTCTATGCATAATCTGCTATGTTTTAGCAGATTATACATGTGGAACAACTAGTGTTTGCATTCAAAGATATGGGATGCTCTTTTCTTTTTCATATAACACAATCATTTCAATTCATGCTCATATATCAAGGTACCATAATATTTCCTTGAGTTGCAATTACCTGCTAATAGTCGTATCTAAATGCTATTTAAGGCTAAGATGTTGTTTAATAGCACTTAGTTTTTTCTTGTTTCTTCACCATTAAACTATGTTGTATATTATATATATATATATATATATATATATATATATATATATATATATATATATATATATATATATATATATATATATATATATATATATATATATATATATATATATATATATATATATATATATATATATATATATATATATATATATATATATATATATATATATATATACATCCCACCATCATTATGAAGACCATGGAATTACGACGACCATATACGGTCGTCGTAATTACATGCAGTCTAAAACGATTGCTTATGTTATGAAACGTCGTCTAAAGTTGAAAACTCAATTTTTGTTGTGGTCGTCATATTGTTGATCTGATGTATTTTTCGTATATTTTTAGTTCACAGTAAATACGTGGCTGGCCGGGTGGCGTTTTGAGAAGCCGTATAGTTTGCTGTATAGTTCCTTTCAGTTCACCGACTTTATGACGACCGTTTTATTCGATATTAGACGCGGCATTTGGCAACATGTTAAATTCCAGGAAGATGTGAACTGTATCGGCTGGATGTTTTATTAGCATCTAACTTCAACAATATCTGTTCGTTGCGTGAAACAAAGAGGCAGTAATTCATCATTTTTTCAAATTCAATATTTTGGATCTCTTGGTCTCACGAATATAATTATTGAAGTTTTCTTTATATTCGAATTTATCGAATATATTTTTAGTGATGTTTTATGAATTTGATGTTTCATTTAGATTCATCTCGGTCGCAGGAGACGAAATAGTCTATTTCGGCTCCTTTTGATCTCAGGAATACATACATTCATTCTATTTATTCTCTGTAAAAATATATTTATTTCCGAGCATTCCATATATTTTTAGTGATTTCTTTATAAAGCTTGTTCTATTACTAAGGTTCTCTCAGATAATAAATACATTCTTCAATTAATTTTTCATATTTATACGGATTTTGCACAAATCGAGATACCTTTTTTGATAATGTTGTTTCCTTTTGAAAATTTCGTTACATTTTCACGATTTCACCCATACAATAGATAAGCGAAAAAGTTCTCACAAATACAATCAGCTACACGTTTTCTTCAGGAATTATTGCTTATCCAAATATAAGTTTTCATGCAGCATATTATACTTATCGTGAATGCCATTTCTCATGATGAACTTTTCAATTAATTTCGAAGTGAGTACCTACTGGTAGACTTGAGGTAGCAAAATTGTCCTTATTATAGCATATTATGAATAATTGCAGACAATTGTTTTGTCCTTGATGGGTTGCGTACTTACGTCTTTTCGACAATACGCGCTCTCAGAATTACCCTAAACATTTTACACAAATATTTTTTCTGTTCCTGAGATTGATTCATCTTTCATGGTATCGAAATTTGATTGTGAATATCGCAGAAAAGTTCATTAGTATAAGCGAAATTAAGACGAAATTTATAACCCAAATCAAATCATAATTGTGGAAAAATAATTTCTTTATGGTTTTTCGGCAGGTACTCCGAAACAAGTGAGTTGTTTCCGAGACCTATGAATAAAAATGCTGCATAGGATACAAACAGAATTGTTTCGGTGGTGCAAATTCATATCACAATAATTATGAAATAATATAATCTAATATTAGGGACAAATTGTTCCAACAAATTGAAAAACATTATTTTTCGAGTTAATTATTTCTGCTGATTTTCATGATTAAAAACTTCATTGAAATGAGAATGAGGATGGTATATAAAATTGCCCCAATTAAGTCTTAATAAATTTGAGCACTGAAGGTAGTCGAGTTTCATTGGAACATCAACCAAAACTATAACGAATTTTTTTAATCACTAAAATTTATTTCCACCATTCTGATTGGCGTTTTTTTTGTCAGAGTCGATGAAACTTTCACTATTTTTTCAGAAATCAATTTTATTCAAACCATTATCGGTAGAATTCTCAATAGAATTTCGATGGAAAATTTCTTTCTCTCTAATTTTTACAGAAGATATCAACACATTGGTCACTACCTATCAAATAAATTATCGACTCAGCTACTTCAATTTCATCTTCATTATAAAAAGTTTTAGCCAAAACCAGACGTATGCCGAGTTGTATGCAACATGATTTGTATGCCCAAGATAACGGGTTCAATTCCCGGAGAAGTCCTTGAAAATATGGCGCGATATTTCTCGTAAGGCAAACCTCCAAAAACGTTCCTTCCAATAAATATCCTCGAAAGTTAAAAGAACTTCCAAGTGACTATGCCACAGTAATTTGAAAGAGTGATGTAAGAAGAACACGGACTGAAATTGCAGAACAACAATTTACATTACGATGAATCTAGCAAAAATTATAGAAAATAACGATAAAGCCTCCGCAGCACAAACTCAAGACTCGCCGATATATTGGATATAGCCCTGCCGAAGAATATGAAGAGAAATTAGGAAATATAACCAACATAAGACAAAAAACCTGACCAAACTGAAGTGTCAAAAGGAATAAGCAATGAACGTGCTGAAAATTGTCAGTAATTGTCAGAATTTGCAGGGAATTAATTGAAACACCGGAAACTCCAATACGAAAAAGGTTGTCAGAAGCAATTCTATACTGAAAAACAGTATAGAATGTCCGAAGAATACTCAAAAAATCAACTCCACAGCAGAAAAAAAGCTCAGAATTAGATAATACTGATGTACTAGAAGGAGTACAAGAAAACAAGGTATCCTGAAGACAAGAGGAAACCAAATGATGAAAGACGTGAAGGAAGGGACAAAATAAAAGGAAAGGAAGTACTTATGTACAACGGATAAATAGTCTTTGCTAGAGCAGATGGACAAAGCACTTGCAGGAAGATCGAAGGATAGGAATATACCACTAATAAGATACTATAAGACACTTATTATGTCTTTTTCGCCAGAAAGAAACAAAAAGGCAGAGTTGTTAGAAAAAAAATTCGAATCCAAAATTAGAAATGCAAAATTCGAATTCAATATAACTTCTTGTTCACCTGTACCTACCTTTTTCTTGTGAAATTTTTCAATAGTCTCCAAAAATTATGAGAATGGTGTCATTCGATTCGTATTGTTATCTAGAAAGTTTAAGGAAGGTCCGAAAATGCGCTGAAAAAAATTAAAAAAGTTATAAACAATAAAGTGAGAAAAAACCTAGGGTTTCGATTTTTTTCAATATCTCCGGAAATATTCAAAATTTTCAAAATTGCAAAAAAGTTTCAAAAGATGAAGAAATTTTCTAAAAAAAACTGAAAATTCCGAAACTATAGCTCTAATATTTATAATTTTTACAGAGCCACGAAAATAGAGCCAAAAGCGGAAACTCCGGCTCCGCGCACGTTGGTCACTCTGACACAACAACGAATAAAATTATTTAAATATATTAAATAATAATATTGAGGAACAATAAAATTCATGGAGTGCTGAGATACATAAATAAACAATAATCAGCGGTCAAAAAAAATTTGTCTCAATTTCAACATAAATTATGCTTTTGTTAATTAACTATTTTTTCTGAGCTGAAAGTTAATATTAGAGCACAGATAATTATTAAACTAATACCCTAGAATTTTTTTACTCAGTAAAGTCATTCTTAATAGTATAAAAAGGAGATAACAATAATGAAAAATTTTGATTTTCCACTTTTTTATTAACGATTGAAAGTTACAAAATAAAAAATAGTGAATAAGAAATTATTTTTAAATCTTCATCCTTTTGAAGCCTCATGGTTAAAAGCTACTTAACAATATTTTTTTTTACTGTTACTGTTTGAATAATTGTGATTAACAAATAAAAAAATTTGTTATCACTATTTTTCATTTTATAACTTCTATTTGTTAATAAAAAAGTGAAAAATCAAAATTGTTTCATTATAATAACAACTAATATATTTTTTATACCATTAACGATGACTTTACTAAGTAAAAAAATTCTAGGGTGTTAGTTGAATATTGTTGTTATAATGGGTTATGTTAAAATTGGAACAAAATTTTTTTGACGCTTATTATTTGTTTATTTATGTATCCCAAGTCAATGAATTTTATTATTTCTTAATATCAATATTCAATATATTTAGAAAAAATTTTTTGTTTTGTCAGAGAAACGCAACGTGCGCTGAAGCCAGAGTTCCCGCATTCGGCTCTATTTTCGAGGCTCATAAATATTAGAGCTACAGTTTCGGGATTCGGAACTTTTTTTAGCAAATTTCTTAAACTTTTTGAAACGATTCTGCAATTTTGAATATTTTCAGAGATATTGAAAAAAACCGAACTCCTTTTTTTTTACATTATTGTTTATAACTTTTGTAATTTTTTTTAGCGCATTTTTGGATCTTGCCTTAAACATTCTAGGTAATAATACGAATCGAATGACACCATACTAGTAATATTCGGACTCTATTGAAACATTTTACAAAAAAGGCCGAATGTGAACCAGACTAAACCATGGTCCGGATAGGAAAAAGAAGAGTCGCAGTTCGAAGATGAAATAGAGCTAAAACTTCCAGGAAGATAGAAAAACATAGTAATACGCTGAAAATACGAAAAGCCTCAGGAAGATACGGAATAACCAATCGAGCACTAAAGAACCTACCAGAGGAAACAATGAAGGCGATAGCAAATCTGAAATATTGAATGATTGAATTTGAAGTACTGCCCGAAAGTATGGAATAAATCAGAAACAAGGCTGAGATATCCAGATATGAATCAAGCAGTTATAGATAAAACAATATACAAGCGGAAAAAAGCAAGATAATGAAAAGGACAATATGTTGAAAAAACAAGAAGCATTCAGAAGAGTGAAGCTTCATTTCACGACACCAATTTTGATTAAGAAAGCAACACGCTACAGAAAATAACAAGGAGAAGATTTTACTGAAGAAAAGAAACATGAAGACATAGAGAAAGAATTCGATAGAGTAAGGCACCAAGGATATATATACACATACAGAGCAGAAGTGCAGAGAAAAATAGTGAAGTTAATAGTATCTTACTTGAACGAGAGGACAAAGAGAGTTAGAGTCGTAGACCTGACTGTTGCCTGTAGAGCAGGAAAGAGAAGAGGAGCAGCAGGGACCTTTCAAGAATCAGGTCGTGGCTCCTGCTGTTGAATATCTCAACGGGGAACAAATCAAAAAGGAAACATTTCAAAATAACTCAGTTTGTGTCTTCACAATTCGGTAAAAGTCACTACAGAATGATTGAATGAATATAAAAGAATATTACAGGAGACTAAGATCAAGAATGGACCTTGAGAAAACAGTGACAGTTCTATTCGACGGAAAAAGCAGAAGAATCGAGAAGGGCCTAGAAATTATGGAAACAGCAGTACGAGACATATCAGGAAAACCTAAATTACAATAGCCAAATTGAAGAGAACTCAAACATAGCGAAACAACTACATGCTGTTTCATATCCAATAGAGAACGGAGAAAACTAGATGTTGAGGCAAAATACTGAAATCGTGAAGGTCGAAGGAGAAATATGGCACACGGCAGAAAACCTGAAGAAGCACGGACTACGAGGAATGATCAACCGGATAACCAGCAATTCGAATCCCCCAAATGAGAAAATGCTGAACGAGTTGCAAATTGCGAGAATTAAAGACAAAATTAACAGACAAACCAAGAAGTTTATAAAAGAGATGGAACAGCACGGGAATGAAGAAGTGAGACGTGGTTCGTCTCACTGAAAGGATCAACAAAAGACGAACATTGAAAGAATGGAACAGAAAAGGTGAAGGGAGTATTGAAACGAAACATAAGAGGAAACATAATCCACAATATTCGTCACTGAGAACCGAATCCTCAGAGAAGATCGAAAGGCTCCCTACTAATTCTTAGGTTTAACTTTTGAAAATGGTGACACACCAAAAAAATTGCCAAGCAGTTAAGTAATGGTATTCTGTGAAAGTAGAGAAGTATTTTCACAGACTATAATTCAGTGAAACCTATAATTCAAATAAAAAATATTTTTCAACGAAATATGAATCAATTTTATTGAACAAAATCGTTAATTTTCTCATTACCTCCAATTTCATACGCTATGTCCTCAAAAAAATATTCATTTTTCGCCGTAAATTATGAAACTGATCACAGGATTTTTATTCTACTGAGCAATTTGTGGGTGTTGGAGTGCCTATATAATTTCGAACAGCTTGTTAGTATTTAAACCAAAAGTTTTTGCAGTAAAGAATTTGTAATTGATTTCATTCATATTTGAGCATGAAATCGTGAATTTACTGTAAAATCATCCAATTCTTTTTTCAAATATTGAGTTCTTAATTAAAATGAATATAATTGCTAAATGGGCCATATAAAATTTGTACGAAATGCGTATGCCGAAGTAGGTATCAATCTCAAATGCACTATTAAATGTCAAAGTTCGAAAGTCCAAGTCAAAGTTACTCAGAACAGAGATAAATATAAATGAGGTATTTAGATTTGAATTGAGGGAAGTTTCCGAAAACATGTCAACAGCGCTGGCCGCTGTAATGTTCTCCTGAAAAATAATTCTAAACTATACGGCTGTCGTAATGATGTAAATCTGTATTTAAACGTATAATGCGGTCTTCATAAATACTGGTTTTATAAGGTCTTCACAATGTTGTTGGGATGAAAAAAATCTAATAAAAAGCGGTCATCAACTGAGGTCGGATTTCAGTATAATAATCAAAGAGAAATGGTTCTTGCGAAAATATACACGTGTATACTCACTAGTTCTACCGGCTCTCACAAATCACGTCAATGAACGGTCGTCGTAATGATACCGGGATG
The DNA here is from genome assembly GCA_030704895.1 of Henosepilachna vigintioctopunctata. Lineage (NCBI taxonomy): Eukaryota > Metazoa > Arthropoda > Insecta > Coleoptera > Coccinellidae > Henosepilachna > Henosepilachna vigintioctopunctata. The sequence goes on along the minus strand of JARQZJ010000071.1, from coordinate 2,330,281 downwards.
TATATATATATATATATATATATATATATATATATATATATATATATATTTATAGAGTCCACTTTCTTTAATATCATTTGTAGGCAAGAACAAATGAAAAGTTTCTTTTTCACTTGATCTTGTCTGATAGTTATGTACTGACAAAGAGTTAAAAATATTTTTGTCATTTTCTATGAATCACTATAATTGTTGTCAATTGGAATTAAAGGGTGTATTTTCAGCTCTCCTTGAATGATCATAAACATTTAATAATTCATCAACAAAAATTAGGAATGAAATACATACTGTTCCAATAGAAATACCATTCGCTGCTAGTTGGGATACGGCTGCATTTGCTCCAGCCCCTGCAAAGCCAAGAGCTCCCCCTGCTATATTAATATAAGCTGCTCTGGATTCCGCTTCCGTTACATTTAGACTCTGAAACATTAAGTTATCAGTAAATAGTGTAAGTTGTATAAAGTTGGGAATGAAAAAAAAACAACACACCTACATAATCCTAAAAAAGACAAGCGCGCTCATTCACTTCTAGTTTTTTCACTTCAATTTTTGTCTCCTTTATAATTTGGTAGATGATAAATATCCTAGGTAATTATTCGAAGTCACTTTTTCACATTCAATAAGTATGCAAATTAAAAAGCATGAACTGATTTTTTGCTAAGATTATTCTTTTTTTTTTCATTCAAACAAATCAACATCATGATTTTAATTAAGTGACATTTATTAGGGCCTCACAAATAAACATAATTTCAAAATTTAAACTGAAAGTATGTATTTGTTTTCTCACATCAATCAGTTTTTACAGCGATTAAACACTTCCAAAAGCCAATTAAACACTTCAGATCTTTTGTGGTTAAAATTTTGTATCATAATAAAATTAATAATAATACATGATAAGGCTTAATGTTCATGCAACATGTTAATATGTCTTGTGTATTGTGCAATGGAAAAGTCTTTGAAAAACTTTTTTCAAACAAATACAAGCTTTTGAATTTTGTTTAGATAATATGAATGCCTCAAGGAGATGTGCTGGGTTCAGATCACAAGATTAAGCAAGGATGTTTGTGTGTGTCTGTGGGTTATAGTGGTTAGAAACTGACAATCTGTGATGCATAAAGTTCAAAGTTTACAAACTCAAATAAATATGAAAATTTTTTTTTTCAATAACAATAAAAAAATAACAATAAAAGGAGAAAATACCCAAACATATTGTTGAGTTTATAAAAGAAAGATTTTATTGTGTGAAATATAAATTCTATGTCTGTATTATACTGCAAATGATTTCTTTATAATTTCCTTTGATTTCAAGATAGCATGATAACAAACTTTCAAAGATAATGTTGATCAACTCACCTCATCATGGCTGCCTCTGTCTACCAAAGTATGAATACTGCGTCCTAATGAATATATTCCTACCCCTGCTCCTACTGCAGCAGCACCAAGTAAAGCAGCAGGAGCAATAGTAATGGCAGGAATAGCAGCTACAGCAAAAACGCCTGAGGAACCAATCCCTAATACAGAACTGGTAATATCTGCAACTTTAAGAGCTTTTTTTGCAGGATTACAAGATGGCGATTTTACTTTTTCCAGTTTTACTTTTCCATGATCATCTTCAGTGTAACGGCCATTTTGTGGTACTACCATTAAACATTTACAAAATTTATTATCTTGTAGATAATCATTCCAACTGTTATAAACTCTTCTAGTGTGATCTATTATAATCCTACATGGTTCACTAGATTCTCTACATTTTCTGAGTATAAATACTGGCACAGGGGTGTATCCATTATCATCATTATTATCAAGTGGCACCAAACAGTTGTAAATTACAGAAATCACTACCTGATTCTTATATTCCAAGTATTTGTCTGCAATTCAAAATTTAATTTGTATGATTAATTTTAAATATACATACTTTCTATATTTTAAAAATGTACATGTTTTATTGACCTGATCATAATTTAATACAATCTATAGCATTTATAGATATAATTATGTATGATGATCCAGTTGAAATATTTTCAATTCATGTAATGCAATTTTTATTATTGCCAATAAATACTCACTGCTCTGTTTTATTATAGTTTCGTACATTTTATCCCTTTCTTCTTCCTGCTTATCTGCATATCCAGATTCTTCAATAGGCATTCCAAATAATGCAAAAGCTATTTTTTCTTTTAAATATTCCATTTCATTGGACTCGAAAAGATCATAATCTCTGTTACCTAAACCATCAAGCATTCTTTGCTGAAAGTCTTTGTACCTACAATGAGAATATGTATATATATATATATATATATATATATATATATATATATATATATATATATATATATATATATATATATATATATATATATATATATATATATATATATATATATATATATATATATATATATATATATATATATATATATATAATAAAAAAATATAATAGCATAATTACTTTCAACATACCCAGAATTGTCAATGATTTCTTCATTCTCATCTGGAGTGTTAATGCAAAAGCAATCAATCAAAAGTTCTAAACTTAATTGGAAATCATCTAAACCTACTGTTGATCTCATTACAGAACAAATTTCAAAATTCATATCGATTAAACTGATGAATAAAGCGGCCGACTCCTGTCGCCTTATCATTTCTTCAAAGGGTTGAAGTTGCGAAATATTACTCAACGTATTGCATAACACATCTTCAAAACTGCCAACTCCTATATCCCATCCAAGAATATTGAAATGTTCATTTAATAAAGATTCGACATGTATATTTGATATATAAGAACAGAAGCTTCTTGAGAACTCTGATCCTTCATTGTGAAAGTAGAGTATTAAAATTTTTTGCTGAAAATATCAAGAAAAATGATACTTATTTATAATAGTAATAATCGTTCTTTCGATATTTCTTGACAAATGCTTCAAAAGAACATTATAGCAGAGCTGGCTATGTGAAACATGAACAATGCGATGTCTCCATTGTCCTTCTAGGGATCAATGTTAGAGAATAACATCGCATTGTTCATGTTTCACATAGCCAGCTCCGCTATAATATTCTTTGGAATAATTCGTCAAGAAATATCGAAAGAACGTTATAATGTACACTTTGTTAGCGAATATCTATAAGTAGTATTATCTACAAGTGCGATAACGTAGCACGGGAACTACAGAATTCTTTTCTTGTAGTGTTTTCACTCTGATATATATATATATATATATATATATATATATATATATATATATATCCAAAATATTGTTATATACATATATAAAAAAAAATTGAAAAAAATTAATTGTTATAAATTCTCTTCAAATTTATTACTGGTAATAGTATGAATTAAATATTATCATATTTTTTTTCACCTTGTTTTCTTTCAAGAGCAGACTATATAAAGCATCATGTAAGGCACATATGTTCAAACTGACGGAAGTATTGAATCCATTGTTGAAGAATTTATCCACAAAACTAAATGCTGCTTCTTCCTCTTGTACTGAAAATATTATGAAATATATATATATATATATATATATATATATATATATATATATATATATATATATATATATATATATATATATATATATATATATATATATATATATATATATATATATATATATATATATATATATATATATATATATATATATATAATTTTTTCTCAATTTTTGTGAGCAATAACAAGCTTTATTATATGAAAAAACTCCATTTTCGTTGCCGTTTCGTTATTGATTACAGGTTTCTCAAAACTAATGAATAATTGGATTTTATTCATTATCATTATTATAAAATTCAGTTATTTTGACAAAGTTGTAATCAACAATGAAACACCAACGAAATATATACATACATATATATATATATATATATATATATATATATATATATATATATATATATATATATATATATATATATATATATATATATATATATATATATATATATATATATATATATATATATATATATATGTGTATATATATATATATATATATATATATATATATATATATATATATATATATATATATATATATATATATATGTGTGTGTGTGTGTATATGGTAGATATATATGCATATGAAATTATTTGATAATAAGATATGGCACTCCACATCAGTCGCCACATTTTTCGTTACTATATAACACTGTTTGCAGCGACATGGACAATCCCCATAATTCAAAGCATTATATATTGCAATATGCAGATGATACAACTGTAATTTCACACAATAAAACTATGATAAGACTACAAGAAGAGATAAAGAATATGGTTTGTTAGATGGAGAATGAAAGTCAGCCAAGAAAAATTACAACTCATAATATTTAACCACAAGATAAACCAGCATTCACCATCAATTTCCATAAACAACAGGAAAATATAGCCATCACCTTCAATTAAATATCTCAGAATTCAAAAAGATAACAGTAACTACATATAAACACCATAATGAGAAAAGTATTAAACTAGAGCTAAACATTTTAGACCATTAAGATACTCGGATCAGTAGATAAGTACAAGGACAACATGAATCAAATACAAGTCTATATGCAGACCACTGTTGCGAGTATGGGAACCCCTTATATTTGAATTCTAGGGAGTAGGTAATGAACACACTATGGGTGGCTGAAACATCTACACTCCGAACTATAACAAAATACCCAGATAAGTTACTGTACAATCATCCAAACCAGTTGCTGTAATTCAAACCCATCAGGACATGGGTTGAAAAACTAAATGATAGATTCTCTCAAAGATTAAAAAGGTTGAAAGACATAAGCAACCTGATGCATAATGAACCAGTACAACATCCACACAAGAAATTCCCGTCATTACTACAGAAACTGAGATTATTTTAGAGACATTGTTAACCTTTTTTTTGTATAAAAGGAATGGTTATTTATAAATTTTTACCATAAATTTAATATGGGCTAAAGGATTCCGGTCAATGGCCTTTTGATGATTGTGTATTTATTTATCTTTTACCTTGTAAAATACCATGTCGTTCTACACCAGCTTGTTTAGATGAAAGCATATTGTACTGAATATTTTGCTAGATCAATTTTAGTTGACAGGTTAGCTGAAAACAAAATAAGATATAGCCAAAATAATGCGCAATATAAGGTACTTCTTGAAAAGATAAATGATAAGATAATACTAACTCCCTAAAAATTATATATTCACATCAGCATATTTTCAGTGTGATATTAATACATAAATAATATTACTTGAGCAGGGGATAACTGTATTTCTGTACTTCCCGTGAATATAACACTGCAAATATAATTTGGTATATTGACATTCATTGAAATTTAGTAGGTTACGTACGAGTTTGTGGTGTGGGAGACCTGTTATTTGTAATAGGAAAAATGAACTCATCATCGAAAACAAAAACATTGTAAAAATTTCAATGAATTTTCAACTTAACTATCACATAAACAAAGTTGCTGAATATATCTTTCAGCTTCTATTTAGAAAAAGAGGTTCTATGTCTTAACCTTCAAACATCAATTTATACTTTTTCAACCTACCAGAATTGGTTTTGGTGGGTAGAAAGTTCATTGAGTTTCATCAATATGTTGTAGATAATAAGCACAACTAAAGATAAAATTCATATTGCTATCAAGCAATATTTCTATATTAGTCCGGTCAATTTAGACATAAAAATAGTGGTCAAATAACAAAAATTCTCGGAATACCAAATATTGGTGGAGAGCTGGGGTTTGCCATTACAAATACAGTTTTAAAAATCCTCATCGATCCAATGTGTGCTACAAAAGTTATTCAGGACCAAAGGTCAAAATTTGAGGTTTTTAGATTTTTTTCGAAAACAGTAAGTTTTATAAAAAAAAACCTTAAACAAAAGTTATAGATCTTAAAATTGTCTACAAAAATGATATTTATGATTTTATTACGAGTTACCATTCGTAAGATATCACGATTCTAAGAGTCACATTTTACATGATATGCAGATATAAGCCACGTATATACCTACGTATGTACATATCAGGCACTCAAAACAAGTATAAATACCTATTTGTGTCTCTTTTACTATGATGTTGGAATTAATTGGGACAAACATTTTTTTTCTTCGTTTAAGTTACGCTAGTAAGTATGTGAGAACCAGAGTGGCCCAAACACACTCACACCTGCTTGTTTACTACCTGGGGTGACGTGAGGGTTCGACCTTGACCATCATTTACATTCTGACCGGTTTTACTTCGCCAGCAATTCAGTTGTGAGCCTACCGGTGCGACAGTTAGAGGTTTCAATTTTGATACAGTCCTGTATTGTCTTGTCCAGATATGGATATCCCTCCGAGGAAGCGTTCCAAAATGATCGCGCTTAATGAACACACATCGATGACTGTAAGAGCTAAAGCTGTTGGTGTGGGAAAGGCCAGCGTTTCGAGAATTTTAAAAACATTTGAAGAAAGTGACTCATCGTCTCCGAAAAGGAAAGGAAACTGTGACCGCAAACGCAAAACTACTCCAAGAACAGACAAATTGTTGATAATAAATAGCAAAATTAATCCGAGAAAGACAAGCACTGATCCTCGAAGGGATTTAATGGTATCGGGTGTAGAGGTGAGCACCTCAACTGTGCGAAAACGACTGCTGAAGGTTGGCCGTAAGGCAAGAAGACCTACAAGAAAGCCATTGCTTACCCAGAAAATGTTGAAGAAACGTTTGGCATGGGCCAAAAAGTACTGTGCGTAGACTGTGGACGACTGGAAGAAGGAGATTTTTAGTGATGAGACACATTTGTTTTTTCAAGGGTACAAATCAAGTGTTGTTAGACGAAGTGATGGGGAAACTTTGCGGCCTGATCACATCCAGCAAACAGTAAAACATCCTTCGAAACGAATGTTTTGGGTTTTTTTCACAACCAATGACCTGGCACGACCTGGCTCCCTAGCTGCTACAATTCCCAACAAGTGCAGGCCATTATTCGTGAGAATAAAATAAAAGTACTCGATTGGCCAGGGAATTCACCTGATCTCAGTTCCATTGAGAATATTTTGAAGAAACGACTGGCAAAAATGGATTGCACTACAAAAGAAAAAATGATTATAAGTTCAATTCAGGTGTGGTTTTATGATTACGAATTGAAGAAAATCTGCGCTACGCTAGTGGAATCGATGCTTAGACGAGTTCAAGAAGTTATTTCTGCGAAAGGAGGACACACTTCATATTAATATGAAGAATTTACGCTATTTTGTATGTATTTACTTCATTAAAAGGTAAGATTTTACGAAAACATTGTTTTTTATCCTTTGTCCCAATTAATTCGAACAGCATAGTATATATATTATACTATCCTAAAAACATTTATTCAAAAGATAGTCAGTCACTAACTGAATCCCCTCTTCCCACGTGGTGTTTCCTGGGGGTATTTCTCGAGGAAAAAGTACGAAAGAAATTGTGATGAGTCTACTATAGGTTTACGGAATGCATGCAATGAATACTGTGTGTGAGGGGGTTGGAAATTCTTGCTAATGTTCAAATGGACACATCAAATCAGCGCGTAAAAACATATTAAAAAACTTCTTGACTGGTTTTCACCATATAATCCTTTTCCTAAAATTAATAAAATCCTATTTATTGCTTCTGGAGATGTTGGTGACGATAAGATTAATTGCCATAAAGCTCGTGAAGTTGGGATTGCTTCCATGTCTAGAATGACAGGTGAAACATTTAATAATATAAAATTAAAACTCCCTGAAAAAGTACTACCTCTTTTAGCTGCGAGTAGGACCGTAAAAGTTCACGAAGAAGTAGCTATAGACCCTGTATTATTATTTCAACGCATGAGTATCACTAAAGCTTTTGAGAATGAGATTGAAAAAGTTTTTGGGTATGAATTAGCCCCTTATCCCTTATCTTTTTCCGATCAGCTTGAAAAAAAGCAAAGTCGGCAATTTACGATTGCTTTCAATCAGTTAATACTGAGGTTGATCGTACAAACGCTACTTACAATATTGATGGAGGATATCTACTACATCACGTTGTGTGGGATTGAGAAGAAACCTTTTGCGTTATTTTTTTATAAATATGTTGAGTATCTACGCAGACATTATAGGCTTACAGTGACTGTAGTATTTGACGGCTAAAGTGACTAGACAAAGAATATTAAAGCTGCAGAACGTCGTCGAACAGCAAACACATAATCAGGTTCCGAGATTATCTTTGATGAATATATGACAGTTTCGGCGAATCAACAACAATTTTTCGCTAACATTTTTAATAAATCTCGTTTCATTTCCATGTTTAAGTGACAAATGAACACCTGCGAATATTGCAGTGCAACAAAATGACGTAGATGTCCTCATAATTGAAAGAGCAATAAAAAAATTTAAAGCAACAAACACAACAATTGTAGTTGGTGAAGATGTTGACTTGTTAGTACTATTTACTGCAAGGACTCCAATAGATAAAATTATTTATTTTCTGAAACCTGAAAGGGCTTCAACATCGAACAGTAGTAGTATATTCTTCAAAAAGTTTATCTGCTTATCCCAAATGCCAAGACCATATTTTATTTTCACATACAATAACCGGGTGTGACACTTCGTCACGTCAGCACTGCACAGAAGGGGCAAAACGTCAGTGTTAAAATCATTCGAAAAAAAAGATTGGACTGATTGCGCTAAAGTATTTACAGAAATTGATTCCAGACCTCAAATAATAATTACGGAAGGAATTGGCTTTCTTCTTGCGGTTTATAGAGCTCCAAAAAAAATTACTTGTATTGATAAATAGCGATACTTAACTTTTTTTTTTAAATTCGGGAAACAAGAAACAAGTACAACTATCCTGTCTTCCTCCAACATCGGCATCTGCTATTCAACACTTGTATCGAGAATACTATAAAGTTCAAACATGCCTAGGCAATCAACTGAACCCAGAATACTGGGGTTGGAAATTAATAGATAACACACTGGAACCGATTAAAACTTTACTCCCACCTGCTCCAGAAAAACTCCCCAACTCTAATTTTTGCAATTGAAAAAAATGTAGAGCCAAATGTGGCTGTAAAAAAATCGGGTTGCTGTGTTCTCCAGCGTGTACCAATTGCTAAGGTCAGTCTTGCTTAAATGTCCAGTTGAGTACAATAGAACAAGGTTCCTGTGATTTTAACGAAGAGACCTATGACTCAGCAACATTTGAACAATTTATGAACATCCAGCAAGAGGAAGAGGAAGAAGAAGAAATCGAGGAAGACATGACGGTTGAAGTAGACTTTCAAGAGTATGAATCTGATTGAAATATCTAAAAAACTTGAAACAACAGTTAACAATAACAGTTAATCAATATCAATAATAAGGTACCTAATATCTAGAATCGTGATATCTCACGAATGGTAACTCTTAGGGAAAAAGTCATAATGACCTTTTTTGTAGAGAATTTTGAGATCTACAGCTTTGGTATGAGGTTTTTTTTGCGAAAACTTACAATTTTTTAGAATAATCCAAAAAACCTAAAATTTTGACCTTGGACCCCGAATAACTTTTGTAGCACACATACGATCATTGGGAATTTTTAAAACTTTATTTGTAATGGTGAACCCCAGCTCTACATCAATATTTGGCTTTCTGGGCATTTTTATTATTTCAAATGTCTATATTGAACCGACTAATACCTATAGCTATAATTACCTATAGCCTATTAGTTACCTATAACCTAGTTTATAGGTTGTGCCTATAAAATTATAAAAATACCTGAAATTGCATATTTTGAGAAATAAATTTAGAAAGAGGTATTTTTTACCAGTAAATGTAAAAAATACTACAAAAATGGGATATTACAGGAGATTTTGGTGTTCCGTTCGATGGGTCTGCAATACCCCTAGGAACAGAGGTCCCACACAAAATATTAATATTTTGTTGAATGAACATTCAACTCATGCCTTTTTAACCAGTAATATTTCTATTTTATTTTCAAGTTTGATTTTTTTCATTTATGGAGGCGAAATTTTTCTTTCGTTTTTGGGCTTTTCACTGACTCAAGGCGGAAGTTATTGTCATTTTATGCGCGACTTCATTTTATTCAATGAAATTTAAATGTTAATGTGGAAAAAATAATACCAAACTTCTATCAATTGTATTTATTTTCTCCAGAGTAGTCATAGTAACGAAATCACAGAACATACCTAAGGTATACTCTCTGGGTTCTGTGTTCTATGTTCACAGAATGAACTAAAATAAATAATTTCAAAATTTAAAACAATTTAAATTGGATGAAAGTTTAAAAATATCGAAAAAGTAGGATATTATCATAAGGAATTATCATCAGTTTTCCACAATACTTTTTATTTACTTAATAATGATATGTAGTAACACATATGTAGTACCTTATCTAAATACATTAATTTGCCATTGTCATTTTAAAATCAATGAATATATCACTCTCGGTAAAAAATGTTTTTTCAACTTTTTACAAATTATTTTATTCTTAACTTGTTCGTTTTCTGAAATTTCAGAATGCAATAAGAAAATGACCAATCCATAATCTATAAAGTCTCACACCTTCATCAGTCTTTATAGTCCAGATATGAACAATTGGCTTACTCAATTTGGACCATATGAGAAGTCATATTGAAGTCGACTAGGATGTGCCATATTCGCTAAATTTTTTAAAACATTAATTTGGACTAACAAAATTAGAATAATGGATACACTATAAATATGAGCTGAACTATCGGCATTGCAAAAATTATGTTCGTCACAACACGTAATACACGAATGAAGTTTAGTCCTTTCTCCAATCACTATACAACCTGGTTCACAAGTTTCACTGCAGTTTCTTTGCAGCAACCAAAGTTTTGGCTTTCCGGTAATTTCATCAGTACTTGTAGACATGGATATCCTCCGTACCTTTAACGAAAAGAGACAAAAATTATTATATTTCCACCTACAAGCAAAGGAAGACTTTTGCAAAGGAAGTAACTATTTGTTACAACAGCCTTTGTTTCTACATTTCATTTTATTGTTCATTCCGCGCCAAATTTCTTCTATATTCTATAAATTCTCGGTTCGAGATTTAGGAAAGGAGCAAAGGCGCCTCTTTGCGACTTTGCTTCAGTAAGAAAATTCTAAATACGTGTCAACGGTGCTTTAAAGTACAGGCTTTATATATATTCATATATATTCTCTCCCTGTTTCGATCTACTATCTACGCTACGCATTCAATGAAAACACACACACACACATGTATATATATATATATATATATATATATATATATATATATATATATATATATATATATATATATATATATATATATATATATACTGAGACACTTAATCGAAATATTTCAAAAAATAAAACTCTGAGTGAGCTGTCTACACAAATGTTGTCAACGTGAACGAACCTATCACTTTCGAGAGTGAATATTAAGAGCGTTTCGAAAAATTCATCTATTTTGTTGAATAATAATAGGATACAATTGTTTCATCATTATTATGAATCGTCAGTACACATTTAATTTATCAATGAAAAATCGATGACTTTCAAAACTCCATAGGTCCTATACCAAATTGAGCAGAATTTTTCTCAGTGAAAAATTCACATGAGCTCCCTCTATTGGAGAAAAGACGTTATAAACTCTCCCTAGTGTTCAAGATTCCTACTCATGACAACAGTAATCAGTAGTGTAGACAGCTGCCTGAAAGTTTTATTTGAAATATTTCGATTAAGAGTCTCACTATTTACTAGTATTGAATGATTTGTGAATCTTGAAACTGGTTATACTTCTGCCCACCGGGGCGTGATCTGGAGCAATTAGTCATGGGACTATTCTTACACACTGTGGACAGTTTTCTGTAGTGTTCGAATGAAATGTCTACAAAGCCTTTCATTCGCGCTACTGTTGTCATGAGTAGGAATCTTGAACGCTAGGGAGAGTTTATAACGTCTTTTGTCCGATACGGGAACTTACGTGAATTTTTCACTGAGAAAAATTCCCTTCAATTTGGTATAGGACCTATGGACATTTTGAAAGTCATCGATTCTTGATTGATAGATTAAATATGGACTGACGATTAATAATAATGATGAAAGAATTGTATCCTATTATCATTCAACAAGATCGATGAATTTTTCGAAACGCTCTTAATCAGGGATGTCCAACTGGCGGCCCGCGGGCTTTTGCCATGCCATTTTGTGCGGCCCGAAAATGATTTTGGTTAAAAATCTTTTTGGAAGCGATCTTGTAATTCAAATTATAAACTATTTCAAATATTCTGCTAGTTATTAGTGTATCAAAATTAAATATTAACTTATAATTTTGAGGTGAAACAAACGGTGAGGTACTGTTAACTTCACCAGATCAACTCGACAAGGCCACAGAGGACAGAGACAGTCATAATGCTACTGCGCATCACAGCTCACCCACGCCGACTCGAAGCCATAACCCATAACAGTCTTACAGTCTGACTCTCTGACTCGTGACACTGTCGCTACGGGTACTAGCGACAGGCAGTGGTAGGGTAGTCGCGTGTAACCTTCGTTCTTGTAGGATTGTTTTTGTTTAGTATTATTGTTCCTCGAGTATTTTAGTTTAAAAATTTGCTATAAGAAAAGACATCCCTGCATTCCTCAACAAATGTGTGCCATCTGACACTACTGAACTTGAAAAGAAGCTTGAAGATCCAGAATTTTTGGTTCAATTAGCTTCTCTAACAGACTCGACCAATCATCTTAACATTTTAAACTCAAGTCTTCAAGGAAAAAATCAAACAATATCAGAATTTCTAAATATCATCAATGGGTTTCGCAGTAAACTAAAAGTGTTCAAACATACTCTGGAAGACAAGAACTGGATACACTTTCCTAGCTGTCTTCAGTTAGCTGAAGAATTCAAATAAAGCGATTTTTCAAGCTGCAATTCTCCAACCCAACAAGTAATTGATGAGATCAATACAAGATTCGACGAAATTGAAAGTCTCAAAACTAGTCTACTGCTTTATAATAATCCTTTTGGAGCTACAATTGAAGACCAACCACCTGTACTACAACTTGATATGTGATATGCAAGCTGACATGTTTTTAATGACAAGGCAAGAAAGGGCTCATGATTTCTTCAAATTACTTCCCAAAGAGAGATTTCCAAAATTGCGAGATTTCGGACTAAAAATGTCATCAATGTTTGGAAGTACTATTTATGGAAAAGTGTATTCTCATCCATGAAGTTCATAAAAAAATCAAAATGGAAGCAAGCTTTCTGATCCAACTCTTCTTCATCTCATGAGGTTGGCTACAACACAACTAGAGGTTGATATACGTTCTTTGGTGGATGCAGCTGATCACCCACAGCGTTCACACTGATAAGTGATATATATTTTCATTCACGTTGACATGTAAATATTTGACATATGCATATTTTCTTGATTGTGTGAAACCAACGCTTGGATCATTAAAAATAATGTCATAAAAATGTTTGTTTCATTTCCAACTTTACATAATATCTTATTGTTGTTTTAAATTTCGAGAATTACTATTTGGCCCGCAATCAAGTTCAAGGTTTCATTTTTGGCCCTTGAGCTTCTGTAAGTTGGACACCCCTGCTCTTAATATTCACTCTCGAAAGTGATTATATATATATATATATATATATATATATATATATATATATATATATATATATATATATATATATATATATATATATATATATATATATATATATATATATATATCCGAAGATGTTAGGCTGAAAATTATTCACAAACCTGACATTTTTTCTGTTCTCTGGAACATTTCATGTGCATACTAGTGAAGTTTCCATGTAAGTCAAGACATCCCTCCCCATCGACCATGGTATCACATCTGTAGCACGAGAGATCATGGTGCTTCTCGCTCGCCGCTTTAGTTTTATACTGTACCTCGCTGGATTCTGTAATCAATACAGAAAAGCTGAAAGCACGTTGTCATGGAAACATACGCAGTCGTATTATGGGATTTGAGGATCAGGATCGGATTCTTAGGTTATATTTCTTTAAAAGTGATTAATACGCCTGTTGAATATCTTGAAATGTGAATTCTTCATGACTGATATTCAATAGAACAATTTTTACGAATATAACACAACTTTATCCATCTTCTGAACATATTTTAGGTAGATAGAAATTTTTATTTGGAGAAACAAGAAAACAAGAAAGTTTTAAAAACGTTACCTTCGGGTTTTGCGAAGAAATGTTTCATTCTTGTAAATAAGAACTTTTTCTTTCATTTGATACTTGACGTTTTTAGGTTTACACCAAATTAATTCTTTAGCGAGTTTACTACAACACTTTTTCGGAATAATTCATCAGACTTGTCTGTTCATAGCTCCTCTCCATCTGTAAGGTTCTGTGAAATTTTTGAGAATTGAAGAATTTGTATAAATCTTATATCTGTGAATGATTTTAATATTCATTTTTGTTGCTTATGGTAATCATATTTATTCAATGAAGGGATTATTCTAGAAGGATGGATTATTTTATTATCAAAAGTATTTTAGCTTGAAAATCAAATGAAATATCAAAGAAATGCCTCTGCGTCACTTTCTCTAATCTAGCTATCGATTACTTTGTGATGCTTTCAACTGATACAGGTTTTTATAGTGGAAAGAAAAAGAGTGTAGAACTTGTTTGTTTGAAAAGTTTGTATTCAAAATAATGAAAAAAAAGCTTTGTGAAACAGGAATTTTTTATGAAATGAAAAAATAAAATTAGGAATTAGAAAAATATTGGATTGTAGAGTTTGAAATTTGATCTGAAATTGTTATTAAGAAACGATACAACAAAGAATAATTATACAGAATGAAATCGAATTATTTTTTCATTTTTCAATATGTTACCAATTATTTTAGGTAAACTTTCAAGAGTTTGGAGTTTAATTGAGAATATAATAAGAGTGAGAATTGAGGTTTTATATTGTTGTGCTTAAAGTTACAAATGGTCTTATACTCTTTTATTCATTTTTAGTAGCAAATATGTCAATTGTAGAATAAAATATCAAGCGATATGGATTCTCTACATGATAACAAACAATTTGGAAATTAAAATGGCGAAAAAAGCAGCGTTTTCTAGGATTACACGTTTTATTAAGGAATGGTGGTGTTTCACCATTACGATAGCTTCTTCGCTGAGTTATTGTGAGGTTCGTTTTCACTATTACGATGGTTTCTTTGGACTTTTATTGAGAATATATACTTACGATAGCTTTTTCGTCAAGTTATTGTGACCTAGGTACGTTTTACCATTACGATGGCTTTTTTTCAAACTTTATTGAACAATTGTGACTTAGGTTTCACCATTGCTTCAGACTTTTATTAAGCAATTTTGACGTACGTTTTTACTATTCTATGGCTTCTTTGGACGTCTATTAAATAATTATGACGAACATTTTCACTCTTACGATGGCTTCTTCGGACTTTTATAAGGCAATTGTGAGATAAGTTTCACCATTGCTTCGAAAATTTATTAAGCAATTTTGACGTACGTTTTTACTATTCTATTGCTTCTTTGGACGTTTATTGAATAATTGTGACGAACATTTTCACTATTACGATGGCCTCTTCGGACTTTTATTTAACAATTGTGCCATAAGTTTCACCATTGCTTCGGACCTTTTTTAAGCAATTTTGACGTACGTTTTTACTATTATATGGCTTCTTTGGACATCTATTAAATAATTGTGACGAACATTTTCACTATTACGATGGCTTCTTCGGACTTTTATTGAACAATTGTGCCATATGTTTCACCATTGCTTCGGACTTTTATTAAGCAATTTTGACGAATTTTTTCACTATTAGGATGGCTACTTTGGACGTTTATCAAACATATGAAGTATGTTGTACTATTACGACGACTTCTGCGGACGTGTATTTTACAAATGTGACATAAGTTTCACCATTGCTTCGGACTTTTTTAAGCAATTGTGACGTACGTTTTCACTATTACGATAGATTCTTCGGAATTTGATGAACATTTCTGACGTATGTTTCATCGTTTTGATGGCTTCTTCGGTTTTTATCAAACAATTGTGGTGTACGTTTCCCCATTTACGATGACTCCTTTGGTGAGTTCGAAGAAACCATCGTTATGGTGAAACGCACGTCAGAATTCCTTGATAAAATTGTGTAAACCTACAAAACAATGTTTTCTTTACCATTTGAGTTTTGAAATGGATTCAGATCAAATAACGGCTTTCAACATTTAATTGACTTGAAGAATATATTGGTTAATGATTGCTTCAAGGGAAATCGTATATTCGTTTTTTAGAACAAAATCTGTGAAAACCTTTATTCTTTGATCTTAGTTTACTTTTCAGGAAAAATTCGCTGAAATGGAATATAAAATTGAGACCTTTGTCCATTAACAGAAAGAAGTGGGAACATATGATGAAGTTAAGCCGTATCAAGCCAGTTCCACTGGGAAAGCATTATAAATATGATTTATTATGAATGAGTTAATTGGCGCAACACATAATAACGTTCTTTGTTGGTAGGTAACCGGCGTGAAACAATTTTCGCGAAAAGTTTATTGGCAAAACGGGCGGAAACCGAGGAAACCCTGTTTCCTCTCATAGGATTAACGCTAATTGCAATAAATTTCCAGTGTATGAATTCTTCATGACCGAAAGGCTTCTATTCCATTAGTGTGAAATTCCCAATTCAGGGTCAAATGATTGTGTACCTCAACTAAATTGCTCCCGACAACCAAACAGCATGTGTAATTAGGTTATGAAAAACTGATAATATGTGAAAGCCGTTCCGTGTTGGAACGGTTTTTGGGACATAGAAGAGGATTATACGACCCAACATTGAGTAATAATATTAATATTTATTTAGCAATACGTATTACAAAATTCATACGTACATTTACGTTCAAAATTTCATGAATAATTATTTCTTTAGAACGGTCTTAGCTTACTCCACATGGGAACAATTTGTTTTTAAATATGAATAAATACTGAGCCACGGCCACCTTTAATACGTATTAATAATTATTAAAGGAGACCGTGACTGTGCATAAAGTATTCGCTATTTAACTGACATTACTTTTAAGCAATTACATGTAAAGTAATGTTTTCGATTGGAGTACATCTATTATATTTCAAAATTATTCGCACAGCTCCATTCTGCAATTTTTATAGCTGCCACACTTCTTGTAACTATAGGGTGGTGCGAAATATCACTAAAGTTTGATTTAAAAATTTTTTCGGTTAGGGAAATCTCGTGCGTTCACGTTTCGACTAGGGATGATTGATATTAAAAAAACATCGATCTAGATATCGATGTCATAATCGAAAGCCCAACATCAATGTTCGTCATTTATCGAATACCATACATTGATGTAAAAACATCGATGTTCTTGCCTTTAAATCGATGTTCATTGAAAATCGATTTTCATCGGGCATCCCTATTGCTTGTGCGTGAGGCCGTGAATTAACATCGATATCGATTCCGTTAACATCGAAGATCGATATTTATCGAATACCGAACATCGATGTTAAAACATCGATGTTCTTACTCTCTACCTCGATGATCATCGAGCATCCCTAGTTTCGACATACTTATAGCAGTATATCTGCAGCTATACAGTTGACGTATTGTACTTTCCAATCATATATAAATACCAATATAATAGAATAGATAAATTCCAATTAAACATTTTCATTGTTTACTTTCCTTACGATAAGGCTAGTGTGTCTTTTTTAGAATGTAATGAAATAATTGAAAGTACAACAAGTCAAGTATACAAGAAAGTATAACAAGAAAGTAAAACAAAATTTGTACAAAAACAATGAATATAATGCTAAATATCTGAAAAAAACTGAAATGTATTTATATTTTGTAATGATCTTGTACGTAATATATTTGAATAATAAAAAACGATATGAACACTCATATAATTTCAATTTTAATATTATGAAATTTCAACTTTTAAAACTAAGAGTTCTGAGTTTCTTTTCTATCGGCAGTCCCTAAACTGCCAATTTCGTTTGTTCCACATTGGTATACTATTTTCAAATTGTGATGAATTATCATTTCGCATTCAATATAGACAGAATTGAAGAAATGGGACACCTACAAAGGGACTATGCAATTTCAGTATGAAAAAAATCCAGTTTTTTAACACGGCGGGTTGATATTTAAAACTAAAAACACTAACCGTAATTGCTTAGATTGTTTGTTCCACAAGAGGGAGAGTTAGGAACTGCCATATGTGTATAATTTATATATTGTGCACAAATGAATAAAGGGTGTTTTTTTTTAGAGGTATAGAACTTTAAAATGCAATAAAACAACGATGGATCAATGGATCATTCGATTGACAAGAATGTTTTTTTATTCGAAAGATAATCTTGTGAAATTACATTTTAAATATGGTTTCTGGCATATGATCACCACGGCTGGCTCGGATGTAGTCCAATTTGGACGTCCAATTTTCGATGTCTTTTTCAACATTTGTGGCCGTATATCGCCAATAACACGGCGAATATTGTCTTCCAAATGGTTAAGCGTTTGTGGCTTAGCCCCACAGAAAGTAGTCTAGCGGTGTTGAATGACAAGGATCTTGGAGGCCAATTCACAGGTCCAAAACGTGAACTTAGGCGGTCACCAAACGTGTCTTTCAATGAATCGATTGTGGCACGAGCTGTGTAAAATGTTGCGCCGTCTTGTTGAAACCACAGCTCCTGGACATCATGGTTGTTCAATTAAGGAATGAAAAAGTTAGTAATCATGACTCTATACCGATCACCATTGACTGTAACATTCTGGCCATCATCGTTTTTGAAGAAGTACGGACCAATGATTCCACCAGCCCATAAAGCGTACCAAAAAGTCAGTTTTTCTGGATGTAACGGTGTTTTGACATACACTTGAGGATTATCTCCACTCCAAATGAGGCAGTTTTGTTTGTTGACGTAGCCATTCAAGCAGGAGTGCGCTTCATCGTTAAACAAAATTCGCTTATGAAAATCGGGAACATCGGCAATCATTGAATTGAATCGAACATTGGGCGTTGTTCAGGTGTAAATCTATTCATTATGAATTGCCAAACCAAACTGCGAATAAATCACTTTTCAGCTGTTAAATCGGTCGCCATCTTTAACAGTTATGCCAACTTAAAGTTCTATACCTCTAAAAAAAACACCCTTTATATCCTGGATATTCAAGATACGGAGCGAAATCCAGTAGGATCGACCGTGCCTGAGGATTCATTAGAAATATTCATTTTTGCAAAATTCATTAGATTTTATATTTTGCAACAAGTGGAGCAGAATATCTGGGAGCAAAAGCATGATATTGCAATCAACTTGAATTTGAAAGTTACTTACGAATTAACTGAGTGG
Source organism: Henosepilachna vigintioctopunctata (assembly GCA_030704895.1). Classification (NCBI taxonomy): domain Eukaryota; kingdom Metazoa; phylum Arthropoda; class Insecta; order Coleoptera; family Coccinellidae; genus Henosepilachna; species Henosepilachna vigintioctopunctata. The sequence goes on along the minus strand of JARQZJ010000071.1, from coordinate 2,310,932 downwards.
TTCATTGGCCGAACGGTATAGAGGCCTTATACGTATTCTTATATCAAGGCAGATGCAGAATATAATCATAACCGCTCCGATAAACAGTATTCGAAATAAAAATTAATTACCAAAAACAGATTTTTCTCAAATAATTTTCTGTATATAAAATAATGATAAAATTAATATACAGAATAATCACAAGTGAAATGTATATATTTACTCATCACAAAACTCAAAATGTATACAACTTTCAACTAATATATAGTAAGTACTGAGATTGAATTCTCGCTTATCTCTTGGTGAAACATAATTGAATATTAAATTAAATTAAACTCTTGGCTTAATGTTTCACGAGTTATTCAACAATATGAATTAGTCACATGTTTCGAGCGTCTTATTTTCAAGACTAAACTGAATAGTTTAGTCTAATTGTCTAGTTTAGACTAATTCATATTCTTAAATAAATAGTGAAACATTAAGCCAAGAGTTTAATTTAATTTAATATGTAGTAAGTAAGTTAAAACAAATTACCTTTTCAGTAAGACCAACGGGTAGGAACTAGAATAAGTGAATAATATATTGTCAAATATAATATGTATTGAATTCCGCTAGTGATACTACATGTGTCAGTACACACCCTATGTATTTACTTAGTAAATAAAATTTTGTAGACTTGTCTTACATCTAACAATAATCTTGGGCCGTCCAGAATCGGCGTTAAACTGTAGGTCCAACGGAGCTGTATAGGTCTCTGATCTCCTCTCTTAGAACAATGATAATAATGATAATAATAATGATAGTAAAGAAAATAATAATAATAATAATGAAAATAATAATAATACTTTATTCAGTAGTATAAGTAATGATGTTTTTTATTACTAAAGAAAGTAAAAAATTTATAAAACTAGTGTGCAGTACTAGGAATATGTAGAGTAGCGTAGCAGTGGGGGGTTTCCTGGTTATAACCCATCTTGACTATCTTCTATAGGGTGAAGGAGGTAACATAATAATGCTATTTCTAGTAAAAAAGTAGAATTGAATATAACCTATAATTCAAACACTTGAGCGTTTTATTATTGACAACATAGCATGATGCATTTCGTCGTTACAAACGACTACTTCAGATGCTAACACAATACTGACTGATACTACTCAGTACTGAACACTACTCATTACTGTACTCACTACTTAGTACTCATACTGAATACTACTCAGTCAGTATTCTGTTAGCATTTGAAGAAGTCGTTTGTAACTACGAAACGCGTCATATTATGTTGTCAATAAAGTGTAAATCAATAGTTCAAGTGTTTGAATTTTAGTTTACATTCAATTATAATGGATTCACATCAAGTAATCTTCAACAGTATTAAATATAAAAAAGCATGCATTAAATGTTCATTCACAAAAGCAAATATTTCCTTTGGGTCCCCTGTTGCTGTGGATATATCAAACCAACTGGTAGGAGCCCCAACATATCTGGCCAGCCCGTCACCCTTTCAAAATCCTGAATACGCTACTGTACAAACACTACTTGCTCGAAAGTTTTTATTAGGTCCCTGTAATTGAGTTCAAAAGCACGGGACTAATTGTTCGTCTCTATGTGATACAAGCACTTCATTTTGGTGCTCTAATTTTCCATTCAGGCTGAATTTGATTCTAATACTACAGTACTACTTCCATAATACATTCTTGTTTAACAGAGTTAAAACGGTACTATATGATTTGTGTAGAATTACAAAGATAAACAAAATAGAACTTGAATAAATAGTTCAGGTCAGAAAAAGAGCAAAAAACGACAAAATAGTATTTTCATCTCAAAGCAACGGTTCAAAAAACGATAAAAACAGTTCACAATCAGCAGGCAAATGATATCAATTTGTTTATCAGCAGAAATTATGTTACGAACTTAAATTTATAGGCAATGGAAGTCCGACAAAATAGTGCAGTGATTAATGGAAATTGAGTTTATCAGTTTTTCAAGAATTTCGAATTTTACGGAACGTCAACGTCACGTCAGCGACTGTCATCGCTATGTCACTCATCGTAACCGCTAATTCAAAATATTTTGAAAAGAAAACCCGCAGTACATACTAATTAAGGATATGTTCTGTGAGAAAACCTGACAGTTTCACGTGACGTGCCTGTATATGTGAACATCCATGCAAAATAAACTATAAAATATTTTGAATCTGTGAAATGCGAATCGATCTTTGTCCTTTTTTTGGAACTGACATATTTTGTATTTTTGAGTCTTTTACTTTTATGCCTAGGAGAATTTGTTTTTAAGCTCAATAACAAAATTAACTTTTATGCTGTCGATCATGAGAATTAATGCTTTTATTTTCGAAACGAAGTGAAAGTGATAGAAGGAACATTTATATCAGAAAAATCCTTGCGGCAATCAATGCTTTAACACAGAATTAGTCCAATTAAATATCTTTGGAAACTGTGCCCATTTTGAACCCACATCATTATGAGGAAGGAGCTAGGAGTGGAGAACTCTCTCGTAATACGAGTATCGACCGAAAACCAGATACATCTGCTATTTTTAGCTCAATCGTGTTTTAATACGCATCGGATGAGTAAATTCACCCAATCTTGTAGGATCTTCCGGAATAACGTAGATGTACAATATAGTATGAGAAATGAGATTTCCATCAGTTGTGAAGGGCACTAAGGTGTTACGAGATTTGCCATTTCATGAGAAAGATAGTGCCACCTTTTAATATTACAGGAAAAGAAAATAAATATTTTGCTGAATAGATGATGTCCAATGCATTTCGTCCATTTCAGTTCAGAAAAATGTAGTAGTAGTAGTATAATTTGAAGGCATGACTAAATAAATTCGTTAAAAATTAATTATTCATTCACTGAACTTATGGTTTGTGGCAACCATATTGTATGTGCTATGATATTTGCCAAATTAGCTGAAATTTGGCAAATATTCTAATTATACTATTATAATTCTCAACAATAATTCAGACATTTGTTTGCGATAAGTGAATAAAAATTATCAGAAATAAAAAAAATACTGAAATAAAAATTTGAATCAAACTCTTTGCTTATGTTTCTTGGTTTATATTGAATAATAAAATAATATTAGTCCACATGTTTCGCTCAGAACATCTCGACAGTCAATGGTGATCGGTATAGAGCCATGATTACTAACTTTTTCATTCCTGAATTGAACAACCATGATGTCCAGGAGCTGTGGTTTCAACAAGACGGCGCAACATGTCACACAGCTCGTGCCACAATCGATTTATTGAAAGACACGTTTGATGTTTCGTTCTGCAAGGAACTCGTCAGTCGCACCACGTCAATCTCCAATTTAATCTCCAAGCATCTTCTTGTGACTCCAAGTGAACTATCGTAGTGTCATGAATAGTCCACAATTCCATCTATATATATATATATATATATATATATATATATATATATATATATATATATATATATATATATATATATATATATATATATATATATATGGACGTAGTGTGACTGACGAGTTCCTTGCAGAACGAAATATATGTCTCGCACTTCCATCAGGTGTGGCATCGATTTCAATATTTCTCTAACATTTATCCCTTGAAGAATAATGAAGACATCACATCGTACACGTTCACTTCTTCTGGTTACTAACATGGTTCTAACATTCTTCTGGTTAATTTGAATATTTCGAATGAATGTTCTAGTGTTCATTTTCTTAAATATATATATATATATATATATATATATATATATATATATATATATATATATATATATATATATATATATATATACCGTGTGTGTGTGTGAATGTGCATGAAATAATTTTCGATAGATATTTTATCAAATTTCCTTTCACGAGAAAAGCTTCAGGTATTTCTTATGTAATGTCTTTGTTTGTAATAACCTCTTCTTATCAATTGAAAATATAATTATTGTTTGAACAGAATTCATTCATTACTGATTAAATAGTTTTCCTTCGTATATCACATCAAGTTGATTTCCCTTAATATTCTTGAAATTAAATTTTCGAAATTAAAAGTTCATTTTAGGCACTAATTTATCAACCGGAATCAAGAAAACTCTCGAAAAATTCTATTGGAGTCTATTTTCTACACAAGCGAATCATTTATTTCATTATACGGAATGAGATGACCACAGAAACATATCAGTTCGGCAGTTTTTTGACTTACCAGTTGGAAGAAACATAATTAAGAATAAACTGATCACGTGTAAACATCTGAATCGACCAAAAACACGTATCATTATACTAATCTGATACTTGATTTTATACAGTTATATATTTGACAGTATTAAACATTTTCAATGAACGGCAATACATTCGGCCATGTTGGCACGTTTGCGCAGGACGAAATTCGACGTATTCAATATCCAGAGTTTCACAGGAGAGCCTTCATCTTCCTCTCGTGAAATGGTACATCACAGAGCGCAACGCAGAAAACCAGGGCAGAAGGAGAATAAATACATTCAATTAATTTTGGCGCGGAGTGTCCCTAGAGTGATTTGAAAAATTTTTCATCATCACGTCCGAAAAACTTCGTTGGCTGCTCGAGTAAACAATTGTTTTTCATTAACCACGATATGAAAACACACATTTACACACAAACAAAAGTGAAAGCTATCGGTACAGACCGTTAATAATGGGTGATTTTTCAAGCGTAGTTTTTTTGAATAGAATAAAACACTCAATTTGCATCATATATTCAAAATTTTGTATTGAAATTGATAACTTGGCCTTTGTCATTTACATTTTAAAGAAAACTTCATGTAAATGTCCGCAGCTTCGTCTCAAGTGGTCCATTCGGAAGGTCCAATTTTGCGTCACTCTTTTTCGAGCATTTCGGCCTGTATCCCACGAATTACGCATTTTATGTTATCCTGTAAGGTTTCAATCGTGTTTGGCTCGTTCACATACACTAACGGCTTTACATAACTCCACAAGAAATAATCCAGAGGCGTCAAATCGCATGATCTTGGCGGCCAATTCACAGGGCCATTTCGAGAGATAAGCTGCTCACCAAATGCATCCTTCAACATATCCATTGTTTCACGAGCTGTGTGGCATGTGGCACCATCTTCATGAAACCACATGTCAATCAAGTTCAAATCGGCCAACTGGGGCAAAACAAGTTGTGTATCATGGCTCGATATCGTTCGCAGTTGACGGGAAAGTTTCTTCCACGGTCATCTTTGAAGAAAAATGGACCGATGAGGCCACCATCCCATAAACCACACCAAACTGTCGTTTCTTCGGGATGCATCGGTAATTCTTGTATGGCATGTGGCTGTTCATCATTCCAGATGCGACAGTTTTGTTTATTTACATATCCGTTAAGCCAGAAATGAGCCTCATCGCTCAACACAATTTTTTGATAAAACAGCGGATTTTCAAAGCTGTTCTAAGGTCCATTCACCAAACATTAGACGTTGTGGTAGGTCATTCGGCTTCAATTCTTGCAGAAGTTGAATTTCATAGGCTTTCAAACCCAAATCAACACGTAAAATTTTCCATGTGGTTGAGTAACACATACCTAATTGCTGAGAACGACGACGAATTGATTGATATTTCACGATCTTTATTAACACTGTACGCTACGGCTGCAATATTCCCTTCCGTACGCACTGTACGCATGCGAGACAATGATTTAATGTCCAACAAAGTAAACTTGGTGCGAAATTTGGTGATAACAGCTCGAATTGTTGATTCACCAAGTCGATTATGACGACCATAATATGGTCGTAACAAACGATACACATTTTTCACAGAGCACGAATTTTGATAGTAAATTTCAACAATTTGCAATCGCTGCTCGTTTGTAAGTCTTTCCATGATAAAATGGCAGAGTATACTGAAAACTTTTCACTTTGACAGATGACGTTTGGATGCCATTACCAACCAGTGCCATAAACCTGAAAAACTTGATTCTTAAAAAATCACCCGTTAGAAGCTGCCGTTTACACGTATTTCGAGTTTCTTAGATGTCTTCAGAACGGTGTAAGCAAGTTCAAGGTGTATGAACTTGCACTCCTGATTCCAAAGAAATTGTTAAATCCGGAGTGTTTGATTGCAGAAGCCTGAAATGTTGTGATTTTCTTTACAATATTCTCTATTTTTCTTTCATTTTCAGATTCGTACACCTTGAACTTGGCTTCGCCGTTCTGAAGAGAGCCAATAAGCTCGAAGCAGGTGTAAACGGCTGCCACTTTTGTGGCCTGGGCCTATAGCTTGTAACAGCTCGTTGTTTTTTTAAATAAATAAATGTGTATATATATATATATATATATATATATATATAAATATTTATGAATATAAATATTTCAATAAATATAAAATAAAATAATCAAAGGAATATTATAATAGGGCTAACTATGTGAATGTGTACGATGTGATGCCTCTTTTATCTGCTGATGGCAAAGCAAAATAGCTGTTCGTTCTACAAGGAACTCGTCAGCTGTGCCACGTCCATAGAGGTGATTCAACGATTTCAATCTTCAAACAGCTTATTTTGACTCCGAGTGAAGCACCGTCAAGTAATGAATACTTTTCAATTTTATTTGTAGGAGTCAATAAAAAACATCTCGATGGACGTGGCACAGCTTAAGATTTCCTTGTAGAACGAAAAGCAGTCTTGTACTTCCAGCAGCTGTGGCATCTATTTCAATATTTCATCACGAAAGAAATACGTTTTATCTGGTAATGATGAAATAGAAGTGGTCTGACAATCATATGGACAGGATGAGGTAAATGAATCACATGAGTTTGTGGGATCAAGCAGTAATGGGAGTTTAATCACAACTATGGAATAATCTGGCATGTAAGACACTGAGGTCGCGCTTATCATTTAGTGATACCTTATGATAAATTAGAATAATTAAAAACACATTAAGTTTAAATTTTACCAAGTTATTATTAAAAAATATAATTTTTTTACAATTTAATAATAAAAAATTCTTCAAATGTTTTCGGAAAATCGCGAAGAATCACAGTTGTACTACTAACGTCATCTTTTAGCATCTAAAAACATCATATTTTTGTTGCAATTTAGTAGTTGTTAGCAATTAATACTAACGTGCTAGCAGATGCTAACAGAATGCTAATAGTATTATGTTATCATCTGAAGAAATCGTTTGTAAAGACGAAACGCGTCATGCTATGTTATCAATAAAGTGTAAATAAAAAGTTCAAGTGTTTGAATTTTGGTTTATATTATGTAATAATAATAAACACTTTGAATATTGCTCCACTCTGTTATTCAGTTCGGGAGAAAACTCCACAAAAACGACATAATAGGGGTTTGCGTACAATTCAACGTGCAATAGATATACCCTATATGAATATGCTGAACTCTATGGAACTAATGTCTTTTAAACAGAGAATACTCTTTGTCACATTTATATTCATATTAAAAATTGAAAATCGGTTGATTACATGAAATGTCATGAAGAAATGTAACATATATAAGTGAGGTGTATGAAGATACAGATCATTTTCATATTGTAGACTTTCTCTATAGTCTACAGTTCTCTTTCTCTTTAGACTGAATCTAAAAATTTATTCGGATCTGAAGGATTTATTGTTTCGATAGTTAATCAAGTCTACTGAAAACTAGTACTAGTTTTAAGATATTTAAGCGAACGTTAATATATATATATATATATATATATATATATATATATATATATATATATATATAGAAATTTTTTGTGCTTATGGCACTGAATGAAATATTTAAGAAAATGAACACTAGAACATTCACTTGAAAAATTGAAATTAATCAAGAGAATGTTACATCGTACACGTTCACATATCTAGCTCTGCTATAACATTCTCTTGATTAATTTCAATTTTTCAAGTGAATGTTCTAGTGTTCATTTTCTTATATATATATATATATATATATATATATATATATATATATATATATATATATATATATATATATATATATATATATATATATATATATATATATATATATATCGTCCTCTGCAGACGATCAGTACTCTGTCTTTGTCCAACTGAAGATTCCAAATGAATAATTGAAATGAATTATTATTATTATTATCATTATAATAATAATAATAATAATAATAATAATAATAATAATAATAATAATAATAATTATTATTATTATTATTATTATTATTATTATTATATGTATGGGTTCATAAGAAACTCTTTTGTTTTTCTGTTTTTCACTTATCTTACGTATACCTCTTACTTTACTCATCAGATTTTTTAATTCATAAATAGTATCGTTCCTTTTATCATTTTTCCACTCTGGCATTTATCATATATTTTCCCGGAAACGCCGATAAGAAAATTTCTCGTAGAGTTCATGAAGGAATAAGCTAAACACTTTCATAATTGGCGTGAATGTTATTACACCGCAAGGATTCGTTTAACATAATTGAGTTATTTGACTTGAGTGGCATGTTATTTTGATTTAATTGTGTAATCTAATGTTTCCTACGCTCCAAGATGTCGTCAACGTTGCCCCTCTAACAGTAAATTAAATTTTGGAATAGTCGATATTCCAGGAACCGCTTTTCCAGGAATCATTCCGAATAATTCCTGTATTTGATTTAATATCAAGGTAATTTATTTCTGAAAAAGAGTTAATGTCAATGTAAAGACTGCTATCGCTCAGAAAATTTTTCTGATCATTTTTCTATCCCAGTTTCAGTCTTAAAAAAATTTACTCATTAAATAGCTGATTGAGTCTATCGTTACTATGTGATAATTTATCGTGATAAAATACATAATAACACCCTAAATTAATCTTATTTTCATTTAGAGTATTTATGTTCTTCTCCCTCTTTTATTATCTTTCGAGAATATATCTTCTTCAGTTGCAACACAATATAATATTATCTAATATATCAAATTCTTGTGTCACGGGGTACGTAATCGAACTCCTCCGAAACGGCTCGACCGATTCTCATGAAATTTTGTGAGCTTATTGAGTAGGTCTGAGAATCGGCCAACATCTATTTTTCACCCCCCTAAATGTTAGGGGTAGGCCACCCCTAATTTCTTCTTTATTTTTTCGACAAAATTTTCAGTTTTTATTTTTTCATGATACAACATACAAAAATACATGCAACTCTAAATTTTCACCCTTCTACGATCAACCCTTATTTTTTATAGCTGTTTATTTCTTTGGCGGCTTGATGATATTGTTGGCAGGCGATTTCAGGCAGACGTTGCCAGTAATTCCCCGTGGAACGCCTCCAGATGAATTGAATGCTTGCCTAAAGGCATCACCTTTATGGAATAACGTAAAAACATTATCGCTAACCACTAATATGAGAGTTCAACTTCAAAATGATCAAAGTCCCAGTTGATGCGACATCTGGATTAATTACTCTTACCAACGACTTTTGCCGATTTGTAGACTCTCAATTAGCTCTTATTGAAAATGTTTTCCCAAACATTAGTGAGAATTATCAGAATTATGCTTGGTTAAGTCAACGAGCAATTCTTGCCGCAAAGAATAATGATGTACATGCACTGAATTTCACCATTCAATCAAAAATTTCTGGCGATTTGGTAACATACAAATCCGTTGATTTCATAACAAATCCAGATGATGTAGTAAATTATCCAACGGAGTTTCTGAACTCTCTGGAGTTACCAGGATTTTCACCACATAACTTGCAACTCAAAGTTGGTACAGTTATTATGATATTGCGTAATTTGAATCCACTGCGACTTTGCAACGGTATTCGACTTTCGGTAAAAAGACTTATGCCGAATTTGATTGAGGCAACCATTATTAACGGAAAGTACGCAGGTGAAAATGTATGTATTCCTCGAATACCAATGATTCCGACTGATCTTCCGTTTGACTTCAAACGATTGCAATTTCCAGTTCGCCTTGCGTTCGCAATGACAATTAACAAGTCGCAAGGCCAATCGCTAAGTGTTTGCGGGATAAATTTAGAAAATCATTGTTTTTCACATGGGCAGTTATACGTTGCGTGTTCACGAGTTGGGAAACAATCCGCTTTGTTTGTGTAAACGTCAGACAAAAAAACAAAAAATGTGGTTTACCAAAGAGCACTTCAATGAAACGAATAATTTGCGGACACGTATAAAGTTTATATTCATTATTCACTTTGCATTCACTTTCATTTACTTAGAGAAGTCAACTAAATAACACTTCATTTTTGTAATCGAAATGAATTCATTACTGTTGTGAAATGAAATAAAATTTTTCCTTTTCAAATATAAAAAAGTTTTTCTTCATCATTTAATCACCAAACGAAATGTTACATAAAACGAATCCATCTGGTGGCGAAACGGAGTTCGCCGGGTTTGCTAGTAATATATAAATAAATAATAATTATAATAGAATGAAATTTATTGAGAAACATTCAAATTTCTGTCTACATGTATTCCAAGAAACTTTGTTGTTTGGGATAAGGTATTGTCCCCATATTTAACATCCAAGATACTAATTCCATTGCCCTTCAGAAAAAAATGAACACATATCCTTTTGTCAACGTTCCCATCAGATTGTTCATTCGACACCACTTTACAAACTCCTTCAAAATGCATTCATATGCCTCCAGGAGTTCTTCAGAAACAACCACCGATGAATCATCGGCAAATAGTGTCACTAAAATCGGGATAATTTCGCAGGCAGATTGTTTATAAACAGTATGAATAGAAGATGCCTGAGTACAGAGCCTTGCGGCACCCAAAGAGCAATGTCATGTCTCTAAGAATAACTCAACTATTTTCACTACCATTGTTCTCTCTTCAAGATAACTACGAAACCAATTGAGAAAAACAGCTCTGAAACCTAAATTGTAGCATTTATCAAGTATAAATTCAAAGGATAGTGAATCAAATGCATTCAATAAATCTTATTACAATAAGAAGAAGAAGGAGAGAATAGATGAACTTTTATAAATTGATAATTTTGAAATATTTGTTCGAAAAATTACACCATGTTTTGGAAATATCCAATAGACAGAAAACTCTGTTTAGTGCTGGCAACGTTATACCTTCTATACAATTTAATTAAAAGTAAGAGGACTAAATCGTTACATCTGTTCGTGAATGACCTTACCTGATGAATTTCTCGCTGAACAAACTGTCTTTTATTTTTTGGAATAACTATCGGTTTCAATAGTTTATGTAATTCTTCTAATTTTTCATATTACTTCAGTGGTGTGTGTTCTATGATAAGGTTGTATTGCTAGTTATATTTTCTATTTGTTTTGATATGTATTTTTCAATGTTACTTTTTTTTGGTCGTTATAATTTTTGTCATCTTTGGTTTATGAGTGATGTTACTAATGTTTTTATAACTTTGTTGTTTATGTATAGTCATCACATCTCATTTTTTATCTGATCATATGTTATATGTATTATCATATATGTCATCTGTCTTCAGATATCAGAGTCTGACAGATATCTGTCATATGTCTTTATTAAGCAACAAGATGAATTCATGCCTGCAGATAGACCAAAAAAATCTAACCTAAGCGACTAATTCAACCATACAAGACATTCAAAATCATCCAAAACATTATCACAAATTCCAAACATGTTCACCTGTCATGACTTGTAACCAATACTCTGTGGACCTAGCTGAAGGAAAAATATGAGTTCTACATATATAAGCCTTCCGCCAATGATGAACAGCATAAAAATAATGCGCAAAGAAGAATATAAATTCCATTATAAGTGAAACACATTAGTGAAGACAACTAATAGCATATGTTCTACAATTCCAGGAGAGAATACTGAAAAGGTTGAACAAAATCCGATAAAAACTATTATTAACAATATAAACTTTACTTATTTCCCAAAATGAGTAAGACTCCAAGAAATTAGGTACACAGTTTAACACACGGGGTGACACCAGAAGCATCGAATATAAAATTAAGGGAACATAGAGTAGGAAATGAAGAACCTACCAATTACAACCGAGTATTTGACTCACGATAAAAATTATGGTCTATAGATGCTTTGAAGAAGTGAAATGTAATTTTATTAATGTGAAAATACAATGCCCCACAATACTCTTTATATCTAAGAGCATTTTCTCAACTAAGACAATTGAGATTTTGCCTAAATACCGAACATTGAAGAATACTGTAACAGTAATTCTGTTACAGTAAACTGTAACAGAACTCAGATTTCAGCATCAGATTTTTGTTGATAAATTGTATAAAATTCAATAATTTGAATAAAACTAAGTCGTTTTTTAATTTTCACTATAATTTAGTCAAACATATACAATATTGTTTCGCCAGTGGCGTCATCAGATATAAATGATTAACTGTGCTGGTGAATTAATATTGTCATGTTTGACTACCTTATAGTGAATTACAGAACTACTTAATTTTATTTAAATTGTGTTGTTAAATTTTCATTCATGAATTCAAAAGAAGCTTCTACTAATTTCCTGGACGTGTAGTACTTTGAGTTACTACTATGATGTGGAATTGTCAACCAAAATATTTTGTTTTTCAGCCTGTGTTTGAAAAATGAAGTGTATTATCTACATCTGATGAAGCCACTGCGTTGGCGAAACGACATTGTTATGTTTTACTGAATTATAGTAAAAATTTCAAAATTCCTTAGTTTTACCGAAATTATATTGTTAAATTTTAATCAAATATCGGCCCAATCGATTAGTGATATAAAATCTTATTTTAAAGACTAAAGATAATAAAATTACCATAACAAATAAAACAATAAGTTTATTTAACTACATATTGAGAGGTTATACCAATTTCAAGGTATGGGTGAATATGTCTGAAAATTTTGAATTACTGTTTATAAAAAACCATTTTCAATTTGGGCGATATTGTTGCTTAAGAGGGACTGGTGTGAACCAGTTGGCCTCCGATTTTTCCAATAAAATATAAAAAAACAGGTTTTCAAAAAAAGCAAAGCACTTTGCAAAAATTTGGCGGCCATTGAAGAAAGAATCTTTGGAATTTAGTGAAAAAGCTACTATGAATAAAAATAGAAATGAATAATAATTGATAGAAAATAAATCTTTCAATTCATTGTATCTTAATGATTGATGAGGCCCATACTTGGAGAAAATTAATAATAAAATGAAACAGTAATTGAAATTTTTTCAAATAAGATCTCTTTTTTAACGTTTCATTATTTTATCTTATTGAAAATAAATAATTTTTGAAATTATTCATAGTAGAACACCCAATAATTATCTGCATTTCAGTTGGTGAGTTTTCTTTTTCACATATTTACCTACAATTTCTTCTTAAATACCTTTCAGTTCTTTGTTTTTTCGTGACAACATTTCAATTGCGTGAACAAATTCAAGGCCCTATTCAGCACTGAAATCAAGTGCAAAAATTCATTTTCAATAAGCCAATAGAGCGACTGCTCCTGTCATGTAACATGTTTCTGTCATTTCAGTTTTTCCAATAGTTTTTTACTTTTTATTGTGTTTCGAACTTCATCAATAATTTCAATATTCAATTTGTCCCAAACTCATTTAATTCAAAATTCAATTTATCTGGTAGTTCGTTTATATTCCAGCAGATTCAGTTAATATAGATAATAATTGTTGCACGAATCAACAGCGAAACAGCAAATTGAGACTGTTGCATACGAGCATGCTATTGAAGCACAAAGATTACCTTCCACGTCGGGAATTTTCAATTACTGCAACGACTTTCTCGTAATATATAATGGGAAAAGTGATCCCGTTTCTGTCTTCATTGTTTTTGTAGGGACTTCCATTGCAACGAAACTATGGAGCTACCGAGTCCCGTTCACTTCGGGGCGGATCCGCCGATAATATCCTGGGCAGTCACAGCCAGTCTACACCACAGGAAGGACTCCGTGCTTTTACTCCCTAACTTGACAGGCCGATAAAATTTTGCGCGGTACATAGAAAGGGTGCAAAATTTTCGAGAACTCTTGAAAGCCGCAATCGGAAATTGGATGTGATAGTTTTCATTGAATGAGGCCAAAAACACAAATTATCTGAACTAAAGTAAGTCATTCTTATTGCCTGAGTCTTATTTTCGTTAACCTATTATTGTATTTTAGTGTTCAATATATAAATTAGGTTCATAGTGTATGAGTGGTTTCCGTGAAAACATTTTCAAGTTTCGTTCATTGTGTTATCTACAATGGCATATTTTTCAAGTGAATTTTAGTTAGCTTTGAATTTTATCTATGAGTACAAAGACTTGAATATCCGTATCCATAAAATAAGCTTATAAATGATCAACAGGTACTTCGATTGATGAAAGCTTGCAGTGAAATAAGCTTCTGCATGGTAGAATATTATAATTACTTTTTTTATATAATTATTTTCTCGCATATGTTGAAAAATTATGGTTCTACAAGTTTAGAAGAGAATTGATTGCTTTACTTTGAATAATTAGACAATCATTATAGATTCAAAACTATTCAAAATAAACAAACTGCTCATTTTCTTTGGATGCGTGAGAATTTTTTTAGGCACATTATTACAAATATTTTTTAAATTTTTATGTGTTTGTGTACTGGTCTCACACACATAAACAAAAACACACATACACACACACCCAAATACATACTTGTATGTATAATATTGAATGCTATATTTAACGAAAATTATAAAGATATAACAAATGTGATATCAATATAATTGTTATGATGGTATTCAGTTACCATTTACATTCTTTTTTGTGTTCTTATTGATGCCTCTTTTTTAAATTTGGTACAAAGTTTTGATATTATATGTTTTACTTTATTCATTACATAAAACTCTGTTCTGCAATATTTGAAGAATATGTCGGAGACAAATTAATGAACTTTAAACAGGTAAAAATAGCAAGAAGTTTCTGTATAATAATGCACTTAAATCATATTTTCAATACACACGCACACATAAAGTGAAGTTGATTTCTTGAAAAAATTGTATTTCAGAATTCATTGTTGTATTATGGACCAAACATGTCTCATAATATAAAACCAATAATATTAAAGAAAAAGAAACCAAATACCAACATTTATACTCCCGAATTCTGGTAAATTTCAGGGTTTTTAATTGAATTATAAAATTTAAATGTGAACAATGAAATTTCCTCGAGAAACTTTCAATACCACAGAACAGTGATTTCATGATTTCATTCATTTTTCATTAATTTTCCGTACTTTATGATGCAGATTAATCTCATATTTAAGTTCCTATTTTTACAATTTTTACGTACTTTTAAGCCACTCAATATTCAATATATCGAGAATGAAATCAATAAAATTTAAAATTTGACTGAATAATAATATGAACATTTATATATCTTTATATATATATATATATATATATATATATATATATATATATATATATATATATATATATATATATATATATATATATATATATATATATATATATATATATATATATATATATATATATATATATATATATAAATGACATATATGTTTCGTTCTGCAAGAACTCGTCATATTCATTCAATATCTTCTTTGATTTCAAGTGGAAGATCGTTATTATAATAAAAATATTATAATAATTATAATAAATAGAGTTATGAATACTGAAGATATATAAGAAATCTCCATAATTTGAACTGTCCATTTTTAATCACATACCTATCTCATTATTTAAAATATACTTTCTTAGATCACGCTTAAATATCTTATTACTAGTACTAGTTTGCAATATACTTGGTAAATTATTGAAATATACAAGAAATCTAAATTCGTCATAATCACATATCTCATTATTTTATACTTTGTTAGATTTAGATATCTTATTAAAGCTTACAACTTTATATGGATACAAGAACTTTGGATACAAGAACTATCAGTATTTCTAGTATTATACCCAATGTACATTACTGACATATGTTACGTTTTTTATTACATTACATGGAAGCAACTGATTTTTTAATTTTAAATATCAATATATATGAAGCAAAGAGTATTCTTTGTTTAACAGATATTAGTTTCAAAGAGTTGAGCATAATTTAACAGGGGGTATATAAGAATTCTATTACTATTTGTTAGTCGTGTAAAGTCGCTAACATTCTGATATAACCCACTATTTGTTATTAATTTTCACTTTTGTTTGGATAAAAAGTTTCCGAGTTAGAATTATAGTTGAAATCACCCCTTATTATCTGTGTCCCGTTCAAATCAAGCAGATCTTCGATTAACTTTTCAAAATTATCAAAAAATATATTATACTTCGATCGAACTTGTTAAAAACCATACTATATTTTCAATCGAATAATTTTTTATGATTTTGAGATTTATTCAGAGTATAAAAAGTAACTCCACCTTACTTTATTACTAAGACTTACTTTATTACGTTATTACTAAGACATGTCACAATATTATAACGTTTTATATTTACTTCATTTGCAAAAACATCTAGTATTAGATGAGTTTCTGATACACAGAGAACCATAGGTTTACATTCATTTATATATATTCTTAAAAGAATTCTGTATATATATATATATATATATATATATATATATATATATATATATATATATATATATATATATATATGTTCAGAAAGGTTTCCGCGGTCAGAAGTATGTATAAAACTTGGTTCTCGGAATGACTCAGTTGACTCAGAAGAGTTGAGGTTGAGTCGGCAGGTTGAGACTTCGGAGTTTACTATTAGAAACGATTTGGCTCGTGGAGTAGGCAGATTGGGGCCACGAAACCGAATTATTTCTTATCGTTGCTAGTTTCCCTCATTTGGTTCGTGGAGTAGGCAGATTGAGGCCACGTAACCAGGTAACCTTTCCTCATTTTCCTTCATTCAGTTCGTGGAGTAGGCAGATTGAGGCCACGTAACCGAGTAACCCTAACCTTTACTAACTTATTCCAACTCCTGAAGATGGCTTCACAACGGAAGCCGAAACGTCGAGATTATATAAATCTAGAACGCGGCTCATTCCGAGAACCAAGTTTTATATATATATATATATATATATATATATATATATATATATATATATATATATATATATATATATATATATATAATAAACTTGTATAAAAATCACTGACTGAACAATTCTTATTCGACTAGTTTCGCCTTTTACAGCATTATCAAGAATGATTTCTTGACATTTCAAGACATTCTTGATAATGCTGTAAAAGGCGAAACTAGTCGATATTTGTTCAGTAGTTTTTAGACAAGTTTATTATTACCTCTTATTTATTATGAACTATCACAATAATTCATCGTATTGAATTTATTATATATATATATATATATATTTATATATTCATTCATTTATATATTATATAGTACATACCTACATAACACAATAATAGTAGGTATTTTCGTGTTATATTTGAGTATATTCGTAGTTCATTACGAATTTAAGATTGAACGCTAATCCACCCGGCAATAACACAAAACAAAATATGAACTTCTCAAGAAATATATTGAATCACAGGTTTTGAGCACTCTATTTCATATTTAATACACGCTTAATTTTGAAGTCACTTAGTAGTTAATTACTCTGAATATAAGATTATGTGATAAATTTTATATACAAAGTGAAACCATGAAAATGTTATATATGTATTCATATGTTTTGCGTTATAAAGGCGTTTAATGCTATGATTACATTTGTCAAGAAAATAATACTGAAATATTATATTAACGTATCTGTACACTGTAATTGAAAACATTTCTCTAATTTCCACAAAATCTTTCAATACACTCGATATTTGTTTCGGGTTACTATCCCACTATTAAGAGTTTAATTCAATTTGAACATAAACTCTTGATATCTGATAGAAGCCCGAATCATACGTCAGAGTTTTGAACAATGTCATTAAGAGTCTTTAGATTAACTTAGAATTTTTTTACTTATTATGATGGAAAGTATTTCATTATAATACTCGTTATTCTAATATTTGATTATATTATAGCTAATATAATGGAATATTTCATCTTTATACATTGATGAGAAGATATTAAACGAACCAATATGAAAGAGAAATATTATAGAATGTATTATTCGTTATTTTCAATTAATTTGATCGAAGAGAATTATTATTCGAAAAATAGGCTGACGTATATTAAACTCATTCTCCGCATAAAGATAAATTAAAATAAATAATTTTCGACGGATATATTTTTTGACTCGTAATTATGTGTGATGTTAATTATGGTTGAAAACCTTTACTTTATTATGAATTATAATTCCTAGTAAATTAAGGTACGTTTTTTCGAATGAATGTGCTTTGTTCATTAAGACACCAATAAAGTAGCTGAAATTACTTCATTTAACCTATTTCGAATTTTAATGGACAGCAGAGATTTTACTTTGTTTTCACAAAAAGTTTTAAGGCATTTTGATTACTGGTTCCATTTCATTTGAAGAAATCTGATCTTTTCTCTGTCCATCATGAATTGGAAAGATTGAATATGGAATTTCACTTCCCAAAAATAAAAACTTCAACTACCAAAAGTAGTTCTAACATTTCTCCATGAAGATATTTGAGAATTTATGAATGAAAGGTTTTCAAAATAGTGAATATTGTTTATAAAAAAAAAAAATGTAATCAAGAAGTTTTCAGTAAGAAATATTTATCAGGTCTAAAGGATAATTCGAACCCTTTTATTTGATTTGATAACTCATTTATTGTCATAACGTGACGCGTTTCATCAAGATAACCGACTTCATCAGACGTTGTTAACAGTATATTATTCACTTACTGATAACAGTATTGCACAAAATAATATCAAACTCAAGTGTTTTTTTAAATTTTTTTTGGGTTCGTCATCTTTGGACATTACCCATTCATATCACTTATTTATTTAACCACTGAAACTCATTTACATACATAAACGTCCATGTCTTAAACATATATAAACCCGGGATTCGAACCCAGATCTCCCTCGTGATGGTCTCTCACTCTCCTACGCTACAAGACGACCAATACAAGTGTTTGAATTCTCTTATGATTATAATGGAATTGCACCAAGTGAACGGCAATACAATATTTATCAGGTGTTGTTGAAAGAAATGATCGATTTAAAAAAATAATTCAACGAAAATTTCCGAATTTCAGTTATTGATCTTCATTTTATTATTGGATCCTGTTTGAAACAAAAGTTGGCAACACTATCGAGGGACCTCTACGTGGAACTTCAGTAGTGTTTTATATAGTCGTGAAACTATACTATAGGTACAGCCCATTTATATTTCTAATATTTGTACAAGATGACTAGGGCGGTTATTGTTTGTTCTATTCACCGATGCTTCATAATATATCTATCAACTCGTAAGTAGTGACAGACGTGTCAACCGAAAAACTGTGAATGTTATTTGATACAGAATACACAAGGAGATAATTTCACGAGTCATTTCATTAAAGAGCTGTAATGGACATGTCTTATATCAATAGAAGCGAAAGTGCCACCAATTTATTTTGAAATAAATTCAATAAATGCATTATCTGAAATTGATTTTTCTGTGGTAAAGGAGAAAAGGAAACCTTGATAATGGTTTGAAATGGCCGATCAACCATTCTGATATGCAGTTTACTGAGGTAGGCGAAGCAATTCAATTTAGAACCTGGGGGTCACCTAACCGAAGAAGATTTATATAAAAAGTGCTGAAAAATACTTGCGATTTTCGACTATAATTAGTGTTATTGAATGGTATTGGCGTTTACTTGATATAAATGCATTATAATTGAATATAAGATAAAATTCAAACACTTGAACTTTTAAATATTCAATATCACCGATCGTTCATTT
Organism: Henosepilachna vigintioctopunctata; assembly: GCA_030704895.1. Classification (NCBI taxonomy): domain Eukaryota; kingdom Metazoa; phylum Arthropoda; class Insecta; order Coleoptera; family Coccinellidae; genus Henosepilachna; species Henosepilachna vigintioctopunctata. The sequence goes on along the minus strand of JARQZJ010000071.1, from coordinate 2,291,178 downwards.
AAAAAAAAAATTTGAAAAAAAATTTTTTTTGAGAATTTCATTAATGCTGTTCGTCCTAATATAAAATTTACAACTGAAATAGAATCTTATAAATCCATAAGTTTTTTAGACTCGACAATCACAAGATTAAATAATAAATTTGATTTTTCCATATTTCATAAGCCTTCCCATACGGATACCATAACCATAACTCCTCATGCCACCCATATCCACATAAAATGGCAGCGTTTCAAAATATGATACACAGATTAACCAATATACCTTTATCAGAAGAAAATTTCAATAAAGAACTGAATATCATTAAACAGATTGCGGTTAATAATAATTATGAAAGCGAAATTTGTCAAAAATTCTTGACAAAAAACTCTGTCGGAAAGCTCTACGATTAGTATTTCCTTATCTGCCGTATAGAAATCGTAAATATAATAGTTTAACATACTTTGGAAACGTCAGTCAAAAAGTCAAAACCTTTTTAAGTAAACATAATTTTAATATTTCATTTAAAAGGAACAATAATTTATCGAGACACATTAAGAAAAATAAAAACAAAATTAAAAGAGAAGACAAATCAGGTGTTTACCAATTGAATTGTGGAACATGTCCCGGTATATATACATATATATATATATATATATATATATATATATATATATATATATATATATATATATATATATATATATATATATATATATATATATATAAAACTAGTAGAAATTTCGGTACTAGAATACAAGAACATAAATATAGCTTCGCCCATAATAAAAGTTATTAGAATTATGCTAACCATTTATTAACAGAAAACTTACTTTTGATACGAATTTCAAAATTTTACACAATATAGAGAGAAGTAGTCAATTAGATTATTGGGAAATAGTGGAAATAAAACGGCTTGAAAATTCTGGAAATTTGCTCAATGAACAGATAGAATTAAACAATTCACCCTTGTTAAACCTTTTCAGGCAATAGAAATTATTTCTCAGAATGGAATATCTTAGGTAAAACCAAAACTATAGAATCCCAAGATTATCTGATCTTTATACCTGTGTTTTTGAAAATGTTGTTATTATTCTGTAAGCATCTGAAGAAGTCGTTTGTAACGTTAACGAAACGCGTCATGCTATGAAGTCAATAAAGTGTAAATCATAAGTTCAAGTTTTTGAATTTAAGTTTATATTCAACTTGAACTTTTGATTCACAGTTTTATTGAAAACAGCATGACGCGTTTCGTCGTTATAAACGTTTCTTCAAATGCTTCTCGTACCTACTTATTGAGTATTCACTCTTTTCAGATGTAGATACTTAGTCAGTAAACTATTAGAATCTGAAGAAGTCTTCTATAACGACGAAACGCCTCATGCTATGTTTTAAATAAACGTGTAAATCAAAAGTTCGAGTGTTTGAATTTTATTTATTCAATTATAATTAGTGTTATTACGACTTAGGATAATTTGAATGTTTTTACGTGTACTATGTAAGACTAAATCTTCACGAACTTTAAGCTTTAGGATATATGTCAACTTTCTATATTTAATTTCAATAAAAGACAGTTCAAAAGACTCATTAATAGAAAGAAAACAGATCCTAATAAATTCAATGGACGATGAATCAGCACTGTGATAGTTCATATTTAAATGAGAGGTTATAAGAAATGCTTGTCTTTGTCAATCAATAAAGAATTTGTCTTTCTTGATAATGACGTAAAAGGCGAAACTAGTCGAATAAAGAATTGTTCAGTCAGTGATTTTCAGATAAGTATTTCTTATTCCCCTCATTCAGATCCTAATAATTCACATTATCAAGGAACACTTTCTCCAGTGTATTTCTGACAATAAAATTAATATTCATATATCCAAGCACACAAAGTATGTAATTTGTATTTGTTATAAGATTAAATATATCTGAATATTTCATATATACATTTGTCATTAAAAAACAAAAAATTTCAATACAAAAATTTGTGATAGGGCCACGCGAAAATAAAATAATTAATCAGTTACAATTAAACCAAATATCGTAAAACTTTCCAGTTACTTTATCACCAAGATTTTTATAAGAGATTCTCACATAGCATTCACAAAGAGAAACTAAGCAGTATAGTAGTAAAAAACAATAAGAAGATTCAAATAATAATATATTTTCCCTATTGTGTGTAAAAATAATTTTAGTCACTGTCATGCCTTACATATAGATTGAATATTTTTGTTAAATATATTTTGATTGAATATATTTGTTCCAGAAAAGTTTTCATGCTACCCTAAAAATAGAAAAATAGACGGGATACGGGAGACGTATTCTCGATTGAATTGATACGAGTATGCCAATTTATTTTCAAGCGAACTCAATATAAACCTCACCTGGGGCAAGTATTTAAATCCAGTATAAGTTATGAAAAAATATAGTCTTTCGTATTCGAGTAGTGATGAAATGTAAACAAAATTTGTCTAGTTATTACTCCAATTCTAAAAGATAAACACATTCTCTAACATTGCGTATACGCATCAATCAAAAAAACATTAATAAACAAGAGAGTATCGATTGAATCAAGTTTAACATATAAGAATTCTCAATTGGTTTCGATGTAATGTAAGAAAAAGATTCTTTGGAATTGAATTGATGAACACTTATTGTTTTTTTTTTCTTTAACATTTCTCTTATATTTACATTGTAGTTCTATGGATCAGCATTCTTTTAATACTTCATTGTCCTAGACTCCTTGTCGTTTTTGTTACTTCGGGACTTGATAAATAATTAAATTGATGGTTGTTTTATTAGTTACTTCGAAGTATGTAACTTTGATCGGTGTTCATTTTGGGGAATGTACATATATCATTGCTCTCTTTATTTAACTCTTATTTGAGGATTTGGGATAATCTGAGGTTTTGTTATGCTCTTGGTGGATTCACTATTTCCTTTTTCCTTTTAATTTGACTTGAACATATAGGTTTACCTTTGTTTAATATCAATGTTGTTTGTTTTATTATCAGGGAGTCTTATCTTCCTGTTGAATAAGGTAAGATATTGGGTCAGTTTTTCAGTATCTTATAACTTATAACTAATAACTTATTTGAATACAATCAAGTAGAAATATGCCCTAGCAAAAATAAATCATTTTAATAGTTTACGAAGTAGTCTTTTGTAGTTCCGGAGAAATCTAGTTCTGGAGAGATCTAGTTCCGGAGCGATCTAGTTCCGGAGAGATCTAGTTCCGGAGAGATCTAGTTCCGGAGCGATCTAGTTCCGGAGAGATCTAGTTCCGGAGCGATATTGTCCCGGAGAGATCTAGTTCCGAGGAGCTGGACTGCACACGAAAGTACCGAACTGTTCTTTCTTAATTCGCGATCCCTAGAATGTGCCTGTTTGTGCATGTATATTTTAATTTTAATCTTCTCAGCAATAACAGGCCTTTTTAATTGAAAAATCTATAATTCAGTCGACGTTTCGTTGCGAATTTTAAGTTTGACGAAACTAATCAGCTTTCAATGGAAGCTAATATCATCAGATAAAGTTTCCAAGTTTTCGATAAACTTTTCATTATCGTCATCGTTTTTTTAACTACTTTGAATTATTTGTATTAGAAATCAAAGTTGGTTATTATTCGAAATAGAAAAATAAAAAAATCGAAAAAAATATTTCGCACATGATTCTAATCGAAATTTACTGTTTTTCTTTGTTATTATTTTTCAATACTATAAGCAGAGGCGCCGAGTTTTTAAAATTCCCGTGGGTGCTCCAGCATTTTTAATGACATACCTAGCTTCTTATATTTATTATTGTTACACACAAAACAATTTGTTGTTAGGCACAAGAGAATACAAGATATTTAGAAAAGATAATTTATTATATTACACAGCAGTTTGACATATGCACCTTATTTATCATAAACATTAGGTGTTCTTCAGTGCGAATGTATTTTGACGAACTACTGCTCTATTTATAAATATGTCGGCAATGTTTTCAAGTTCCAAATCATCTGCTATTTCTCTGTTTACATGTAAAGCACTACCATGTAATTATTAAGTGTTTGCTGAGTCATAGTAGTCCTCAAGTAAGTCTTTATTCTTCGTAATGCTGAAAATGACCTTTCAGCTGTGCATGTCGACACTGGAATAGTTAAAATTATTTTTAATAATTTGATGACATCTGGTATCATATTTTTGGTACATTCGCAATGAGTAGTTATAAAAGAAACAACATCCTCTACACTATTTAGTTGGTAATTTTTTGTTTGCGCAAAATCTAAAAGCATGTTTCGATGAAGAATCAAACGATCCATGTCAAAGTCATCTCCATAAAAGTTTTTCACATAATTGCTGCTTGTCATATCATCATTATTTTACCGAGTAAGAAATAGTTCCATGTTGCTCAAGTGTGCCATAGTATCTTTAGTAAAGCGCTGTTCAATACAGCCTAAATACATCTAACACTTTAGAATACATTTTTCGATAAAAGTCAACTGGACTAGAAAACTCGTGCTGCTCACTTGTAGAGTCGTTTATCTTTTTAGGTCTTTTACGTATTTTTGGTGTTTTAGGTTCATCCAATTCTAAAATGTGAGCCAAATCTACAGTAGATTTCCAGACGTTTTCAAATTTTTCGTCAGTTCTTTGGAATGATATAACTTCTTTGACTGTATTAATATTATCGACAGCTTTTTGCAGATGCAGAGATATCTTCTGTAACGTAGCATTTAAAGCTTCTATGCGACTAAGAATTTCTATCAGAATTTTAATGATAAATAGTGATTCGAAAGACTGAAGACTTTTTAAAACCCTTTTGCTTTGGCACCGGCATCATCTTTCTGAGTTTTTGTGTTGTTCAAATAACATAGAAGTACAGTATAATTGTCGAGAATTGTTTTCAAAGAAGATATACGACAGCACCATCTTGTTGGGCAAAACGGCCGTAGAGAAAGATTTGTGCATCCTCAGCTGCCTGTAGCGATTCAAAACAAGCTTGGCGTTTCGGTGACACGCGAACGAAGACAATGAGCTCTCTTATTAATACTAAAAAATCTCTGATTGCCGGTACTTCTTTCATAGTATCTTGAACAACCAAGTTTAAAGAGTGTGCGACACAATGCACATGAACTGACCTTGGTTCGATAGCTTGATCTCGTGCTTTAAGGCCAGTATGCGTTCCAGAAACATTGGCAGCGCCATCTGTACATAGACCTCTGCAAGTTTTGATGTCAAGGCGAAATCTTTTTAGCACGTCATTGAAAATATCAAATAAAATTTCAGATGTGGTTGACGGCGTTTCATAGAGTCCGAAAAATGTTTCATGTATATTAAGCTTTGAGTCCACGTACCGAAAGCAGAATGTGACTTGTTCATGATTGGTAATATCACTGGTTTCACCCACAATGACAGAATAATAGATAGCATTTTGTATTAGCTTAATTATTTTACTCAATACTTCGTGACTCAAAATTGTACACAGTTCGTTAGTGACATCGTATGACAACCATTTATATTTACTGTGCTGTAAACTATAATTTGAATTTTCATCCTCATGGACCCGTTATGGCAAGGCCTCCGGTCATTAAAAAGCGAAGAGTAGAAATCATTTTCATAAGGGCGGTTCTAGCAGTTTTCATATATTCAAGTTTACTTTTTGATAACATTGAGTGCACATTGACGCCACGGTCTACATTGGCTTTATGTAAAACACAAAAACTGTGAACTTCAGACATTTCGTGCTTTTAGAATCTTTCCAAAGCCTTATTCCATGATGAAAAACCAATCTCAGTGAATGCTTTAATGGAGTCATCATTTCGTGAAGATTTTTTTGGCGTAGAAATGCCACTAGATATAGTTTCCCTACAGATTTCGCAAAACACTTTATCGATGTCTCCATCACACAGTAGCCATGGAAAAACTGATTGCCACTTACTTTGATAACGTTTCAACAGATGTAACGTTTCGGTCTTGACCTATGTTCAGCTGAGAAGAACCACTATTGCTTGTGGAAGTTTCTTCAGGTTTAGGTACCTTACGGTTCCGAACGACAAACTTATCCATCATAACATAACATAACCTAACAGTTCACGGGCTACACAAATACTAGTAAAAAATGCGTGCGCGTGAGTGTGTGTGATGCAAGCAGTGCGGGCGGGGGCCAAAGACAGGGGTGGGGGCACCCGAGCACCCACGGAGTCGGCGGCCCTGACTATGAGTGAAATTTTTTGCATCTCAAAATACCTAAACAGAAGAATGATATTCTGTTGAAAATGTCACCTTTTACATCAATTTCAAACTTTCATAATCAATTCATTAATTACTTTTGATAATTTAATAAATAATTTAGTATTTTTGTTCCTACATAATAAATATTAAATGGAAAAAATTAAAATAATCAACACTTATTTCATATACGAAATTGTGATATTCATGAAATGTTTTTCATTGAAACTTTAATTTTTTTGATGTCACCTTAGAACTCGTTATTGATCTATCTATACCTATACATATTTTTGAAATATACATTTGATTATCTTACATTTATTTTAATCAATGATTTCCAAAAATTTAACATTATTCACTGCATTAGAATAAACTATTAAATTACATTTGAAAATATACATTGAGATGTCGGTTTTTCATAGAACGTTTCATAGACTTTTTGCGCCTAGAGTCCCAGATCGCCGAACGTCCAATGAGAGAAGTCAAGCTTTTCAAAACTAAAACAGAATAATTGAATAGCCCCTCTATTAGTTTAATATGTAATTTTTGCCTATAAAAGTATACAGATTCTTTGGTATCTTCCTTTTTTCTCTATAAGATCCCTTCCATTCCTAACTTTCGATTTTCAATTTCCATCGTGATTCAGATAGTATGATTTCAGCCCACGTTTTCTGGGCGGTTTTATTTTCGGTCGTGATTCAAAATCGTTTCGGTTCGTGATATTATCCGAGTACCTCTAATGTGGGTTGTGAATGAGATAGACTCATAGACTTATTTCGACGCAACAGATCGCAGTCCTCCTACCCACAGGAATTGCTTTTATGATTATATCAACACATTTCCATCTAATTCCCGCAAGTAAACTTCGATCTCTTGATCTAAATCAGATGGATTTATCTATCAGAGACATCTGATGCAGATTCAATTAATTATTGGAAGTAGCCAGTTGTGTTGAAAAGGACTTCATAATGATTTGAAATACCTGTGGTTAGCCAATATTTGGATGACCTTAACTCAGTGGTTTCCAATCTGTGGGGCAGATCCCTAGGGGAGCGCGAGACTGTTGCAAGGGGGCATGCAGCTGTTTCCAAAATATCATTTTCTAATAAAAATCAAAAAGGTGTCAGAAAAATATCAGCAAAATAGGTATACGTACTCCACAATCCTCGCCACGAATTTTTCGGGTACAAAAGCTGAAACATCCATTCATTCTCCTGCTGGAACGAAAACATCTCGCTTTTTGTTTTTATTGCATTCAAAATTATTATTTCTTATTATAAATGATTATTTTTTGTATATTTTTAAATAATAAAGTATATTATTTTGAAGCCCATTAAATAATTTATAATGTCAGTTGAGTATTTATGAAATCAGATTGTTAAAAAATTTAGGGGCATCAATTTTTTTCTGGATGGCTCAGGTACAAAAAGGTTGGAAACCACTGTCTTAACTTATTAACAACTACAGAGTAAAAAAGAAATTACAATACACCGGCATATTATCTCTGAAGTTGATATTGGAAGTTACTACTTAGCCAACCTAGAATGATAAGATATCTGGACCATAGATAAATATGACAGATTTACCATTGAATAAATACAATGGAGTGTATTGAATTCAAAACAATGCGTGCACTTCTATGCTTTTTTCAATCTTTGTGAACTGAGGCTTCCAATCCAAAATTAGGAATATTGTCGCTGAAGTATAAGGCGAAAAACACCAGAAATGTTTGATTAAGTACGACAGTATAAAAAAATGTTGAGTATCTAGGAAACGAGCAGCTAGAGATGGCACAGGTGCAGTTGGAAACATAGTCAAAAGATTAATTCAACATTCAGATCAGTTCGGCTTTCGAAATATGTCGCTGAAATGTGTCACATTGTTGGAGGTTCTGGATTAATCTGACATTTTATTTTCAATGCTGCCACGATATTGAAAAGTAATTTATATAATTCAACAGTATTTGCAATTCATGGATGGGTACATATTCAATTTCGTTTGAAAGTCATTTTAGGAGTTTATCATATCGAAATTGACACGACGGGACATCATGTTTTGGACAATTTGAATTATTGAAATTCGATGAATATTCATTGAATAAAAAAATTAATATTCGTTGAAAAAAATGTTTCGAGAGTATTTTTAAAAATGTCAATTGACATCTCGTAGAATACGAGGAAAATTGTGATATAATTATAATAATATATTTATTGTCAATACTTGAAAGTAATTCTAAAATTGTTCAAAATCTTTAAGTTTTCGAACAGATTTTCTATACACAATTAATAATAGAACCGAGATAGATGGGAGAATTTAGTATAGCTGTCGAGATGAATCCCTTGTTGCTAGATCCTCGGAGCCTCCCAGCATGTTCAGAATCTTGAAGATTTTGAACAGATTTATATAGTTAGAATAGGAAAATATTATAATCATGTATTAGGCAATAAGTATTTAGGGTAACGCAACTATTGCGAATATCATGGGTTCACCATACTCGCATGAGTGTGATGAACTTATTTTAGCGAGTAAGCAGTTTTATTTTATGTATAAATACGATAACATTTTCTTAATAAAATCAGTTCTACATCAGTACTCATCTCATTCACTTAACAAGGAGTAGGCAGATTGAGGCCTTGTCAGCATCGAAACCCTTTCATACCGATTTCCAGGAATCGGGAGAATTGGACCTTAAATTGGTTGTTCAGGAGTAGGCTGATTGAGGCCTTGTCAGCAACGAAACCATTTCATCGGGACCCTACATTAGATGTCCACTGGTAGATAATCAATTCAACATCTGACAAGGAGTAGGCAGATTGAGGCTTTGTCAGCACCGAACCCCTTTCACATCGATTTCCAGGAATCTGGAGAATTCGGCATTACTGATATTCATACCTTAATACCATTCTCAGATTTATGGTTAAGAATTAGCACCCCATATTTTTATAAAAAAATCATTTAACAATATTCGAATACTCTATATTGACAACAAACTTGTTAGATGGATTTGATGATACCTAATAATAATAATAATAGTAATAAGCATATATTTCCAACAGGTAACTACCCAATTACACGAAAATACATAATGAATAAATATAGTTACACAGATATACAATATTAAAAAATTATTATAATAATAAAAAACATTATCAAATATAATAATCTAAATCTATGTCAATATCTAAATGTTGAATCATAATAATATTCAAGAAAAAAATCACTCAGAACTCAAATCGGAAGAAATCGAGATACCTCACTGTTAATATTGAAATACACATTTATGATAGAAACGAAGTGCAAATCACAGCAGCTTGATACCTGGTTTTCAGTAGAACATGCAAAGCTAAGCGGCGATTGCGAAAGAAGACCCACAGAACCAATCTACTCTCGCAATCGCTGCTTAGCTTTCTTTGCATGTTCTACTGCAAACCAGGCATCAAGCTGCTGTGATTTGCACTGTGATTTGCGCAATGTAATGTATGATATAATATAAATGAATATTTGATATATTCGTCTGTAACTTTGTGATGATACATAGTACCTAATATAGAGAAAATACACTTTGTTTTATCTATGTTATATGCATATATGTCTAGGTTTTCTCCAAGCAAATGACTCAATTCAAACGAATAAATTGTTTAATACACTCGTCACAAGTTTTGAACGACCACCCTATTATCAAAAATTTAATACATCTCTAAATTTAATATAATAATAATATAATTAAATCTAATATAATAATCAATTTCCTAAATTTATTGGGACCCATACTGTTTTACTTCGGCCAATTACCGTTATCAATGAATGTGAAAACATTGCTTAAGAAGCCTTCAGATCGAAACAACTCGTTAATAAGGTTTTATGTACACTTTATGCGTTATCCAAGCAGAAACTTGAAGAAAACATGAAAGCAAAGTTTGAAGCCATAATGTCGTCTTGTTGAGCTTCGTGAAATTCCTTTCAACTTTTCGCAATTTACTTCAGCTTACTAAATTACTGTTTAAGGCTTCATATAATGATGAAAGCATACTTTGTAGTAAGTAACGTACACGTTTTTTATGTGAATTTGTTACTGTCCTAATATTTTCTGACGGTTCACCTGGTGTTAGATATCCTCTCGTTCAAGAATTCTGCAATATGTACGAGTATATATATATATATATATATATATATATATATATATATATATATATATATATATATATATATATACGAGGGTGGGGTGAACATTTAATTTATTCCACATTTTTAACTTTTAAATATTTCAAACTTTTTTAATTTGTCCATCTCGTTTTAGCCTTGAGAATGTCGATAAATTTTGCCGAAACGTTGACAAATAATTCGATTTCTGCCATTTTGTCACTTCAAACAAGAATTTATATTATTATTATTACGATTGTTCACCATGACGAGAGCGATTGAACTTGAATTCGTAATTAGGACTTTAGCTTCATCTTTTTTGCTTCCCTAAAACGTTTCATCATCTCTGAATGCACCGTTCATCTGTCCATTTCATTCCAGGTTGACGATTTGATTTTTTCTCAAACTTCACATGTGCGATTTTATAGCGACATTCAGTGCGATCTTCGAGATTCTTTATATTGTTCTGTTGTAGATCTTTTGGACATCTTTTAGTCACTCTGTTCTGTATTTACTGTACATAATTGTAATGAGTAGTTTCTTCCGTATTCTGACTGTTTCATTCTGTAGACGTGTGCATAGAACTTTGCTCGTCGTTTTCTGATTTCTTCCGTTATCGTATTTGTCTTTTGATGATGTTCATTCTGAGGTCTCTTCATCCAAATGCCGTTTCTATTGATTGACCCGTAAATCTTTCTAAGAATTTTTCGTTCTTGTTTTTCTATTTCTCTTATTCTCAAATGACCGTCAATAACCATTGTTTCAGATGCGTAGATTACTTTTGGAAGAATCGTTGTGTTAAAATTCCTCAAGCCCATGTTAGCTTGTAAGCCTTTTGGAGCTTGGTAATTCTCTGTTCATTAGCGATTAGGTTTAAACCTGAGGACTGAATAACTTCTCCGATGTATTTAAAATGGTCGACTTGAAGAATTTCAACCTGTTTTGTGATGAGAGAAGATTTATTTTTTGGTTTTCTTTCCATGTATTTGGTTTTATCATAAGAAAAATAAGAAATTTGTAACCCGTTTTTCTGAGCAATTTCATGTAGTTTTTCAACTACGAGAATGGCTTCAGTTCTATTGTTTGTGATGATAGCAATATCGTCTGCAAAGGAAAGACATTTGACATTTATTCTATTTTCTTTTTTGATACCCACTTGTATGCCGTTCACGTGAAGCTTTCATTCCCTAATGATCTTTTCTAAAACAATACTGAGAAGGATTGGCGAAAGTCTGTCCCCCTGCGAACACCGGTTTTGATTTCAAATGGATCTGATACTTCGCCCATGAATTTTATCTTGGAATTAGTACCTGTAAGTATATATATATATATATATATATATATATATATATATATATATATATATATATATATATATATATATAGATAGATATATAGATATATAATATAATATACGGTCGTGTTCGACCTCGATAAATTCCTGCACATTCTATATGACTATATGTTTATTGAATATTTATATTTTGTTTGAAATTTTGATGATTTTTCAGATTTTGATATTGTGGAGTTCAATGCAGATACTGGTTGAATTCTCTATATACTCGTATAACGTCAGAGAATGACGCGGTAAATGTTAAGGCCAACTCTTTCTAGTATTATTCAGCTTCTTGTGGGTGTGAAGTGTAACCCATTACGATCAGAAATTCCAATATATTTGAAGTTGTTGATTTGATTTTAACCAGTTCTTAGAAATGTCAAGTGAGTAAGGATATCCTCATTTTTTTTTCAGAGTCGAGAATAAAGAGTTGTCAATAGATATTTTTATCGAAAAAAATTATACGTCATTGTATTCAGGCTATTTTTGAATATATCATGTTTGCCATGCTCAATTCTCTTTCAGAAAGCTGAAAATCTAAATCAATACTCAGTTCGAGAAACCTGAAAATTAATGTTTTACCTCCATTCAGATTTAATTTATAGCGGCTTCTATTTCAGCTATACACTTAAGAATCAACGGTAACTTTCTCGGCTTTTGTCCTTAGCAAAAGTACATCTAATTAATTTTAATGGATTTCCTCAAATTGAATGGAAATCTTCAATGAGGACGAGAAATACTGAGCAGCTCAACGTTTCGCTAACTGTTAGTGAAACCATAGTTTGCAGCGGATATTATGCATTAATTAGTTCTATAAATGAAGGGTATTCATGAACCGTATAGCTCAACAATACGCTATAATGGAAAGACTGTCGAAAATATAATTTTCTTATTAAAGCAAAAATCTGAATAATTAGGAGCCATTCATTTATTACGTAAGACTATTTTTGCTAATTTTTGACCCCTTCCCCACCTATTATAAGAAAAAATAAAAATAAGCCGACCCCCTTTTCCTGTTAAATATTTATTACGTAAGAATCTGAAGGAAAAAAACAATTTTTGTAAGAATTTTCAGAAATGTTTATTTGTACTTACAAAGGTGCTAATAATTTTTTATTTTTGGAAGATATAAACTTTGGTTTTAATCATTCATCTTAAAATCTTACATCTGAATAATCTTTACCTACAAAAGATTTTCAGTCCAGGGGCTCAAACCCCACTCGGAAAGTCGGAAAGTGGACCTGACACTGGAACATTTACAATAATAGGCGCTGCTTTTACAGTTATAAATACACGTCGTCGATGCATTTAAGACTTATCAATACTCCTTCCCACCCCCTTGTAAGAAAAGATAAGACATGGCCGACCCCCCTCCGCCCCTAAATCGCCTTACGTAATAAATAAGTGGCCCCTTATGAATATGAATTTTTTTTCAAATGCTATCTTCGATAAAGCTTGACTTCATATATCAACAAATCCAAAAAAAATTGATTTGTAGAGTTAACTCATGAAAGTGATCGAAAATCATCTGAGCAAAATTAGAAGTGCCCTGAAAAAATTCCGAAAATTAGTTTGGGTTTGAAAAGATTTATAGATTTAAACGTTTTCTTAATATTATTTATCTTCAAATAATAAAATCTAACACACTCAAGTGATGAAGTTGATTTCATATTCGCCGATCTCTAATGAAGAATGGTTCAATATCGACAGAGAGCGAGAGGAAAAACAAGACCGTTGAAGATAGTGCATCAAGACGGCGACATTCAGATTCTAATTTTTGCTAGTGCTACTGTTAATATACTTTTTCTTACTTATTATATCTCTGACTGCGGTTTGTATTACTTTGAGACTGTGGTTGAGTGCTATATTACTTCGTCCGGTACCGGACTACATCAAAATTGTGATAACAAAAACGGTTGGAAGAAAACTCATACTTGTGGCAGTGCAATCATCTCCTTCCGTCATTTTCCTTACAGCCTGTATATCTTGTAAGTCTCACTGTTAAATTTGATGAAAATTGGTAGTTATTTCTTTTTCCTTTTCTTTTGCTTATATTTTCTAATTGGAATAAATTTTATTTTTGATGATATCTAAAATTACGGAATCAGCTTCTCCAAAGCTAAAATTCAGTCCTTAACGATACATATTTAAATGGTCCTTCGAGCCGGATCTTAGAAAAAATATATATTTACAAATTTTAGAAAATATTAATTTCCTGAATTTTCATTTTCAAATTAATTATTTCAAAATAATTCATAAGTGGAAGATTCCACTGCTTTCTCGATGCAATAAAATTCTCGGCTTATCTGCTGAACATCTGTTTATTGCAGGAGAGATAAACACGTTTGTATTTTAAGATTGCAACAAGTTCTTAATCAATTGAAAATTTACGTGGAAATAATTTGCTTTTATTTCGTTTTTTTTTTTTCAATATTGAGTCTTATCGGGATTTCGATATCTGTTAGGTATCCGTACTTGTAGCATTTACTTTACAGGTTATTTCATTGTTTATATTTACAAATTTTTAGGATGCCTGTCGATCACGAAAAATTATTGCGTTCACGTGCTTTACGTTCGGCACTTCTTTCGAATATTACTTCACTACACATTTTTTCGTTAGATATAAAGGATGTGCCTCAAAATTTCGCTGCTTTTAAGGTACGCCGTAGAAGTTTAGAACGGTGGAAGAATCTTTTTGAAAAACATCATAGCGATATTATTTCTTTAGTTTGTCTGCAAGATAATGCTGAAGATGCATTGGTGGCAGAACAAGAAATTTACGATACTTATTTAGAGAAATGTCAGTTCATTGATACTACTTATTATGAATTGTTTGAATTACCCGATGAAATTAATTTGAATCAAAATGCCTCGGAACGGAATAATTCTGAAAATACTCACCGAGTTAAATTACCTAAAATTAACCTTATACATTTCGATGGAGATATTAAAAAGTTTCCAACTTTCATAGGTATGTTCCGTTCGTTAGTACACGATAATGTGCATTTAACGAATATTGAAAAATTTAATTATTTACTTTCTGTCCTAAAAGGTGCACCGTTGGCATTAGTTAAATGCACTCCTTTATTGGATGAAAATTATCTCAGTGCTTACCAGAGTTTGAATGATCGTTATTGCAATGAAAGGTTGTTAGCCAATGCTTACTGGAAAGAAATAGATAATTTTAGACCTATTCCTAATGATGGTTCTTTAAGAAAATTGCTAGATGTATTTAATGAAAATTTGTCTGCTTTAGAAACGTTAGGATTTCCAATTAATCAATGGAGCTTCATTTTAATGCATATGTTGTTAGATCGTTTAGATCAAACAACATTGAAATTATTTGAATTAGAATACGCTTCCAATAAAGTTCCTACTTATGATGAAGTCAGAAATATTTTACTCAAACATTGTACTGCAGTAGAGTCGATTGCGTTAAACACTAAACCTTACAAGAAAATCAGTTCGTTTAAAAATTCTATTTTTGAAAGAAATATTTCTAATGAAAGAACATCTTTTTTAGTGAATACAAATAAATACTCTATCAAGAATAGTGACACGACCTCTAATACAAAAAACCTTCATTGTTTTTTATGTAAAGGTAAGCATATCATTTATCAATGTGCCGAATTTTTGTCGAAATCCGCAAAGGATCGCTACCAAATTGTGAAAAAATTCAATGCTTGTGTGAATTGTCTAGCCAATTCTCATAGTTTCAGTAAATGTTCTTCTAATAAAAGATGTAAAATATGTGGAAAGTTTCACCATTCGTTACTACATTTTGCTGAACCTAATGATGATCAAATTAAATCAATTGCTATCCCGTCCACTTCGACAAGTGCTTCAGATTCAGAGATTAAATCATTCAATGGGTTACTGTCAAAAAATAATGCTCTCTCGCTTAATCAAGTTTTGCTGTCAACTGTCAAATTTTATATATTAAATTCTTGTGGGCAATCTTGTATTGCTAGGGGAGTTCTAGATTCAGGATCACAAATTTCATTTATTTCCAAAAAACTTGCTTCAAAACTCAACCTTAAGAAATTCAATATTTCCGTACATATAAACGGATTGGACAAAATGACCACTTCCGCAAAATTTGGAGTTTCTTGTGAGCTTATATCAATATACGATGGGCAAGAAACGTACAAGCTTGACGCTGTTATAGTTGATAAAATTTGCGATATAATGCCGTCATACTCATTCTCTTTGAAAAAGTTAGAACAATTCTCTAACCTGAAGTTTGCTGATCCGGAGCTTAATATTCCGGGAGAGATAGACGTATTACTGGGAGCGGACGTTTTCCCATACATTTTAAGGGACGGACGAATAGTAAATTCGGCTAATGAACCAGGAGCGGTTAACACAATGTTTGGTTGGACGTTATTAGGTAAAACTCCGTTACAGGTTTCGCAGGGAATAAATTCATTTATATCTATTGTTTCGGACGAAAATAATATTAATTTGGATTCAGCATTACGGCAATTTTGGTCCATTGAAGAAGTACCTTCTTTCGACATCATTTCACCAGAAGCTAAATTCTGCGAAAATTATTTTCAAAATACTACCTATCGAACTCCAGAAGGACGTTATGTAGTTTCACTACCTTTTAAGCTTACATGCCCAAATTTTGGGGACTCCCGACTTCTTGCGTTACGTCGCTTTCATTCTTTTGAGAGAAAACTTTTGAAAAATGACTCTCTGGATCAAACATATTCGAATATTTTTCGTGATTACTTGGAACAAGGTCATATGGAATTAGCTCCTTCACATCCTCCGGAAAGTTCGAATGATGTTTTTTATTTACCGCATTCATGTGTTTTTCGGGAAGATTCTTCAACTACCCCGGTTCGAATTGTTTTTGACGGTAGTAGTAGATTTCCTGATAAAATTTCTTTGAATGATGCTCTCCATACAGGTCCAAAATTACAAAGGGATCTCATAAAGATTTTACTTAATTTTAGAATTCATCGTTTTGTATTTTGTACGGATATATGCCAAATGTACCGTATGATTTCAGTGAACTCTGAGCACCAAGATTTTCTAAGGATTTTGTGGAGATTTTCTTCGGATGAAACAATAAAAGAATACCGGTTGAAAATTCTTCCTTTCGGGTTAAATTGTAGTCCATATCTTGCAATACGCACTTTAGAACAACTAGCTCAGGATTATGACGATTTGCCTTTAGCTAGAGACACCATTTTAAATAATGCCTATGTAGATGATTTAGTAGATGGCGATGATTCTTTAGAAAATACTATTTCAAAAGTTGAGCAGTTAGTTAATTTACTGAATAGAGGATGTTTTCAATTGAAAAAGTGGTGTAGTAATGATCAAGCTATTTTAAAAAACATTTCCCCACAGTTAATTTTACATTCATTATCTTTCGATCCAAAAGATGAATTATATTTGAAAGTTTTAGGTTTGCAATGGAATCCATTATCTGACAATTTTTCATACAATACTTTGACTTCTCCTTCCGAATGTACAAAGAGAACAATTTTATCTAATATAGCCCGAATATATGATCCGTTAGGATACCTTGCACCTTGTATAATTCTACTGAAAATTCTTATTCAAAATTTATGGACTCTAGGGGTTGACTGGGATACAGTACCACCTGAGGAAATTATAACTAAATTCAAACGGTTCCAATCTGAAATGACTTCTTTTTCCGAATTAAAAATTCCGCGATACTACGAAAATATACGTTCCGAAGTTTGCGAAATTCATGGATTTGGAGATGCTTCAGAATTAGGATACTGTGCTGTCGTTTATTTGAGAATACTTTATAAAAATGACGAATTCAAAACTTTCTTCGTTTGTGCTAAATCTAAAGTTTCTCCTTTGAAAAAAATTTCTTTACCGCGACTAGAACTGAGTGCGGCTGTATTACTTTCCAAGTTAGTTAAATTCATTTCTGATACTTATAAAGACAAATTGAACATAACTAATATTTTTGGATGGTCAGACTCGACTGTCACTCTGTCATGGATAAGATCTTCGCCACACAGATGGAAGACTTTCGTGGGAAATAGAGTCTCCTATATTCAAGACGTAATATCTCCAGATCGTTGGTTTTATGTTCCTTCTGAAATTAATCCGGCTGACTTAGGAACAAGAGGTCTATTTCCTTGTGATTTATTAAATTGTAAAGAGTGGTTTGAAGGTCCACAATTTTTGAAAAACCATAAACATTCGTGGAAACACTTGTTAGAACCTAACACTAGAAACGAAGATATATCGATGGAAGCCAATAAAACATGTTTTACAATGACATCCACAATTACACATTGCCTGGATGAGTTACTTATGAAATTTTCTTCTTTAACAAAAATATTGCGAGTGTTATGTTATATATATCGTTTTACTGAAGCACTCCGAAATCGAAGAATAGTAAGTAGTGTTTCTAATTCTATCACTTGTATCGAATTACATAGAGCTTTATTATGTCTGGTGAAAAGAGTTCAAGAAGTTGAACTGAAGGTTGAATTAGCACATGTTTCTAATGGGGACAAAGTACCTAAATATTTACGCAAGTTAAATCCGTTTATAGATAAAAAGGGTATTCTACGAGTAGGGGGACGTTTAGCATACGGTCAGTTCCATTATGATAAAAAATTTCCAATACTTCTGCCAAGCAGATCTAAATTTACTATTGATTTGATTACCTATGTACATGTGAATTTGTTACATGCAGGAGTAAATGCTACTCATTTTCATTTGGGACAAATGTTTTGGATTTTTTCCGCTAAGAAAGTAATTCGTTCGGTCTTATCAAAATGTCTTAATTGTTTCAAAACAGACCCCATTAATTTACAACCGCCTATGGGAAATTTACCTAAATTAAGAATTTCACAAGTTAAAGCTTTCACCAATGTAGGTGTAGATTTGGGAGGTCCTTTTCATATCACTATGAGTCGAGTTAGAGGAGCAAAAATGCTCAAAGCTTACCTTGCTTTGTTCGTATGTTTCAGCACTAAAGCTATTCACTTAGAATTACTTTCGGATCT
Organism: Henosepilachna vigintioctopunctata; assembly: GCA_030704895.1. Taxonomy (NCBI): domain Eukaryota; kingdom Metazoa; phylum Arthropoda; class Insecta; order Coleoptera; family Coccinellidae; genus Henosepilachna; species Henosepilachna vigintioctopunctata. The sequence continues at coordinate 2,272,504 of JARQZJ010000071.1, read as the reverse complement.
TTCCTCAGAAGCTTTTTAATGGGATTTAGGCGTTTTATAGCGCGAAGAGGCAGATGTGCAAATGTGTTTTCAGATTGTGGAACAAATTTTATCGCTAGTGCTAAATACTTAAAAAAAATTATGGTCGATGCAGCAGAGAAAGAGTCAATTGCTTGGCATTTTAATCCCCCTTCAGCTCCCCATATGGGAGGTTTATGGGAGGCAGGAATCAAAAGTACAAAAACTCATTTAGTTCGAATAATAGGACAACAAATTTTAACATACGAGGAGCTTAATACAGTATTCATTCAAATTGAAGCAGTCTTAAATTCCAGACCATTATGTGCAGTAAGTGCGGATCCTAACGATCTAACAGCCTTAACTCCTGGACATTTTTTAACGTTACAACCAATGACAGCTTTACCTGATCCCGATATGACTCAGATTAAATTGAATAGAGTTTCAAGGTGGCAACTTATTCTTAAAATTCACTGCGAATTTTGGAAAAGATGGAGCTCAGAATACTTACCCTCTTTGCACCAGAAATCTAAGTGGAACGATCCAATACAACCCGTTCCGATTGGATCTCTGGTTCTTATTAAAAATGAACTTTTACCACCACTTCAGTGGAAATTAGCTCGAATTATTCAGTTACATCCTGGAGGAGATGGTGTTTCTAGGGTAGCCACTTTGAAAACAAATAGTGGAGTTATTAAAAGACCCCTAGTGAAACTTTGTCTACTTCCTTCTTATTGATATTCTTAAAATACCCCTGGCATTTTCAGCGAGGTGGGAATGTTCAGTTTTCTCTTTAAATTTCAATTTTATATACAAATTTACATTTTATCATTGATTATTTTCATACATGAAATAATAACATTACAAATTTACTTATCTTACTTACAAACTTTATCTTACTTGATGCAATCTTAATTTACAAGGTATTCATCATACATATTCATTTTGCTTCATTACGTCTTAACATTTTTACATTACTTTTACTTTTCTTGAATCTTTCACTACTATAGTGAGATTTTCCATCCTTTTATACACCTTTTACGCTCCCTGTATGTATTCTTCCCATATCCTCATCACCACCTGTTTCCCAAGGACGGAGAAGAAACGTGCGACAGAGAGCGAGAGGAAAAACAAGACCGTTGAAGATAGTGCATCAAGACGGCGACATTCAGATTCTAATTTTTGCTAGTGCTACTGTTATATATATTGAATAGAAAACACTTTCAGTTTCTCAGAATTATATTGTTTGTTTGACAATGTTTTCGGGGTGTTGCTCCATTTTCAAAAATTAAACTAACTTTGGTTTTATTCAATACACTCAAGTGATGGTTGAATTAAGCCTAATTTGTGATTTTTTTGGGTTTATTTATATCGTAAAATTTGGTATTTCGCTAATCTTCTCGCATGAAATGATATACTTGAAAATATTGCAAATGGTAAATTTCAACCGCCATAGTATTTCGTTTCGGTTGAATAAATTTTTACGAATCTGTAATAACTGGGAAACTCTTATTGATAAAATGAATAATAACTAATAAGGATAAACAATAAATACCAGAAAAGGATATTTTGAGTAATCAAAAGGAATTTTTCGAAAATGTATGCCCGAAAAAAAATGTTTCACTGAAGATTGTTTCATTATTATTAAGTTGAAGGTTATATTCGATTTGATTGAAACATTCCTTAGGGCACGATTAGAAAAAGTTATATTTCCTTGAAAACTATCTAATTTATTTAAAATATTGCACGTATTCAGAGCAATGAACGAATCAAGCACAATAATGCTGGGTTTTTTTAGTTTACAAGGTTACGGCGATGTATTTTTATAGACTTCAGAGGGCATTACTGGCTTACTAAGCTTAGATGTGTCTATCTAATCACAACAAATTATTATCCCCAGCTGTTGAAGGGATTTGGCGGTTTGAACTTGATGTAAAAGCAGAACGACAAGAGAAGTTTTAGTTGGTGGATAGAAAATAATGGGCGAGAAAATTGCTCACCGTAGCAGAAAGGTGGAGAATCCTATAAATTAATGATGAATTGATAAAAAGATGAATGAAATTATTATGAAACAACATAGGCAGTACAAAGGAAGTTGTAGGAGGAATAAAAATTGATATAAATTACAGACAAAGCGCTAAACCTTGGGTTACTGATGATATAAAAACATGCAACAGTTGAAAAGGAAAAGTTCACCTCCATTCATCATATTGATAGTGATTGAGAGGAATAATAATAATAACAAATGCCTCTATTGAACTTACAATTTGTACAATAATTTTCCAAGGCGAAGTCTAGCTTATGCTACTCCTACTTAACCCTATGAATATATCTGTAATGAAGTAAAGAACAACACACTTTAACAAAATGCAAGATGTAAAATATTTGAATAATATGGGAATTACAACATAAAAACAGGAAAGAAAAAAGAAAAAAAAAAATATATAATATATATATATATATATATATATATATATATATATATATATATATATATATATATATATATATATATATATATATATATATATAAATATATATATATATATATATATATATATATATATATATATATATATATATATATATATATATAATAATAATAATAATAATAATAATATTTATTGATTTCAAATAATATTCATACAAGAAGTATTTATAAAATTGAAATAGGTCAGTTTTACGTTTGACGTCTCCTTACAAGTTCCACATACTCGTTCAGGTTGTATGGTTCACATTCCAGGAGGAGGCTGAGAATTTCTTTTCGAAATTGAGTGAATTTATCTATGTTCTGGATGTGGCGCGGCAGACATCCAAAAACCTTTATGGCCATGAATTCAGGTCCCTTCTCTGGTAGTGCAGTCCTATGCTTGGGCGTGAGATAAGGCAGCACACCTCTCGAGTTGTTTGGATTCTTGTATTTGGAGAACTTGATTTCATGCTTCTTGAAAAATAATAACAGTCTGAAGATATACAAGCCATAAACTGTCAGGATCCCAAGTTGCTTAAATTGATTTCGGCATGATTGTCGGTAGCCCATCCTGAGCAAAGTTCTTAATGCCCATTTCTGTGCCACAAAAATACTGTCAACACAAGAAGAGGCCCCCCAGAAAATAATGCCATACCCCATAATTGATTGAAAGTTGCTGAGGTACAATGTTCTTAAAGTATTCAGATCAACTTGGTCCTGCATCATACGTAAAGTATATATAACTATATTAAGCCTACTTCTCAGGTTACATATTTGGGACTCCCATCTCAATGACTCGTCAACAATAACACCCAAAAACCTCACAGACTGCCTCACCGGCACAGGGCTGTCATCTTCAGAGATTGTAGCAGGGTAGATATGGCGAGACCAGCTGGTGTGGAAGAACATACTTTCCGTCTTATCTAAGTTCAAGAGTAATCTATTATCAGAACACCATTCTCTCACACTTCTCAAAACATGAGCTGCATCTTCACGTGCTGAAGAGATACTATTGGCACATATCAGGAGGTTCGTGTCGTCGGCGTACATGATCTGTTCGCAACTGCCACAGGCATCAGGTAGAGAGTTGACGTATAACACAAAAAGAAGAGGACCAAGGATGCTCCCCTGTGGTACTCCAGAAGCAAGCACCGATGGATCAGAAAAGAACTCATTCCCTCGATCCTTAATCAAGACGATCTGCTTTCTTTCAGACAGATAACTCTTAAGGAGATTGAGTTGGTTGTCTCTAATTCCGTAGTGTTCAAGCCATCCCAACAGCAACTCATGCTCCACCCGGTCGAATGCCTTTGAAAGGTCGAGAAACAAGGCCAGAGGAAATTCACCATTGTCCAAGGCATTGATAATCCCATTTACAAGTTCATATATCGCTGTCTCAGTGCTTTTGTCTTTTATAAACCCATGTTGTTGTTCAATAATGACTTTGAACTTCCCAAAGAAATGTAACAGTCGACTTGCTAGAACCTTCTCAAAAATTTTTGAAAAAGAAGTAATTGAGCTTATCGGCCTGTAATTTGACAAATCCTCGACATCTCCCTTTTTGAAAAATGGTCTTATTATGGTTGTCTTAAGTTGGTCAGGGAAAACTCCCTCGACAAAGGACCTATATACAATATGAGCAAGTGGAGCAGCAATTGTGTGAATATTGTCTTTAATTACACTCAAAGGAATTTCATCATATCCAGACGCATTGTTGTTTTTCAAAGATTTTGCTGTGTCAATGATCTCATTTGGTGTGATGTTGAATATAAAACATGAATTAGTAATTCTTTTACTTGATGCAAAACAAGAACCCGTCTGTGAAGGGGCACTGGTCACAGAATCCCCTGTTGCCCCACCAAAATGTTCTGCGAATCTATTGGCAAGGTCTGATGGGGAACCATGTGTGGATGGTAAATCTCTAGAGCATGTTTGCTTCCCGGTGATGGTGTTAATTATTCTCCAGACAGTCTGGGATCTATTTGATGACGATAATATTGTTTCTTCAATTTGTGACTTCCTGGTTGCAGCGAGTGTCAAGTCATACTTCTTTTTGATGTTTTTGTATACCACTTTGTAATCAGGATCTACAAGTGATACTGTGCGATAGAGATTTAATAGGTTCTTTAAATTTACCAATTGTGGCGTGGTTACCTTTCTTTTATGCTTAATTTTTCTGGAGATCTTTGGGAAACACTTATCGAATAGCGCCCTGAACATATTGAAAAAGTCATCCCATACTCGATTCACATCATCAGTTGAAGAAAATATGTGGCTCCAATCTATATTATTAAGCAGGGCAGCAAAATCTGCTCTGGTTTTAACATTTATGAGTCGATAACTTATGGTTCTGGAGATATGCTTTTGCAAAGGTGCATTAGTTGTGTACCTCAGTCCAAAGTGGTCCGAGATATGATAATCTATGGTTACAGTATTTCCAGGGTAATTGCTAAATATGTTATCGAGACATGTTCCTGATATAGAGCGTGTTTGCTGCTTGGTCCCAATGTTTACATTATATTCCTGAAGAACTGCAATAAACTCGCGTGCATCTCTACTAGTAGAATTGATATCAATATTGAAATCTCCAGCTATGATAATTCTAGACATGTCACGATGGCAAAGAGTTAGAATGCTTCGCAATTTTAGTAGAAATAAGTCAACATTAGAATGAGGTGCTGTATTAGGTCTATATATGCATAAAACAATGAACTTAACATCATGTGAGGTAATTTGAACTGCAGAGCACTCAATGACGTTCAATACACTAATCGCAGTGAGATCTGATCTTTCGCTTACCTTAAGAGATTTTTTAATATACAGGGCACTACCTCCATGTTTACCTCTCAACCTGCAACAACATGACCCAAGCTCATAACCAGGTAGATTGTACACTGCCAACTCATCCTTAGACATCCAGTGCTCAGTTAGCGCAACTATATCAGGATCCTGTTCATCAGTTAGCTGAATTAAACGATTAAAGGAGGTACTGATTGATTGTACATTTTGGGTAATCACACAAAGTTGGTCTTTCCTGGTTTCGTGATGAGCAGTGATCCCAGTCTGTAACCTTTTTGAACTGTTGTTCCACATTTCTACGTGGGGTTGTTTTTCTGGAAAAAATTGCGAAAAGAAAATTCTCTGACAGTAATTCCGCGAGGCCAAAAATCATCACTTTTCAACGTGTTGAAGATTTTATCTGTGGGCAGTCCGATGCTGAAAGCGGAATTCCTGCCTTTTGTTACAAGTTTTTTGATTTCAATACTCTCATAGCCATCAATTTCCCTAAGATAGTCTCTAATAGCTTCCTCTGGTACATCATTTCCTGATATTTTTCCAATGTAAAGCCATTTTTTCTTTGAGACAGCTTTAAACTTTGCAGATATATTATTCGTTTTAGGTCCAACGGATACAATACACTCGGGACGCTTTGTTCTCATTTTGGCGCGGGTTACAGTCTGCCATTCATTTCCATTGATACGATTCTCAGTGATATCAGATTCAGAATTTGTGAAGAAATCGTGTACATTTTTCGCAATTTCTTTAGCTTTTTCGTTGACGTTTGTAACATTGACATTTACGTCATTAATTGAGACTCCGTGTTTTTGCGTCTGTGTCCGCACATTAACATTAGATTGAGGTTGGATTTGTTCTGTTTCTGTTCCAGAGCGCTGTTTCTGTCTTGATGGCCCGTAATTCAAACTTGTTGTTCCGTCTCTGTCTGATTTCATTCGTAAATGTGCTATATCATGTAAACTGGAACCAATGCTATCGGGACGGACAGGCCGGTTATCATGTGTTGTTGAGTCGTTCGATTGTTTATCATTAGCTTTTTTTTGCGTATTCTTTTTATCGATATCACATATTCTTTGAACTAGGAGGTTATTATTCTCGGTTAAAATTTTATTTTTTTCTTGAACTTCTCTTAATAGTTCTTTCAGTAAAATATTTTCAGCGTTGACCTTTTCAAATTTGAGATTGATTTCCATAAACTGAAATGCCTGAGCATGACAAGATCCACTCACATTGTCCTCTTCTACATTTGAAACTTGAGTCATTTGATGTACACAAATTGCATTTTTCCTTCTTGCTGCTTGATTCAAGCATGAAAAGTGGAAATTTTCACCGCACTTGATACACACAACATATTCTAACACTTTTTTGTTACAATGATTACAAAGTTTTTCGTCTTTATTTGAAATTTTATGAACTTTTGAAGAGCGATCTTCAGACACGTCTTCATCACCCGCCATATTTCACGACATTATATATATATATATATATATATATATGATATATATATATATATATATATATATATATATATATATATATATATATATATATATATATATATATATATATACTCAAGCGGAATACAAATCTGCAACAAGCGTTTTCAATCCTCTGAAGCTGCATTCAAACACGCTGGTCCAGGCGAGGATAGATTATTGGTAAACCATAGTTCAAAATTGACACCACTGACGTTTCAACCAGTTTTTTAAGAAGGTTTCGAATTCAATATGGCTATGTTGACATATAGGTCTTTGAAGGTTGCAAAAGTTTTTCTGACCAACTGCATCACATAGTTACGACAGCGCAAATCCTTATCAAAAGTGAGTCCCAAGTTTCTTGCGTTGTCATCAACGGTTATCGAGGACAATATCGAGGTTACCCGTGATATCTGCCCTTTTTTACTCTGATGCATATAATAGAAGTTTACACTTTGATGGATTTATCCTCAAGTTATGTCTTTCTGAATAACGCACGATGCTTCTCAGATCTTCATTGATGAAAGATGTTGCTGCAACAACTGACTGAGGATTGAAAGAAAGAAACATTTGTGGTCACCCGCAAAAACCTGAATTTTATAATACTTATTGTAATCAAAGATGTCAGCTGTATAAATAATGACTAACAATGGACCCAAAACTGACCCTGAGGAACTCCAGATATTATGGGCAACGTATCGGAAGAAATTTCATTTATTAAAACGACTCTGTGCGCTGACTCAAATATGACCTGAGGAAGGCAAGAGTGAAGATATCGAATCCAAAAAAAAACATTCACTACAGAAAAGTACAGAAGGTATAAAAGTGGTAGAGAATGAACCATCTTCTGAAGAAACCATTTGGCTATAATACCTGATAATAAAGTGGCTACTGTGGTAGAAGCAAAACTATCTTGAACCGCCAGAAGAGTTCATCGATTCATCAGAAGCAGAGCGGTGTTTTGAGTGGAGACAAAATGAAGATCAGATGCAGCAAATGATGTGAACTGTAAAACTCAAAAAAATGTGGTAGTTATGGCACTTACAATTGGTGACAAGAATTCTTGTTTTTAGATAAGATCAAGTCATCAGATTTATCGAATAAGATAAGATCAAATTTATCAGATGTGAGTTTTTTCTAAAATATAACTCCAAGTTTTTTCTTTCATCTTTCCATGTCTGGTATAGATATTAACGACTGGTTCGAACTATTCAAAGTATCGTAACATAAAATTATCGAAGAATGTTCATACAATATAAAGTTGAAAAAGGTTTAACTCTTTGGAGAGGTATCAATTGAGGAATTTATCCTACCTATAGCATTCAGAGAATTGAAGGAATTCAGTTCGTTTGATAAATTTTGCAACTCGAAATACGTAAATTATTCACTGAATCGATAATCATCCGTTGCTGGTACCTATTAAAATATTAAGCAACTGCCATTTTCATTCAACTGATCAAATCAACGCTGTGCTGTTACAAACTCTGAAAATCTTCTACCATTTTCCATGTGAAGTTGCCAAATTCCATATTGTAAAAACAGCCATAAAATTTGCAGACAATAATAAATGATATTTAGATTTTATTCGGGAATTTATTATCAGCTTTTGGGTAAAATAATACTCTTTGTAGCAATTGAATATAATAAATATTCAGTTCTGAGATATTGAAAATAACACAAGATTGTTTAGCGATGATTATAATATCCGAAATTTCAGTGTAAATTTCACTTACGTGAAAGCAGTCATATTTCACCAATATATAACCTTTTTTAGTTAAAGATAAAAGGCAGAATTGTTGCCCTATGTATTCAAGTATCTGCTTAACAAGCTGGCTGGTTCATCCGCAATATACTTCAATGTTTTCGAAAAGGTGATGGGTTTAGGCATTAGAATTTAATGATTTTCTTTGGTATGTAAATAGTAAGTAGCGTAAGAGAATTTCATTGATCCCTTGTTAGGACTAGTCCATTGATCGCCAAACTATGACCTGTGTGCCACTCGATAGCTCTTTTGATAATTTCAAGAAATCTACTTTTGTTCCAAAAAATAGTTGAGTATCAATATTTGTAAATGACAAACATTAATCGTCGCAAATAATGTGGGATGACTCCACAAAAATAGATAATGCTTTTCTTGTCGTGTTCGTTATTGTTAGGGTTGCCATATTTTTTTCACGGATCAACCGGGACAGTTCTTTAGGGTTGTCGGCTGCGGGGGGGAAGTGGTTGTTATGAAAAGAGTATTGTAAAAAAACACTTAACATATAGAATAGATAATCTCTGTTATTTTATTCATAATGGTACACAAACATGATATTTTTACAAAACAAAACCGTTTTCTACTTGTTGTACCACTCGTACTTTTCACTTGAGTGAACCTTACATAAAATTAATTTCAACTACTAAGTCCGAAGTTAACTTTGCACACCATTAAACCGCGGACTGTGGACTCATGCATCAAACCTCGTTCATCACTCCAGGCATTGTTCATCATCGAAAGAAACCGCTCAACTGGGGCGGACGTTCCAGGAAGACAGAACACATACTCAACAACCATTCCAAGATTAGACATTGCGATGTTTTGTTGCTTGAAGAAATAGAGTAGCTCCATCAATTTTTCTTCGCTTGATTTTTTATGATCGTTTTCCTTTTCTTCTGTTCCCCAATCACCTACTTTAGAAGCGCAAAATTTCTCAGCAAGAACAACCTCATCAAAAAGCTCGTCAGTGTTAACCTTAGGTTTTCCGGGATTCTTGTTTATCAACTCTTCTATTCTTTCAACGTTTTCCCATGAAATAATGTTTTCACTGATCCAGACAAAGTCTCGTGTTTCACCAAAACTGTCTTCCCACACGTCAAAATAAGAGATACACCGACTGTAAAATTGAAAATGACATTCACGCGGGGGGGGGGGGGTGGCGTATTGGTTGTTTCAAAGTTACGTCGACTGCAGGCTTCGCCTCCAACGGGCTTCTCTGCTGCCGACTTCTGTATATTTGTATTACTGTGGTAATTACCAAAATGTTACTGATCACAAAAGAGCAGATTAATCATTCTCTGATCTGATAATTTTGCTCAATTATTTCCAAGAAACTGTGCCCTGAATCTAAAGCGGGACAATTTCAACAAAAGGATGGGACACCGAGACAACCGAATATATCCGGGACTCTCCCGGCGAAACCGGGACGTATGGCTAGTTATTGTCAATATATTTACAAAAAAGTTTGAGCCTTATGTCAGTTTTTTTAGGCAGATGATAAATTAAAAAATTACAATATTTTATATTCAAATGCCTTTTTTACAGAGAACGTTTTTTCTCGTATGTTGATGTGTATTTAGTGGGCCAAAACATCGTGAATATGACACCAATTATTATCAAACATAGTGAGCGCCAAGTATGATAATAATAATGAAATTTATTGAAAATTTTTCAATCCGTGTTTTTTTAAGCGTAGTTTTTTTTTAATCGAATAAAACACTCAATTTGCATCATATATTCAAAATGTTTATTGAAATTGATAACTTGGCCTTTGCCATTTACATTTTGAAGATAAATTCATGTAAATGTTGTTCGCGGCTCTGTATCAAATGGTCCATTCGGAAGGTCCAATTTGACACATGCCCAATTGCTGAAAACGGCGAGAATTAACATTTTACGATCCTCATTAACACTGTACGCTACGGTTGCAATATTCTCTTTAGTAAGCACTGTACGCATGCGAGACAATGGTTTAATGTCCAACAAAGTAAACTTGGTGCCGATGATGCCACCATCCCATAAACTACTGTTCATCACTCCAGATACGACAGTTTTATTTATTTACATATCCGTTATGCCAGAAATGAGCCTCATCGCTGAACACAATTTTTCGATAAAGCAGCAGATTTTCATTAAGCTGTTCAAAGGCTCATTCACTAAAAATTAGACCTTGTGGTAGGTCATTCGGCTTTAATTCTTGCGAAAGCTTAATTTCATAGGCTTTCAAACCCAAATGAACACGTAAAAATTTCCATGTGGTTGAGTAACACATGCCCAATTGCTGAGAACAGCGACGAATTGACATTTTACGATCCTCATTAACACTGTACGCTACGGCTGCAATATTCTCTTCAGTACGCACTGTACGCATGCGAGACAATGGATTAATGTCCAACAAAGTAAACTTGGTGCGAAATTTGGTAATAACAGCACGAATTGTTGATTCACCAGGTCGATTGTGACGACCATAATATGGTCGTAACAAACGATACACATTTTTCACGAATTTTAATACTAAATTTAAAAACATTTGCAATCGTTGCTCATTTGTTAGTCTTTACATGAGGAAATGGCAGAGTATACTAAAAACTTTTCACTTTGACAGATGACGTTTGGATGCCATTACCAACCAGTGCCGTCAGCCTGAAAAACTCAACTCTTAAAAAACCACCCGTAAATTGTAAAATAACATTCATTCAATTGATGCAATAATTACAAATAAGAAGAATACTCACAAAAGGACTAAATTCAGTCTTGAGTCTGATCTTTAATTCAGCCCTCGAACATGGGTTAAACTATAGAATTAACAGGTCAATATTTTTTGATACATTAAACTTGTTGATTATTGATAATCCGACTGATTTTGAATTGATCGAAGTGTTACATTTCGTTAATCAATGGGTTTCCCTTTATGTTTCACACGGAATGAACAGCAAAAAAATTTATAGTGTAGCACAAATAGTAAAACAGGTTTTTATTTATTTCCGAAAATATTTACGAAGAAAATATATGGCCGAACAAAGTTCTCAGGTTCAAGTATTATTCGCCTGAAAACTCTTTTAAAATTAAATTATGACCAACTCCTAGAGTCTCCTCAATATTCACATTTCGTTTGATTTTCACTCACAGCGAAAAAAGGTGTCGACTTCTAAACCAATCGATCATTAAGTAGCATCTGCCAAACTATTTTATTCGTTGTTTTTCGTAATCCATCTGTAGGTACCTCTGACATAATTGTTAAAATAATATTTATTACAGACTCTTGAAAATGTTTGAAAATTTCTTGAAACTGGAAGATGCTTTCTATACGAAATAATTTCTCTACTTGTTTTACATGCTGTGTTTCAAACACAAGAAACAAAAATTCTTTGAAACGAACTACAACATAAAAATTGTAATATATTGAAATTTATCATTTACAATTATACATATTCCTTTTCACAAATCAATTATCCTGAAATGTTTCTATTAAAACCTCTCATCTTGAGAGTCTTGCAGAATATGCTTGTCATGACTCTAGAATATATTTTGAATTAGTTCGACAATACTTCGGGCTATAATCCTATCTCACAAATTCTCAATAATTTATTGAAAATTCAAGGCATTTGTTATTTGAAATCACCAGCTTCAAGTGACAAATACTAGTCTTTCATTCAGAATATTCTCAAGCTTTATGTCGTATGAATAAAAAAACTTAGTGAAATTATTGGCAACGTATCTTATAATGAAAAAATTAGTTCAATCGAACCATCATCAACTATATCTCTTGAACTTTTTATAAGTGCCCATCTTCATAATGGCTAAAAAAATACATAATTTTGGTGTAATTTATCCAAGTGTTTTCAATTTCAGTTTTAATATTTTTATTTCAGTTTTAGTAAATTTCTGCTGGTACATTCTTGAGAGGGCTTGAGGTAAAATAGTTCTTCAGAAATTCGTTCAAAGACATAAATTCTCTTCAAAAATAATATTGAATTTCGCTGTGGTATATCTCCTATCCTGGTTTATGAGAGTAGTCTTTATATAATCTGCGGATTTTACCTCGAAATTGAATCAGTCTAAAAGGCATAGAAGTGGAAAGGCAATGTTCCGAAACAATGGCCCCTTTGATATCCCTGTTATAGGAGAAGATTTGGGAATTAGAAATGAAACAATCATTCATTCCTCAGTTTTCCTCACTTTCTCCGGTCTTCTTCGTCCTAATGTACCTAATTATCTTTCTGATCATTAGAGATTTTCCAGAGTCTACAAGATCGGATTGGCTATATTTCCGTAAGACAGGTTCTGTAATAATCAATGAAGAATTCATAACAAATACCGAAATGAATAAAATGTTTTTTTAGAGCAACTACAAAACATATAATTCAAACAATTTACAGAATTACATTAACATGATTTATTGATTCGACATTGTTTCAGGCTGTTAATACAACGTCAACAGTTCTTGAGAGTTCAGAGAATAATAGCCAAGAAATAAAATAATATTATTGTAGGTACTATTTCACAATTTTCAAGTTTTGTTTAGGGAGACAATTGACATTAATATAGTAACAAATAACTGGGAATACGTTCTAATTCATTATTTTGAATTAAAGAATTTTTACTAGTCAAATAATCATCAATTTTGTGAAATAGATAGATACAGAAAATAATAAAAATCATTCAAAAATTGCCAGAAGTAATATATAAGTAATTCTCTTTAGAGTTTTATATTTGTCGTTCAAATTGTCGTTATTTTACTATATATCCTCCTTACTACGTTTTTAACGATTCTTTCAAATGTACAATAAGAAAGGCTTTGAGATTTTATCTCTTTTTGAAGTCGGAAAGCTTTGACCAATACTTACGCGTGCTATTTCTTTTGTAGCTTATATCTCGTTAGAGTATGAAGACGAAAACGGCCCTAACGAGAACTTCGGTGTGTTGTTCTTTCATGTTGCTTTTCTTGTATTTTTCTGCATATTTACCTAATGAGAATGTTTTGATGTTTAATGACCTACTGCAACAAACAATTTCACCATAATAAAAAAGTGAAAAGTCAAACTGCCTGTTTAATTTCCAAGTGGTTTCCATTAATTTTTCATAGACAAATCCTTACGTAAAATATTTATACATTTTTGCACAGTATTTATGTCATAAGTCTGCAAATGGATTTCACAAACAAACATATTGTCCATTAATTAAGAGACATTTAAATAGACTTAAAGAGACATTTGAATAGAGATAGATTAGATAGAATTTTCTTCAAACGAATGTGAATTTATTACTTCATACAAAATTTTTTATGTTATCAAGTAAACGTCAATGTTAACCTGCCTCTTATGGATATCTCAGAAAATTAATGAGTGCAAATATTGCCACAAAAATAATTAAGCCTAGTAACGAATATTGATGATTTTTCAAAGAACTCGAAAGAATTATCAAATCACACTTATACAGAATGAAATATATATACAAATACGAAATTTCTTTGGTTTTTTTCAAAATTAATTATGTTTGAAGAACTAAAGTAAATGAATCTTTCGGAAAAATTTTTACTGAATAAACTAGGGAAATTTTTGAGTGTTTTTCATTTAGACCGTTGAGCATTTGTGGTTGGGTATTCTAATCAGATAGCTACTACATAATTTCTTTCATTTATATTAGTACAAACATAATAAATTATTAACACTCAAATAACCTTTCCTGCCTTTTGTTTTTGAAACTCTCATTTTCATACCAAGTACTGAATCACAAATTTCAATTTGTATATTTAACAGTACAAATGAATATTTACATCAATTTAGCTGCATATTCAAGTCAAAGTTCACATTTTTCGATTCAAAATTTAAAAAGCAGGATTGCATGAATTCATTTCATTACTCAAATAATCACATAGTCGATATCTGGGTTTGATTTGAAAAACTACGCAATTCTTTCACAATTTTTATATGAGATATTTTATATTCAATTCTACACAAATATGAATTATTGAATTGCATTCAAACCTGTAGGTTGATAACAGAAAATAAACGAAGTATAAATATTAAAGTTAATCAAAGACTTATTGAGATTCGAAGAAAAGGTATATTGAAATGAATAACATAAAACATATCATTGTATATAAACTAAAATTCAAACACTTGAACTTTTGATTTACACTTCATTGAAAACATATCAATACGCGTTTCGTAGTTGCTACTCTTTTGTATTCTGTATTCTGTTAGCATCTGAAGAAGTTTGTAACGACGAAACGCGTCATGCTATGTTGTCAATAAAGTGTATATCAAAAGTTCAAGTGTTTGAATTTTAGTTTATATTCAATTATAATGGATTTACATCAAGTAAACGCCAACACTATTACCTAAATATTTAAAAAATATCAGTACAAATCATATAATTAGGCTATGAAATTGCTTTATAACCAGGTTCATTATGATTGAATTGAACTCAAATCTATTAAAATAATTTATTAATTTTCGTTGTATTGTTTCGAGAGAATAAAGCATACGAAATTTGAGAAAGTACATACAAAATGTATGCCTCAAAACATATTTTTCTTTTTTAACTTGATTAGTTTGAGATCATTCAATAAATTAAATTTGTGATTGTTTGTCATACTCGAGAGCCAGTAATCTAAAACTTATGAAAGTTTCGTGAATATTACTGAACATGTATCAAGTGAAGGAGAAAATTATGGAAAATTCATTCAAAGAAAATACATCAACTTATTACATCGACATGTAAATTAATGATTGAAGCTAATCTATTGTTGTCTGCACCATGTAAAACATTGACGTGACTGATTACAGCACGAAAATAGTTTAACATATGCATGCGAGTCATCACATGCGAATTCTGATTTTTACAAAAATCGCTAATCGTTACAATTGATAGGACGTGATTTTATGAAATCAGAGCAATCATAATATTCTCGCTCCGTGAAAATCTATAACCATATTAACGATGCTCTTCTATACGCTTAAACCCATTACATACGCTCCATTTGGAATTCAGCGAAATAAACTGAGATTGGAAAGGTTCCATTGCGATTCCGAAGCAGTGGAGATATTCACAGAAAAACGAGATTTATCCAATCCGAAGCACAGATATTACACGTTCTAAAGCAATTCGTTTCGCAGTAGTTCACACGAATCTCATAAATGCCTATCAATTTTCACTACTTCTGGGTAGTGAAGATTTGCAAAATGTTACATTAACATTTCATATAATCGATATCACGAATATTCGAATTAATGATCGGTCATTTATTATTATGAATACTGAACAATGTAAAACAAATTGTAACAGTTTCATAATTATGATGAATAAATTATTTTATTTGTTTTGCCTCACCAGATAAACCGAATAGCAACACATAAACATTTTCACTATACCGCATTATATGTTTATTTTAGGTCTGAAATTCCAATAGGTTTGAAAAGCAATAATTTCAGTTAATCGTATTTACCTGTCTAAACTAATGAATGAAGTTTATTTTACAAATTAACAACACGACTGGTAAATAATGTAACGATGAACCTTAGAAGAATATCACACTAGACTTACCAATTAACAGATAGCATCAACTACGATTTGCTCACAATTTTTCTGTAGGTTTTTCTATGACAAAATTGTCATAGAAGACAGATATGAAGTCATGAAATTCATGTCAGTGGTCAATGTGTTACCATCTGTTTTCAATTTAATGAACTAATTTCAGATGTTGTCTATTCAAAACGAGAGTTTTCAGTATTGTAGTTAGGAAAGAAAAAAGAACTGAGTTTCACTAGGTAACTGTACCTATGATAATATGATTTATGAGTACCACAATTTAGTCCAAGAGACTATAACTACTCTGAATGGCAATTAAAATATTGAAATAAAAATTATCTATGTTGCTTCCAGGTATTTTTCTTATTAGATATAATACGAACTTGTTTATTCCTGACGATGCGTAGTACTTCTAACATAAAGTTTCATTATATAAATCATTTCCTAGAAAGATGTTTCTGAAGTACCATTGAAGGATTTCAGAACACGAAAGATATTTCACAAATGAATCATTGAATATTTCAATTGTATATAAATATTATAACAATTGAATATTCTTGTTATTCATTCAATACTCAAATATGCTTTAAATTTATTTTTCTCACTGCCTATGCATTTTCTAACACGATTCCTAAAATAACAATCAATATAATATCTCCCTCTGTTGAGTACTTTGAAAATATTATATAAAACATAAGTAGGAATATTTTAAAAAATTCATATTATTTCCCTAATTTTTAATTCTACACGGCAGAAGGCGAACATAATTCGTGAAGGTATAAAAGTTTTTTATTTCGTTTACAAATTCGCTCCTGATGAGTTCTCTTTTCATTCTCTTATATCGAACAGTGAAGATTCTAAGTAATATATTGGGATTTGTATCCAATCAAAGTATCGACTTGAGAAGTCCTGATTGATTATACTTATTAAAATAATTAGAACCCTCATTGTGGTTTTTTTTATACCGACTGATTCAAGTCGTACATGAATATCTAGTATACTAATGAGATCCAAAATTGTCCGGTTTGATGTTTTCCGATAGTGATAATATTTAGTTGAACTTTTTTGCTGTATGATCTGATTACTTGTGAAGATGTTTCTTATGATGCGTTGCCTGTAAAACAATGGATTTGTTCTCATAATATCCGAGTGAAAGAGAAATGAACTGTTGGAAATAAACGTACCAATTAAGGCCGGTTATACTGTTTATTAACCTCTATTGACTAACCACTGGATTTAATATAATTGATAAAGATAATTTTCTTTGCTTTATTTTCTAGAAGGAATCTCCTACCAAAGGCGGTTTTTTTGATTTTGCAACGTTAATCAAACTAAATTCAAAAACTTAAAATCAAGTCTTGCTCAACTTATAACTAATTATTTGTAACTAATGGGTATTTTTTAGAGGTATAGAACTTTGAGTTGGTATTACTGTTAAAGATGGCGACCGATTTAACAGCTGAGAAGTGATTTATTCTCTGTTTGGTTTGGCAATTCATCATGAATAGACTCACGCCTGAACAACGCTTGCAAATAGTGCAATTTTATTTCGGAAATTATGGTTCTGTGCGGAATACGTATCGCGGGAATTTTTTTTAGCGATGTAGCGCACTTCTGGTTGAATGGCTACGTCAACAAACAAAACTGCCGCATTTGGAGTGAAGATAATCCTCAGGTGAATGTCAAAACACCGTTACATCCAGAAAAACTGACTGGTACGCTTTATGGGCTGATGGAATCATTGGTCCGTACTTCTTCAAAAACGATAATGGCCAGAACGTTACAGTCAATGGTGATCGGTATAGAGCCATGATTACTGACTTTTTCATTCTTGAATTGAACAATCATGATGTCCAGGAGCTGTGGTTTCAACATGACGGCGCAACATGTCACACAGCTCGCGCCACAATCGATTTATTGAAATACACGTTTGGTGACTGCCTAATTTCACGTTTTAGACATGTGAATTGGCCTCCAAGATCTTGTGATATAACACCGCTAGACTACTTTCTGTGGGGCTATGTATAGTCTTTAGTTTATGCGGATAAGCCACAAGCGCTTGACCATTTGGAAGACAATGTTCGCCGTGTTATTGCCTATATACGGCCACAAATGTTGGAAAAAGTCATCCAGAATTAGAGTTCCAGATTGGACTACATCCGAGCCAGCCGTGGCGGTCATATGCCAGAAATCATATTTAAAATGTAATGCGACAAGATTATCTTTCGAATAAAAAAAATTGTTGTCAGTCGAATGATCTGTCGTTGTTTTATTACAATTTAAAGTTATATACCTTTAAAAAAACACCCTTTTCATTTTAGGTCTATTAACTCACGACCCATTTATAGCTCTCCGGTGAAAAGCACCGTTAGAATGTGACAAGAACAAGTCACAACATTAATGAAATAATAGTATTCCATCAAAAATCATCACCAGTATTTGAATGTTATCATGAAGTTCTATATTCGAAATTAGAAAACAAAATCCATCTGAGGAAATTCGTCAACAATTGAACTAATATGGGTATAACTATTTCACTTGTTTGTTATGTTGATGACTTTGTTTATTTGTAAGTATTTGAGAAGTATCCATCTGAAATCTGATTCAGAAAATTTCATAAACAAGCTACTAATTGGACTACATTGTCAATTTAGAACGTTATTCGATGTTTCGTTTAGGAAACGTGAAACTGAATTTTGAAGCAAATTGGGTTAGGTGATATCTGTAGGAATGGAAGGCGTAGATTAAAGATTAGCATCTCCCCAAGTTTGTTATATTTGAGAAAGTGAAATGTAGAACAGTTAATTTTCTAGGTATGAAATGAGTTTTGAATATGAATTTCCGATATCAACTCACTTCATGGAGACATGATAAAATATGTAGTTATAGAACTTACAAAAGCAGATATAAATAATACGAAAGTAAATAATAATAATAATAATACGTTTATTCCCAATAAATAAACACAAAATTCCAGAGAAAAAATAACAAATTTTGCACAAAAAAGAGAGTAAGAGAGTATAAGCGAATATATACAACAAAAAATTGAATTAAAATAAATTAAAATAGTATTGAAAAATAACCAGATGGTACAAACTAAAAATAAAATATTGTCTATTACAAAGGTACATATGGTCATTTCTTATAATAACGAAATATATTTGATGAATAAAAATACAATTAAAATCGATTGCAATAGTGCAATATAGTAAACAAATAGAACAAACTGAAATTAAACTTTTATTTTTAATTAAGTCATATGCACACATCCGAAGTTCATGAAAATATCACTACATCCCATTGCGCTGTTTTGAATCCCATGCTAAGATCACAAAATATATATCATCGACCGCAACACCCATCATAAAGATTACATATACATATATGTAATATTTATAAATGAAACTTATGGATTGAATTTCATCTATTGTTTTCGTTTGTCTTTCTATATTGAACATACTGGTATTCAAATATTTTTTATTTGCAATTTACTATTCTAAATTAAACACAAGGCTTTATGTTTCACGATTATTTTTAACAATAAAATTACATACCCAGTCAATATGTTTCGAGCGTGGGCTCATTTTCAAGACTAAAACTGAAACTATTACTAAACGCTCGAAACATGTTGACTATGTAATTTTATTGTTGAATATAATCGTGAAACATTAAACCTAGTGTTTAATTTAATTCAATATTTAATTATGCTTCACCAAGAGTTAAGCTAGAATTCAATCTCAGTTAATGTACTCTTTGGTTTTTATCATTTAGAAGTTGATAAAAATCTCTGAGTAACAAATAGAATCGAAAACTAGATTAATGTTAGCAAACTATAGTTTATATTATATTTCAAGAATATTTGAATTATATTATATTAGGTATATTTCAATAAATATAAAAAATGAAATATTGATTTAATTACAGCTCTAAAGCGAAAAACATAATTTTTGATTAGATTTGGAAATTTATCAACATTTTTCCATCTAAAAATCAACATTCGGCCCTTGTAGCATCCCAAAACGCCAGGAAGTGTTTTCATCAGAGTCTACTCGGCTAAACCATTTATCATTAAGTTATGTACCCCAGCAATTTACGCAGAGCTGTTTGAAGATTCTCCATCACGCATCGCGTCATTTTGGCCCACCATTGGAACATTTTAATGACATATAACGCAAAGGGCGTTTTCAGTTCACTGCAAAATATTTCGTTCATAGAGCGTTGAAAATTGCTTAATTTCCTCCAAGTATTCATTTCGTACAAAAATCTTAGAAATCATAGCAAATCGAAATGAAAAATACTGATTTTTAGTATTTGTAAAAATTTTCGAATCAGTCTAAAAAAGTCCTTCAAAAATGGCCAAAAGATGGGGAGGAGGTGCTATAAGTCCCTTATTTCTTACGGACACGTCATTCCTTAAATACGAATAATATCTCTCAATTCAATAAAGTCATAGATATTTACTGATATGAATAGAAATTTCCCAACCAGTTACATACTTTTTTAATATATTTGAAATATGTTTCATGCTATCAATTCTGTAAAAAGAAATTGTTCTACTGAACTCTTGTTAAAGGATTATCAGTTCGAAACACATAAGTTTACTGTCTTGGGAAATATTGGGATTTTGGCAACATGTTTTTCAGATGTTCAAGTACTGTTCGAAAATCAATTAACATGACATTTTTAATTAATCAGAATTTTCAAGTGTAATGAAATTTCTGTTGAATACAGAAAACAGTAATTGAAGAATGTACAATTGGAATTAAATTACTAATCGATTAATTCTCATGAAAAGAAACGCTCAAAATTGAATTGCAAAGATATTTTTGATCGCTCAAAACAAAAGATATAATACCTAAGAACTTTTTAATTATTTGATATCGTGGCAAGAGTCAACTGTTGTAAATTTCGGTGGCAGTAAATTATGAACACCATCGAATACAGTTCATCAAGTATTTTCAAAGGGGATCACCAATTCCGGGAAGCTTAGAGAAGGTAGGCCAAAAGCAAATTTATAATAATCTTATTTTCTCAAATCGGTGGTTCGAAACGAAATGCTTCATTAAATTCGCATCCTGAATGTTGAAGATAACGAATAGGCGTTCCAATTCATATTGAATGTGGTTATGGTTCGATTTTAAGTTAACTGAAAGAAAATATTGGTGGAACATTTTGACGAACATGTAATCGACCAAACGGATGGAAAGCTTATTATCATTTCGTAAAACATAAATATCAATTTGTAATTTTATGAAGTCAATTCTACTAGAATTAGAATTCATCTTTATCATCATCATTCATAGGGGGTACTTTTCGACTATACGCTGTCCTTTTCTGAACATATAACTTGTATTAGGCCTTCTAGATTGCTGGGTTATTTGGTCAGCAATTGGGGCAGCTTTGTTAATCTTGGCACAATGAAAACGCTATACTACTCCTTTATTCGCAGTAAACTGGAATATGCGTCTTTGCAATAGTTATGTCGTGATATTTTCCTGAACTTCTGATGTCTACATATGACTTATAATATGAATTATGAGTTATAAATATTATTTTAATTTTAGTTGTTTCATTTGATTACTAGATAGTACTATTGTAATCGATTTTAATTTTATATTTATTCATCAAACATATTTCGTTACTACATGGTCAACTTCTGCTGCCCATACGTAACTTTGTGATAGACAATATTTTATTTTACTTTTAGTTATCTGGTTATTGTTGAATACTATTTCAATTTATTTCAAATTAATTTTTTCGTTGCATATATTCGCTTATACTCTCTATTTTTTGTTTTCTTTTCTCGTTTATTTTTTCTTATTTATTATTATTTGTGTACAATTTGTAATTTTTTGTAAATTGTAATTTTTTTGTAATTTTTTCTCTGTAATTGGATGTATATTTGTAAGGAATAAATATCTTATTATTATTATCATCATAATTCAGTCTCGTCTCGTCTCTATCTGAGTATAGGCTTTCTCAAAATTGCCATCATAGCCTTTCTCAAATTATTATAAATATATATGATGATATAAATATCATGAAACTATATTTTAAATAATGAGATAGGTATGTAATTAAATATTGACAGTTCAAAATATGTAGATTTTGTGTATAGATTCAGCTATATAAATATTATTATTAATATAAATCTGGTTCTGATGTTCAAACTAGTTATAACTAGCTTGCTCAATTTGACTGAGGTGCTTTATATTACTGTTTTAATTTGGCTTCGGCTATTTTCGAATAGCCGAAACGAATTTTTTTTTTTTGAACGAAAGTGCATGGTACAAACTACATGGCCAACTATTTGTCGGTCGCTTTCTCAACTAGTTTAACAGCTATAGCATGGATTTATTTTTTGTTTCACTGAAGTCATTTAACATAAAGATTCGTTGATTGATCAATATGCCCTCGAACTTCTTATATTTTCTTAATAATGTTTGTTTGATTACTGTTCATTCATCTGCATCTGCATTTCACTCATTAAATTAATTTCATATTGGTAAAAATTAACAACCATTATATTGTATATAATGAAAGTTAACAATAAATAAATGAAAATATTTTGATGTAAATGATATATAATTTATTAATAATATATTGAAAAATATTAAATAGTGAACTTCTTCTGTATAAAACGTTCCAACATTCATCAACATTCAGTCTTTTTTCTGCTGACACAATCGTTGTTCAAATCTATATAACTATGTCAGATGTTTGTGAAATCATTCGAAATTATTCCTGTAGTATGCACCCTTTCAGAAGGTAGTGCACATGATTGTCTGAGGTGTTAGCAAGCAACTTTCGCCCTTATTTTTCGTTTTTGGTAGAAATTGTTTGGGGCAGATCAAGATTTTCTATATTCGTAGCAAACCTTGCCTTTTGAGCTAGAAAATGTGCTATATAAATTTAACTTACAGGAGAGTAGAGAACATGCAGACACATGTGAATAAGAGAACATTCTGGTTGGTGGCATTGTATTTTCATTAGTCTAGAATTTATATGGACACGTCTGACGCAAAAATATTCGCATAAAGAGAAAATGGAGAAGGATTATATGAAAATGGGATGGCCTAAAAGACTAATTTTTCTAAATCAACACTTTTCCTGTGGGAGGTTCATATTTCAATGACTGATTTATGACTATGTACCTTCATTATGTAATGCTCAATGATAATACTTTTTATGATAACACAGGCCAACAAAATGAAAAAAAAATTTGGTGCCAGAAATCTAACATCTGATTTTAGATGTTTTTAATGTGCCGATTCCAAAAATGCTACCAGATTTTTTCTATCAGCTCTAGTTTTTGAGATACACGTTACAGGTTAAATGATATATTTTTTTTCTGATAAAGGACAACAAATAAAGAGATAAATATGTACTTAATCGTCAAAATAGAAATTTCCCAGAATGTAATTAGCCAAATGGATAGAATTAGTGGAAACTATGCTTTCAAATTTTAATATTCTCGGCTGTAACATGAGTATAAATTTCACTACCTCCACAGCCACCTAGATCGTTTTCCAGAAAACTTAGGTGATTGTAGTGAATAACAGGGGAAAAGATTCCACCAGGATATTAAAACTATGGAAGATCGTTATCAAGGACGATGGGATAGCCACATGATGGCGGACTACTGCTGGAGCCTTCAGCGAGACTGCCCTAGTAAACTCCATTCTAGAAAATCGTATAAAAGAAAATTTTTATGTGATTAGTGACTATTGTAATTATGTAAATTAAGTTTTTGCAATAAATACTTAAATCCATGTGTCTTTGTTTTTTTTAACTGTCAATAGTAATATTATATATTATAACAGTTATAACGTAAATTATATACACAATTTTTTAAAAAATCTCAAAAACTAGATCTGATAGACAAAATCTGAGAACTTTTTACATTTTGCATCCAAAAATTACTCAGGAACAGTTAAAAAATCTCAGGCACCAAAATGTGTGTTGGCCTGTGTAATCGATACAGTCCATCGCTAATATATTTTTTGCTTTTCAATGTGAAAAACATTTTAAGAATATGACAGAGTGGATCAATAAAGACCTTTCAGCAATTAACCAATTAACCAATTACTGAATGGTTATGTGTCATAGCTTATCCCTCAATATGCTAAATTAGATATTACATTTTCAGTTTGACCGAAGGAAAACTCAAGAATTACCAAATTCAGAGAATAGGTCTATGCGAACCATTCTAAAGTGCAATATACTTCAGTGAAAAATGTGCTAAAATCTCTTGAATTGATATCTGATGAACAGAGTATATCCTTTACTTACGTACTCATCCATATTGTAAATTAAAAATCAGTTGCACCCATGTAATGTTATTAGGCCAAGCAACAGCGAATTTGTTGTGACATTATTTATTTCAGCAAACCGACTGTTCCATTAGAAGAAAGGTACTTAATGCTTTATTTCAAATAATATATAAATTTACAACCAATAATAAATTTTGTATTGACGATTTATACCGAAAACTTTAATTTTATTTCAGTTTTTCATTTATAACATTAAAAATAATAATGCAAACTCAATGAAATCAAAAGATATATTATAGGCTATTCATTAACGAACAAAATGAGCCGTCAATCGACCTGATTGAATTATTAGAAATGGTGAAATTTTGGATAAACTCAGAAATTTATTGCTTATTCAACTAATTCATTTCTTCGTTAGTTTTATCTTACCTGGATGCGATTTGGTGGAAAAGTAACAATATTGGTACTCTTCAATTTAAAAAAAATGGACAATGGTGCCATTATAATTTTTTGCGTAATTGGCGGTTCCAATAAATCAATTGGCTTAATTGCAAAATGTCTGAATGCTACACGAATCGTCCAATTTGGTTTGTTAAAACGGATTTCGAAAATATAAGCAAATTACAACAAAATACATATCTTGAATTTTTGAACAAATATTGCAAAATACACGAAAGAAAGGTGTAAACATGACTCCGAACGGCCAAGCCCTCGTAAAGGACGCAGTGGAAGGGGGACTTGGAAAGTAGGAGAGGCAAGTATATATTGTAATACTTGCCTCTCCTTCTGTCCAAGTCCCCCTTCCACTGCGTCCTTTACGAGTGCTTGGCCGTTCGGAGTCATGTTTACACCTTTTTTTCGTGTATTTTGCAATATTTTTTCAAGAATTCAAGATATACATTTCGTTGTACTTCGCTTATATTTTCGAAAACCGTTTTAACAAAGCAAATTGGACGATTCGTGTGGCATCTAGACATTTTTCAATTAAGCGCACTAATTTATTGAAACTCCCAATTACGCATTTTTTCCAACTTGAAGAGTGCTAAGATTGTTACTTTTCCACCAAATCGCAGCCAGGTAAAATAAAAATTAATGAAGTAATTAATTAGTTAAATAAAAAATGAATTTCGGAGTTTATCCAAATTTCTCCGCTTCTGATAATTCGATTGGGTCGAGTGACGGCTCTTTTTGTTCATTACTGAATCGCGTAAAATATATCTATTGATGTCATTGAGTTTTAATGTTATAAATAAAGAATCAAAAAAAATTCGATTCCTCGGTAAAATCGTCAATAAAAAATTTAATATTGGTATTTACTTGTCCAAATTATAACAAAAATAAAGTATAAACTACCTTTCTTCTAACGACAGAGTCGGTTTGCTGAAATAAATAATATCAAAAATCTCTTATCACTTATTCCCCGTTGCTTGGCTCATATAAGAAATATAACATGTCAGCGATGTGCGTGGACATATTACTAAAAATACTGTATAGTATAATAATAAGTTTAACAAACTCTTTCTTGCATTTCAAAATATGTAAGTTTTGTATAGCTTAGAGAGCTTTTCAAAATTTTACTCATAAAAGCAATATCAAACGGAAATATTTGGTAAATGACAATTTGTGTGCATACTAAATAGCAAATTGGACATGAGTAGGTGTCATTCTTCATACCTTTTTCAAAAAAATAAGTTCCGAAAATTATTCGAGTTAGTCGCTAGAAATTACACTTATACATTCTTTTTTGTTATCAGATGTATTTATTTAGTTCCTAGTTCAATTTAAATCGCGCATTAGTTGAAGTCTTGAAGGAAAATAGTTTATTATAATAAGTTATAAAAAAGTACCCCAACAGTTCTCACATATTGGTACTGAGGTACCAAGTTTTACGGGAGGTATTTTACGGTGGGTTTTTCTTAGAACAGTGTATTTTTCAAATTTTCAATCAATTTTGAGTTTTTTTTTTGTTTGAATTAAAGAAAGTTTTTTTTAGTTGAGGTTTGATATTTTGAGGAAATGCATCAGAAGCTAAACAATATTATCGGTAAGAGGTTCAAGGTTCATACAAAAGCCCTAAAAAATTCTAAAGCAAACCTTCGAAGTTGACAAAAGTAGTACCTCAATCCCACGTAACCTAAGAAGCTAGCCAGGCGTTCATTTAAAAAAAGATATACATACTTCACCTGTTTTATATTTTTATCTAATTTATGTGAATACGAGAGAATAGAACTCTTTAAATTGATATTTGACTTTCAATAACCATATACCTCGTGAAAAGGTATATTCTAAAAATTTAAAATTTTTAATTTTTGCAACGGTTTACCGGGAGTGTTTCACTGGTTTTTTCGATATAACCGTGGTACGCTAAACATCATTTTTGTATTATGTATTTCATTCTGAAGTTCCTTTTCCCTTGTAAGGGAAAGTTTGGAAAGTTTATAATATTGTGAAAGGTTTTCATATTGGCAACCTCCTAGTCCGACCCCTGGGAACAACTACAGAGATTAAAAATTGAAAATTTTTAATCTCTTCACAAGCTAGATGGTTATTGAGAGTCAAATTTCAATTAAAAGAGTTCTATTCTCTAGTATTTACATTAAAATATATAATATAAAATAAATATAAAATATATAAAACAGGTGTTTTCTTTTTTTTTAAACTTATCTCTTTTTTTAAATTAACTCCTGGATAGCTTCTCAAGTTACGTGGGATTGAGGTACTACTTTTGTCAACTTCGAGGGTTTGCTTACTGCTCTCTGCCTCGTTCTTTCAACAAAGTTCGAATAGTCAAATTCGATTATCCAAACAAGATTATCTTTCGAATAAAAAAAAATTATTGTTAATCGAATGATCCATGGTTGTTTTATTGCAATTTAAAGTTCTATACCTCTAATAAAAACAAAATAATAAAAAAAAAATAATAATTTTTTTGGTTGTAAGAAATGCAGAGTTTTGGCGAATAAATACATTATTATTAATATCTTATTCAAAGTTTGTCACCGAACAAATGGCACATCAATTTGAATATCGAACTAAATTACCGAAACAACCATCTCAGTTGATGGATGCGACGACCCTTCAGTTTCCGTGTAGGTGATGAAAAATCAGCGCACTAGCGCCAATTCTGTCGAAATGAGTAGGAAATTGAAAATCTTCCATACAGAGTTCCCAAGCTGTTTTCCATATCGCTCATGACATAGTCAACAGCGAGGCAACCTAATTCACAGTCGAAACTTAAACAATAGTCATTGAAATCCTACATTGTACGTTTGATTCTGCATAATAGAGGGATTCAATAGCCATTTATAACAGGAAACAACCCTGCAAGCGAGCGGTATAATAGAGAAACGGGAATTAACTGTGATTGGAACGATGAGGATTAACAAAATTGGTAGCTTAACTCATTTCCACAATTGAATGTGTGGGATTTCTACACAAAAATATTTTCAAAGGTTGCACAAATTAGATTAGGTGGTTATATTCACAAGAATGTATTATACCTCAGTGCACCTACAGTTTTTTGAACTTAATTTTTCTTCTTGAAACGCTATATCGTTCTGAAACCAGCACAATTATTTGAGTGGTACATTTTCAGTGTCCACAAGCTGAAGGGGCCCCACGGTTTATTATTGGTTGAAAGGTTGATTTCAAAGCTTTTTTAAATAGCACACACTTGATCGGTTCTTCTTGAAATAAGCACGTCGTTTTTCCGATATTTTTGCTACACGAATTGAATTCGATAAATTCGACATAGAACTCTTTGCACTCCACCACGACAAAACGAGTAGAATGTCAAGTGTAGGTTTTGTTTAAGAGGATGAAGATTTCAGTTTTAGAATCAGAATATAGAATCACTTCATGATATAGAATTACAAATAAAATGTGTCAAATGTCATTTGATATTTCTGCAGGAGGGCGAAAAATTTGCTACCCAAAAAGGAATTGGGATTTGCACTTACCAAGGATGATCTGATGGGTGGTTAACTAAGAAAATTCTTGAGTAGTGATCAAGACAAGAAGGACTAACTTTCTAGAGGACAATATTCAAATATTGCTGCAACTTTTCTAAATCTCTTTTCTAAAACCTTTTTGTGAATTCAGAAAGGTAGGGTACTGGATCAGAATAGCTAAGGATAGAAATAAGAGATACAAAAAGGGAATAATTCAGTATTAAAGAAAAGGGTATAAATCAGTATTAATTCAGCATTTGATAAAGAAGTAGTACTTCTAAACGTCGTTATACGTATTTGTATTAAATTATGAGAAAACTCTGAATATTGTTTCATTACAAAAAGGGAAGTTTTTATCATACATCGGTCAAATTTCAACTTATATTAATTTATTTATCAATAGTTCAATTAATTTTCAGCACTGCATAGTTCTGATGTTTAAATCAATCATAGAAGACATAGATAAGGATACTTATTTCGAAAACTGCTTTTTCATCTCAGCTTTGAACAGATCGTAAGTTTCTAGATGAATTGTTAACACCTACGATTGTATATTTGTGGATAATAAAGTTGAATTAAAGGAATGACTTCGATATTAGTTACCAAGACATATATTTTTTCGAAGGCTTTTGACTCTTTGAATTTCAATTTTGAAGCTGAATAACTCAATAAATTCCACAACAAATGAAAGGTTCAGATTTAAAAAATTTCGTTATAAAGGTTCCACCAGAAAAACCATGCACGTAATTGAGAATTCAACTTCTTCATTGAGAAGAACCTGCAAGAACACTGCGTTCATACTATTATTACTTGGATTCTTCAAGCTTGAGGTTTTCGGATGTCGTTATTGAATTGGACGAATTTCTCACTGATATGAGTACACTGATTGAAGTACAACGTTTATTGTGGATTTCAGGTTTAATCAGGTTTAATAATCAGATTAACGATTAGGGATTTCAAAACACCAATTTTTTCTATGGTCCTACAGTCAAACGTCGAAGGAATTTTTCTACTTTTATTACAATATTACAGTTGTATTTTATAATTTCTTCCAATTACATTCTCTCTTACTAACTCAGGTTTTTGATATGGTAGATTTTTTTATATAAATTCTGCCCACAATAGCTAATGACTGTCTTTGAATTACAACCATATATATATATATATATATATATATATATATATATATATATATATATATATATATATATATATATATATATATATATATATATATATATATATATATATATATATATATATATATATATATATATCTCGGAATGAGCCGCGTTCTAGATTTATATAATCTCGACGTTTCGGCTTCCGTTGTGAAGCCATCTTCAGGAGTTGGAATGAATTAGTAAAGGAAAGGGTTACTCGGTTACGTGGCCTCAATCTGCCTACTCCACGAACCAAATGAGGGAAACTAGGAACGATAAGAAATGATTCGGTTGCGTGGCCTCAATCTGCCTACTCCACGAGCCAAATCGTTTCTAATAGTTTACTCCGAAGTCTCAACCTGCCTACTCTTCGGAGTCAACTAGGAAGAGTAGGCAGGTTGAGACTTCGGAGTTAACTATTAGAAACGATTTGGCTCGTGGAGTAGGCAGATCGAGGCCACGCAACCGAATCATTTCTTATCGTTCCTAGTTTCCCCCATTTGTTTCGTGGAGTAGGCAGATTGAGGCCACGTAACCGAGTAACCCTTTCCTTTACTAATTTATTCCAACTCCTGAAGATGGCTTCACAACGGAAGCCGAAACGTCGAGATTATATAAATCTAGAACGCGGCTCATTCCGAGAACCAAGTTTTATACATACTTCTGACCGCGGAAACCTTTCGGAACATTTCATATATATATATATATATATATATATATATATATATATATATATATATATATATATATATATATATATATATATATATATATATATATATATATATATATATATATATATATATATATACAGAAACATTTTTCAATATAAGAAATATGTCGAAGATAATATCTCAACTTTAGTTGGTAATTTGTACGATTTAAATTCAAAGAGTCATTCTTGTGATGAATATTGTTTTTATTTCAAATCTATATTATTTCTCGATTATATATAATACGTTAAAGCAATAATCAAAGGTGAACAGAGCTAAGTTAGCTAATACCAGATAAACTTTCACAAAGAAAATATCGAACAAATTAAAACTCAATATAATTCAAAACGCAAAAATCGTTAGTAAACTATATCACAAAAACATAATGAAAACCAAGACATATGAAGTGTAATTGAATTCGTGGTATTTCATATATCTATTTACTGTATCCAGACTGGAATTGATGTTACGAGTACAAATTGATGACCTACTATATTATTTATTGGATCTTAACTCCAACATAACTGATATTTCTGGAACAATCGGCTTATTATTATGTTTTAAGTCTCTTAAACTTTATGTGATCTACTTATGAACACGATCTTATGTTTCGCGTCTTTTGCTAACCATTTTACTATTTAATGGACCTGAGAGTTTTCTCGGTGTATACAGGAAGTTTACTGAAAATACAACAAAAACCAATGTAATTACTACATAAATCATTTCGAGAAAATTTTTTTCTAATGTTACTGTTTCAAAATCTTTCCTTTCTGAATCCCTTTATAAAGTAATGTCGATATACTTATTTTCAACATTTAACACTGCTGAATTCATTTCAAAAGTACTCATTAGAAAAAATTTCATTATTTTATCAAATTATTTTTTCTTTCTGTATCTTGAGACAAAGCAGGTTATTGATATCCATAAAAGGTAAAAAAACAGGTTAGAACTATTTCCAGAACAGTTCACGGAACAACTTATAAATATTTAATATTCTCAAGATGTTATCAAGCTGAAACTAGGATGATTTTTCTTCATTTCAGATGTCGAGAGTACGAAGATCTTCTATGCTTCAAACTCAAACTTCCGAAACCTTGATCGTTGTTGAAGAGAATGAAGACTCTGAAAAACAAGAAAAAAATTCTTGGAGCTCTGAGGAAGGTTCTCCAATTCATAATCCATTTCTCCTGTCTCCATTTGCCAGAGAAGTCCGAAAGCATTCTCTACCGACACCCCAGTGTAGTGGAATAACAGCCAGTCAAGTGCGAAGACTTTCTGAGAGGAGCGAGACTGCAGGTCCAGGTCCTAGACAAGCTGAGTTTCTCGCAACATTATCCTCTGCCCCCCAACCAACACCTGGTGGAAGGAGACATTCCGTGGTTACAATTTCAAGGGTACCTCCTGCTTTATTTGGCAGAAACAGGAGAGAGTCAGTTGCTGTGTTTCCTTCCAGAGTGTTACCAGGTAGAAGAGATTCAATTACGTGTCCTCCTTCTGAACCCTTGGGAAGTGTGCACAATTTGCAACTAGACATTATGGATGATATAGTTCAGGCACGAAAGGTCAGATTGAAACTATGGAGCAACAGCAATGAAAAAGTGTGTGAGGTCCAATCGTTAGACGACACCGATCCCGAGAATATTCAAAGATTCCATGGTTCTAGCAGACGTTACTCGGACTTCGTCGGTACAACTTTAGCGCCTATACCAAGTTCTAGCAAACGTAGAGCCTCTGAATTTCCAGATCCAGTAAGCAGTACATCATCGAGTGCAAGTAAGCCTAAATCTTCTGGAATTGTTTGTTCTAATACTGATCTTATGTCTATTTTATCTTCTCTTTCAACTTCTGCTATGGAAATCAACCGTCAGTGTGAGGGCCGACCCAGTAGGGAGAACGACGTATCAAAAAATACTCAGGACCAAAATAGAAAATTATTGAAGAGCACGAGATCGAACAGCTTCGATATAGCAATAATTTACAAAACGAAAACGTCATCTGATTCAAACGAGGAAAAGACTGCGCCATCAAACTGGTTCGACAAGCGCCATCAGCCCAAAAATCAACAAAAAAAACTAATCCCAAGTGCGCCAAATTCTAGAGAAAACTCTGATGATATAACATCAAAAAAAGTAGTTTCCAAGGAACCACGAAAAGTGGTTTGGGACGAAAGAAGTGGTTCTATGGTTGATGCGCATGCGTTGGGGAGTGCAATAGAAGTCTTTTTACGTAAAGCTAGTCCTTCTGACGCAGGCTCGTCCACAACTTCACCGTCAATGTCCCCGATTAAAAAAACTAAATCTAACAAGAGTCTTTTCGGCAAGTCTAAAGTTTCTTGGTTTTTGAGTAAAGGAGATGACGATTCTTCGGAAACGTGTGATTCGTCGTTTTGTTCTACTCTGAAAGATCTTTTTGTAAAATAAAATCTTTACAGGTAATATTTCGGGTGCCTATTATCTGGCGATGTGTTAGATATCAATGTTACAATATAAATGTGTCTTATCCATTTTAATCATGAAGTTCATAGTGGTTCACTCAATATCTCAAATCGATGGTACCTTCAAACAGAGTTTTCGATCTGATGACTTCTATTCACTTTGACGAATTGAATAATTTTGATCAATATTCTCTGTGTGAAAATATAGTATAATAAATGGACTTCTTTAACTTGAAACTCTATAAACAGGTTGTAGTATTTCATCGATTTAGTGTGTTCAAAATAATTTCGATTATTCATTTCTAAAAAACCTACAAGACTTCAGTAGAGTCTCACACATCAAAGCAAATAATGAGTTACCAAATAATGCTGCCATTATTAAATTTTCTGGATTTTCTTTGGAGATTTGCAAAAAAATTTATGAAAAATTGGAAATTGTAAAATATGTGAATGATAAAAATCAAATTGATTAAACACATCTTCGTATCTTGTTTACTAAACAAACTCATTTACTAAGTAGTATATAATCGCCTTCTGACATTTAGGAAAATTTGTTCTTGTTACTTTTGGTGATTGTCTGGATGCTATGAAATTGAGCAACGTATTTCTTAGAATATTCCTCAGTAAACCTAGATCTAGATAGCAAAATTTCACACAGAAATAAGAACTGCAATTCCCCAAATCTCCACATTACATTTTGCAATCCTCTTCAGTTCAATACCTTACACACTCACTCATTCAAATTAATTATTAGGTTTTTGATGTGCTCTTTCATCTAAAAGCAATTTGAAGTAGTACTTGGTATAACTATTTGTTGCGTTGAAAAACTGGTACCGAATTCTTGAAATAATTTTCTTACATACTCTGAATTTATGAAAAAAATACTAAAAGACTACATGTATCCATAATATATATATATATATATATATATATATATATATATATATATATATATATATATATATATATATATATATATATATATATATATATATATGTATGTTCAGAAAGGTTTCCGCGGTCAGAAGTATGTATAAAACTTTGTTCTCGGAATGAACCGCGTTCTGTATTTATATAATCTCGACGTTTCGGCTTCCGTTGTGAAGCCATCTTCAGGAGTTGGAATAAATTGGTAAAGGTCAGCGCTCAGCACACACGAACGAACACACTGAACCGCCCCACCCACCACATATAAATACAGGCACGAGACGATCGACACGCCAGTTGACTCCGAAGAGTAGGCAGGTTGAGACTTCGGAGTCAACTATTGGAAACGATTTGGCTCGTGGAGTAGGCAGATTGAGGCCACGCGGCCGAATTATTTCTTATCGTTCCTAGTTTCCCTCATTTGGTTCGTGGAGTAGGCAGATTGAGGTCACGTAACCAGGTAACCTTTCCTCATTTTCCTTCATTCAGTTCGTGGAGTAGGCAGATTGAGGCCACGTAACCGAGTTACCCTTACCTTTACCAATTTATTCCAACTCCTGAAGATGGCTTCACAACGGAAGCCGAAACGTCGAGATTATATAAATCCAGAACGTGGTTCATTCCGAGAACCAAGTTTTATACATATATATATATATATATATATATATATATATATATATATATATATTCTGATAATGTCAATTAAAGTTTTTCATTTGCAAAGGACATTTAGGAAGAATATTCGATTGACTAAATTGAATTGAAGACTCCAAAAGAGAAATTATAATAATTTCTAATCAGAGAAATTTTCAAACATATATAATATTTTTTTGAGAATTTTTTTCTCACAGAATTATATGAATTGTTTTACATTTGTTTATAGTGTTCCTCCATTTACAAAAATTGAAATGAACAATTATTCTCAAGACTGACTGAACTAACGCAAAAGATTCAACTTTGTACATATAAACAAAATTATATATATATATATATATAATTCGAAATAATTCGACATTTCTTCTATTGAGAATGTCATATAACCAAAGATTGAGATGTACAAAAATATAAACTCTAATCTGTTTCCGTATTCATTAGAAGAATCACAAAGTTTCGAAGGCTGAAGATGAAATGAAGTATCATAAATTTTCCTGTTACAAGTGAAAATGCTAATAGAAACGGAATGAATTTTAATGAAAAACGATGTTGGAGAGCTTTGGAAATTTCCTTAGTGAAATCCGGTTTAACTTTCACAAACAATGGGATTTAAGAGTGAAATAACCCCTCGTCAAAGTAATTAATATCAAAGTTGGAAACTTTATTGCTTCGTTGGAGAAAATTTATTTTCCTTCATTTTATAGATACTTCAAAGTGACTGAAACGGGCTCTACCTACGTATTTAATATTCTCTCCTACTTAGCAGTCCCTCAACATTTTAAATGGATGATTGGAAAATAAAAATTAATCATAGTCTGTAGGTAGTACGATTTATTGATACTTGTAATGTTCAGATAGTTCAATCATAAATTGAATATAGTTTTTTATCATACTTCTTTCGTAACTTGTAAAATACAAACATAAAAATTTTGTTTCTTTTTGAACGAATAAATTTTGACTGTAAAACTTATATCATACTGTTCGTAAATTGATATACTCCAAAATCATGGAAAACTATACAATGGTGCAGACAGCACTATGTTTTGGCACTAAGTACAAAATTTTTTATCCAAAATGAACGGTTTCTTACGACTTGTTAACGCCATATTGGTTAAACTGAATATGAACGTTGTATAAACCTATAAAACAGTGTCTTCTTCACAATTTTATTGTTGAAACGAATTTACTTGAAGTAATGGTTTTCAAATTAACTATTTCTATTTTTCATAGAGTAATTTGTTCTAAATTTTGAGCTATTTCTGTAGGCTATGTAATAAAATAATTCATATAATGGAAGAGGGACAGTTTGCATTTAAATTTTGTGAATAACGATTTTCAACAGTTTACATTTAATTTCAACTCTTTCGTTCTATATAAAAGTACTTCAATTTCTCTTCTATTACAACAAAACAGTATTATTTATTAGTCAATCATTCAAAAACGACTGTGATTTTGAAATATCAGTCCTCAATTATTTCTTTATTAGCCCTAATACAAGGATAAGAAGAGTAAAAATCATCTTCAATTTTCAAATTTTTTGATTTATAATTTTAGGGAACTGCATATTATTTTAATGAAACAGAATACTATGCATTTGATTATTCAATTTTACAAATTCATTATAAACTATGACTTATAGAAACTTGTAAATTGGTCCATATAATTCGTAAAATTGTTTTAGAAGCTCGAAGGAATTGTAATAAAAAAATTCAAATTATAAAATTAGGTACATGAATTCCATCTTTACATCTACCACTAGAAGGTATTTATTGACAACAACGTGATAATTTGTCATGATAAAACCCAGGAATAAGTCATGAGATAAGGCTAGTAACTTGAGTAATTTCAGTAAGTACATATAAAATATAATATTATGTGCTAATATAATATTAATTATTATATAGATGTCATATAAAACTGCTTCTACACTAGAAAAAGTAGTACAATTCATAAAAAAATTGAAGTCAATTTGAAAAATATTATTTATACGAAGAAATACTACACCCTGGGTAATATTAATGTATGAATTCTTTTGAATTTGATGTCCAATAATTAGTACATATGATAGATTATTACTTTTTATCAATAATGTAAGGGTATTCGCTGGTCGAACCCATCTGGGAGTTAATTATATATATATATTTAGGTGATATAATATGAAGATACCATATCAATGTTGTAAACTGACAATCTCATTTCTAGGTGACGTCATTGACATCTGCATCTTGATTTTTTCTGAAAAATTGTTAACTGATATTCATAATCAAAAATATTTATAGTTATGAATGTATGATATATATTTCTCGTCTGAATAATGTAATAAAGATGTTTTCCAGAATATCAATAAATCTTATCTGTTGTATATAGTTATTTTGAAAAATTATATGTCAATAGAATCATAAAAAAGGATGTCGAAATAATTATGTTAAGTATTGTTATTTAACTTATGTCAATAGAAACAAGAAGAAATTAGTTCTTTTTGTTGTGCGTTTTCTTATCAATCATCAGTTTGAAACATTATTTCATTCTTCGTTCTTCATTCTATTTCAGATACCAATTAGGTAATGCAAAAATTAAAACATCGTTAATTTTTTAATGAATGTAATTTATACTTCACATATTTTACAACTCTGCTAGTGCTTCTCGTAGGTCTTCGATTAGATCTTCTGGATCTTCCAATCCCACTGAAATTCTTATCATATTGTCAGTGTAGTTTAGTTTTTTCTTATCTTCAGGTGAAACATATTCATGAGAAAGTCTGGATCTACAAAATTTCACAACGTCATATAAACAATACGATAATTCATCAGAAAACGAAATATTGAAACTATCACTGACCTTGCAAAACAAAACTAGAAGTCAATTTTCAAAAAATGATATAAACCATTGCTACACTTACGGTATTTCTACCAAAGTTGCATAGTCACCAAGACTAGCAGCATACATAATTACTTTCAGACCTTTGACGAATTTTTTTGTGGTGTCGAAATTTCCTTTCAAATATATCGTGATTATTCCTGAGTGACCACTTGTTTGCTTCTTTGTCAGCTCATATTTGGGATGACTTGGAAGACCTGATAATGAAGAATTATACAAGCATTCATTTCACTTGAAGGAGATACAATTCATAGATTTGATGCCGTTCCTTCAGATTTTGAAACAATCAATATAAGCACGTTAAAACTGACATCGGCTGCTCTTAACTGGTCGAAAATGTATTGTTAATATATACTGTTTAGTTTGATTACCTGGATGAATAACCTTGTCAACTTTAGGATGGTTCTCTAAATATTGTGCTATCATCATGGAATTTTCACAGTGTCGCCTCATTCTTAACGGTAGTGTTGCAAGACTTGTCAGAACTTGGGAACAGCTAAAATTACTAGGATAATCACCCTTCACTGCAATAATATTAACAAATTTACAAATCAAACGTCAAATGCTTTACTGCGTGACAATTGTTTCTCAAAAATATGGTTGCTGATACAGATATAGAGTGATATCCAATAGAGAATATGAGATACTCAAGCTAAAGAAACAGTCTATTGTCAACATGAACAAAAATCATTGTTTTCAATTAAAATTATTGTATTCAGTACTCCATTTAATGTTCTAGAACTCTTCTCATATTCCGGTACTTTCCTAGTGAAAAATAGTGAAAAAGTGATAAATGAATACATACATTACAAAAACTAAAAGAAATCCAAAATTTGGGGCAAGATCAGTTGAAATTGTAGTAATAAGTAATAGTAAGGTACAGTCGCCAAATTTGGTCCCCAAGCCTAATTTCGTCCCCATCGTTATCTCCTTGTCTAAGTAGCGCCATCTAGTTTGAATACTTGAAATCTAAAGTTACTTACGTCAGTCGGCCATTGCAAAAGTTTGGCAATAGGATGTAGCTCCTGTCCTGAGATATTTAACAAAAGGAAAAACTGTTCGAGGTGAGTTTTTGATTGAAATATTATGGGTACTGTTTATATATAGATCTGTTTATTATCTATAGACCCTAATTTAATTTAGGTTATGATATGTGTTTTTGGTTAAAAGGAGAACAATAAAATTGGCAAATTCTTAATATCGTCCCGTAGCGTGAGCCTAATATCGTCCCGGGAGGATATTTAGATCACTGTCGTGCTCTTTTAAAAAATAAACAAGAAATAATAGATGCAGAAAACAAAAAATACGACAGGAAACAACGAAAAGAAGACCAAAAAACAACTTAAGAATCTATCTTCTGATGAGGAGATGTCTGATGATGACACAATTTTAGTTTCTACTGACGAAGAAGATAGTGATAGTGTTTTTGATTGAAATATTATGGGTACTGTTTATATATAGATCTGCTTATTATCTACAGACCCTAATTTAATTTAGGTTATGACATGTGTTTTTGGTTAAATGGAGAACAATAAAATTGGCAAATTCTTAACATCGTCCCATAGCGTGAGCCTAATATCGTTCCGGGACGATATTTAGATCACTGTCGTGCACTTTTAAAAAATGAACAAGAATTAATAGATGCAGAAAACAAAAAATACGACAGGAAAAAACAAAAAGAAGACCAAAAAACAACTTAAGAATCTATCTTCTGATGAGGAGACGACTGATGATGACGACCCAATTTTACTTTCTACTGACGAAGAAAATATAGACAATGATGACGCTGAATGCCCAGTTGTTATAAAAGTTTTTCTCAAGATTAAAGGGAGAGAAATGGATAAGGTGCACAAAATGTTTCCAATGGTTGGATGAGGATTGTGTTAATAATCCAAGAGCTAATTTTATTTAATAGTGTTGGCGTTTACTTGATGTAAATCCATTATAATTGAATATAAACTCAAATTATAAATATTCATACAAGTGTATTAAATATACACTTGAACTTATGATTTACACTTTATTGACTACATAGCATAACGCGTTTCGTCGTTACAAACGACTTCTTCAGATGCTAACAGAATAATGTTCTGTTACATTATTCTGTTTGCATCTGTAGAAGTCGTTTGTAACGACGAAACGCGTCATGCTATGTAGTCAATAAAGTGTAAATCATAAGTTCAATTGTTTGAATTTAAATTTATATTCAAATATATTAAGTATATTGAAGTATTCTGTGGAATTCCGGTATTAGTTTCTAATTACAAGACACATTTCATTTATGAGCCCATTTTTCGAAAATTAATTTTAATATAGAGTTGAAATTGAGTAAAGTCAATATTTTTATTCTTATTTTACGTATTAGAAATTCTCTTGTCGAATATATTTACTTTGACGAAGTAACTTGACGTCCTTATATATCTGTTCATGATTTGTAATTATCGCCCCCATTATAACGTCAGAGTGGCCGTTCAGATACTTGGACATCGAGTGAATGCAGATATCTGCACCAAAATTCAGAGGTCTCTGGAGATATGGAGAAAGGAAAGTATTATCCACCGTAAGAATGAGGTTATGTTCCTTAGCTATTCTCGAAATGGCCTCAATGTCCAAAACATGAAGAGAAGGATTTGTTGGACTTTCAATCCAGATCATCTGAAACGAAGAGAATGAAATTCGTTTGATCTTTTTTTCAATAATGAATTGCAATTTCAAACTTTATCAAAAATATAATAATATATATTTGAACGTTCTAGGCAATGCGGATTGTTTACTATTTTGTCGGACTTCCATAAACTTGAGTTCATATTCTGAAACAAAGCGATGATTGAATGAAGAATTAAATGATAAAATTAATCGGGCGAACTGGAAAAACTTAAAAGAGTAAAGAAAACTGAGAATATGAATTGAAAATAAAAATGATATAAAATAAAATTAAATCAAATATAAAAAATAATATAAAAAAATTAAATGCAGTAAAATAAAATGAAATAAAATAGAGTAAAATAAAATACAATGGATTTAAATGAAATAAATTGAAAAAACTGAAATGTAATAGAATAAAATTCAGTTAAAATGAAATTAAATCAAAAAAAATAAATTAGAATAAATTAAAATGAGTTTAAATCAAATATCGATTTTACACGTTACGACGTTTCGGCTAGTATATGGGCCGTCCATTAATCATCTGATGTTCTTTT
This sequence comes from Henosepilachna vigintioctopunctata, assembly GCA_030704895.1. Classification (NCBI taxonomy): domain Eukaryota; kingdom Metazoa; phylum Arthropoda; class Insecta; order Coleoptera; family Coccinellidae; genus Henosepilachna; species Henosepilachna vigintioctopunctata. The sequence continues at coordinate 2,232,283 of JARQZJ010000071.1, read as the reverse complement.
GGCATTTTTAAACCCCACCTCCCCCTTGGTGATACACGGTGAGGTTCAAGACTACACGTCCCCCTGTACCCTATATCACGGGTATTTTTTTACCTACAAAGAATCTAGAAATGTTTTAAATATTTATTATAAAATACAGGTTTAAGTATCATAAATTTTTATTAGAGAAAATAAAAAAAATTTTGAATAACCTCAAGAGGTAGATAGGAAGGTTGCAAGTTGTTTTGGATTGACATAAAAATAATGAAAGAAATGCGAAAAACTTTTTTGTAGTAATACATGAACATAATTCAATTTACAATGTCCTCAGACCACGGATTAGCAAGACTTTCTTCAGCAACAACTGGATAAGCATCTTGCAAGTTAGTAGTAGGCACAGTGCTTTGTTGAACAACATCGGTTTCATCAAGCCACAACGTCAAAAAGCGAAAAAAATAAATACACGTAACGCCGCTTTTCGGTTCAATATCGCTCGTTTGCCACAAAAATAAATACTCGTGATATTTTACTACACCCCCCAACCCCTTATAGGGTGGGAGGGGGGTGTTTGGGGGGTGTGATTTTTTTATTGACCCCTCCCCCCCTTTAGAGCCTCGCATGATTAATGAACGGCCGCTTATGTATCTCTAACCGTTCTCAGATTTTACTTGAGATTCTGTCTATAAACTTTGATTGTCGTGATATTTCTGAATAGATAAATTTAACAGGTATGTGGTTCTAATAAAGGATAATTATTATCTAATTTCAACTTGTCAATTTCTAACCATGACGCATTTGTCATCACTGTAACATTTGATTATAAATTTAATATGAATTTATATTAATATTTTTACCTTAGTTTTTGATTGAACAGCTTTTTCGAAACATTCTGCTTCGATATCAACGAACGTTGTTTCGACGCCATATTTTTTTGCGATTTTTTCAAGCTGCAATCTGGTTCCTCCATATATATCGTTAACGCATATGACATGATCACTTTTATTCAATAAAGATATACAGGTACTGATTGCAGAACTTCCAGAAGAGAAGCATACTCCATAACGTCCGTTTTCAAGATGAGCTAACGTTTTCTCAAGAATATCCCTAGCTGGACTCCCAACAGATGTTTCAAGACATTCCTGTGAAATAATGGATACATTAATTCTAAGTATGCATTCATGCAATATTATGTTTATACATTAGGGAGACACTCTCACGGAGATGTCTACACAAAATTTGTCAACGAGAACGAACCCATCATTTTCGAGACTGAATATTAAGATCGTTTCGAAAATTAATCGATCTTATTGAATGATATTCGATATCAAATTATACTATAACCTTCTTTCTATAATTTTTTCACGAATTATTCAAAAGAACTTTATAGCAGAGCTGGCTATATGAAACATGAACAATGCGATGTCTCCATTATCCTTCTAGTGATAAATGTTAGAGAATATTGAAATCGATGCCCATATATTGAAAGCTTAAGACAGTTACTGTTTCGTACTACAAGGTTAATTACTACTGGGTTATATATTTAGATATCTACTAGATTAATGTACATGATCAGTACATAATGTACATCGTCCGGCATGATCTGGCGGACGCTACGTGAACGTGATCAGCCAAGCAGAAATTGCCGATGCCTTACCCTTAACAATTATCCCTGGAAGGATAATGGGGGCAAAATTTTAATAAGTAGAACAAAGTACAAATCGACGACGAAGAGGCATATGGAAGATAATTCCGGACCTCATTAAAATTCAGTGGATCTCAGATTAATGTACATCTCAAATCTTAAGAATCAATGAAAAGCACATGAATACATCTAACATTGAAAGTTTCACACGTCCTTATCAATTAAAATACTACATTTTACAAACTCTAGTTTTTGAGCAACTTCATCTAATTTGATGAAGTATAGCCCAAAACAGATTGTTTCGTTCTACAAGAATTGATCAGTTGCGCCATGTCTATCGTCAAGTGAGGAGGAATCGATTTCAATTCTCAAACACCGTGTTATGACTCAGAAGACAGATATCTTGACTTGACTCCCACTGGACGATATACGTCGCACAACTGATCAGTTCCTTGTAGAATGAAACAGTCTGTCTTGGGTTTCCAACAAGTGTAAGCATCAATTTCAATTTCGATTAAAATCGAATAATTCCTTTGATTAATTCGAAGTGAATTTTTCGATAGAATATCTCAGTATATTCTTTATTATATATATATATATATATATATATATATATATATATATATATATATATATATATATATATATATATATATATATATATATATATATATATTCTCGAAAAATATATGTCACTTACGTCATCCAGACGTTGTGAATCCAATGGTTTCAACACAGGATTATCTTCGGGAAATACCATTGAAGCGGTTGAATATTGTTGTTGTTTTCTGGTTAACTGACAAACTGCAGTTGCGAATCCCTTGGGATAAGGTAGAAAACCACTTTCATCTCCCATGTTTTTCCAACTAATCAAACGTAGATTGAAAACATGTGAGAAAGTACAATTGTTCTTATATATGATGAGCAAATGCTACAATAACCACGATATCATGGTTACTGTTTAAAAAGTAAATAGGTGAAAAAGTTTGGTAACTATATTTACTAAGGGTGTTAGGTTGGTGACCTCTCTGTAATTTAAATAGTACAAACTATCAATAAAAATAAAAAAATTATCTAAAAGTAAGGCTGACGTTTCGTTGTCGCCGGATTCTTACGAGTAGTAAGAACCCGATCAACTTTGGAGCGCTCTGAAGCCCCGATAAATGCACGAAATATTTATGCGTGAAAACGTTTGTTAAAAGACGCTCCACAATATTGTTGTGAGGACATTTTGTCGTAAAATGATAAATTTAAAAGTTATATAACAAAAAAGAAAATTTGAAGAGAAATTTTCTCATATTTTTGTTGATAACTTTTCTTTTGACTCTATTGAAAAAAGTTATATAGACGAAATTGTAGACGCAGCGATTCGCTACAACTGATGTATGTACAAACTTTTTGTGAGATTTGAAGTTTGTGAGATATAGGGAAAAAGTGTGCAATACCGATTGATTTTCGTTTATACAATGCAATTGTTATTGAATGGTTTAGAGAAAATACAAATATAAATTATATCAGTTCAATTCAGACTCACCTAAAAATATTCAAAATGTTTTCAAATTGTCATTGACTTTAAAGCTTATATGCAAATAAATTCATTGAACAACATTGAAATTATGCAACAAATATTCATCAATGTCAATGTACACTGCCCTCACTCTGATAAGTTTCAACCTTACGAAGATAGCCGCAGATTCAATAAAATAATCTTCCACTGAACCAAAATTCAGTTTCTACTAATATAACATCCGAAGTAATTGCAGAGTCTCTGTTATGAATCTCTGGTATCCATCTATCAAATAATTCTATGAAAATAAATCTTTGTTACGTATAATATTGCTCAAATATGAATTGAAGTTAATTTGAATCTCTGTGTAAAAATGTGACATGGCAAACGTTTCTATTCTTAATTAAGAGGTCATCTAAATCAGGTGTACCAATAAGAGATTAATTCATTTCAATAATAGTAGCTTTGTAATAGGACGTTGAAGACGTGTCATATAATCGTGACTGTAAAATGATTATAGTAAATAGTAATATTCAAAAAGCAGATGGTTTGGACCTACAGTTCAACGCCGATTCTGAAGGTTCGAATCGAACTCACTACCACCAGTGAGCCCAACACTAAGCTTAAAATCTCATTGTATATTTTGAAAGGCGTTAAGAAATCATCCTTAGAATCTTCAAAATAACCTTTTGCATTATCTACAGGATTTTCAGCAACCGTAAAAAAGAAGAAGGCTTTCAACGAAGATGACGCAGTAATAATCAAAACTGAATATATTGTTTCTATGGTTCCACCCAGTGTAACTATGGAAAGAAAAATATAAGTCTATCTTTTTTCATTTAATAGCCACCTTTAGTGATGCGTACTATTCAATTCCGACTTTAGAACTTAAAATTTTGAAAGTTGCAGTATTATAAGGCCAAAATAAGTGAATCTAGTAAACTAATTAATTAATTGAGAAAAGATCCTGCTGGGCAGTTGATAAGCTTTAGTACAGTAGATTATATAGTAATATGCATTAGATATTATTGTATTCCTGATATAAGATATATGGTTTATTGTAACTATACCTTGACTATATGTCGAATAATTATTTGGTTTTACCTCGATTCAAGAATCATTATAAATTGGCCTACCCCAGAATAATTATAGTTTGAATTTACGACAATATGTTTTGTCGTAAGTCTTTCAAAAAGTAAAAGTATTAACTCAATGCTTTTACTTTTAGTTGGATTTACTTGAGTCTCAGTAGTCGAACAGTATGAAATATACGCTTTCGGATTACTGGTACTGGTAGGTTTGATTGCCATCGTGTCAGGCCGTTCAGATCAGCGTTAAACTGTACATATATTCCATAGGCCTCTATGCTCGAGAACACTGATAATAACAAAAACAGTTATTGCATTATAAAAGCAATGGAGCAATAACATGAATGAAGGAGAATAAAAGAAATAAAACGAATCAATAAAGAACAAATTTCAATTTCATTCAATTAATGGTGCAGTTTATTGACTAAATAAGATTTCATACATGGTAACGATTCCAATTCAGTCTAAAACTGAAGCCTTAGCAGCCACTAGGGGTTATAGTCTATCAATTTTTTATTTAACCTTCTATGACTTTACTCTTCATCTATGTTTATGTCAGTCAAATAATAAATAAATATTTGCTATTATTCTGTGGTTTGTAATTCTTATCGATAATTATTCGATTTTGAGTTTCGAGTAGTAAATAAATTGAATAAATACACATAAATTGATTAGTCGGTGTTGTTATTCAATATTTCGATATGAGTAATAATTTAGGACAATTTAATTCGGCTAAGAACCCCGCTTGGGGTAGGACAAATACATCATCTAATATGGTGCCCCAAAACACTCAAGGCATTAACATGCCCCAAATGATGAATCAAAGTTTGGGAAATATGAATAACACAGGAATGTTACAGTTTCAGCAGCCACAGGTTTTTCAAAATGCTCTTGGTATCCAGCAGCAAAATATAGGCCTAGGTCTGCAGCAAATGGCTAATAATGCTATTGGTGCTTCTCAATTGGCATCAAACCAAATATTTCAGCAAGTTGGAACTGTTTCATACCCTAATCCTAGAGCTTTGAATACTGCAGCCTTTCAAGCACCTCAGAATTTATCACCTATGCCTCAAATACAGAGTGGAGGAAATGCTAATTCTGGAAAACAGAGAGTTTTTACTGGTACAGTTACTAAAGTTCATGATAACTTCGGATTTGTTGACGAGGATGTGTTTTTTCAAACTAATGCATGTGTAAAAGGTTCAAATCCTGTAGTTGGGGACAGGGTATTGGTGGAAGCATCTTATAATCCATCTATGCCTTTTAAGTGGAATGCCACTAGAATACAAGTTCTCCCTACTTCTGGGCATAATCAACAACAGTCAGTTCGTCATTCAAGTGGTTCTATGAAAAACTATAATTCTTCAGGATATAACGCAGTTCCTCCTCCCGAATCAAATGGTGAGGATAGTGCATTAGATTATATTGTTCTCTATTATTGAAAATTCAATGTTGATTAAAGAGTTTCAATGACTATTGTCCAGATGAAAGAACATAATAATGCAATACTTCAGCTGAACATATTATCTAATTCTGTCATTTTGATTATGTATGAAATGAAATGAATTAGTTATTTATATTCGTATTGATATTATTATTGTATTATTATCTTTCATATTTTTATATTCTTACATGAAGTTTCACTTGTATATTTTTACAGTTGTGACGGTTGCTTTATTAAAATAAAGTTAGAGACATTTTTATTTAAGCACTATTCAAAACAACTATTATAATAACCCTCAGTTTTGTTTATTTTTATAATTTGCGTGGTTTAATTCTAACATTTCATATTTTCTATAGGTAATTTTGGGAATAATAGAGGTGGAAACAGTAGACCTAAAGCTTCTGCTGGAGGCAGGGGAAGGGAAAGATCAAGGGATAGAGAACGTGATGAGGAAGATATGGAAAGGAAAAGAAGAAGAGAAGAAAGGCAAAGAGAACGTGAAAAGGAGGAAAAAAAATCTCCTGTTAGAAGAAGATCACGTTCCCCTAAATCTAGAAGGAGGCCCAGGATTGTTCCGCGATATATGGTACAAATTCCGAAAATTGCATTGAACTTGTGAGTATAAATTAATATTTTAAGATATATATATATATATATATATATATATATATATATATATATATATATATATATATATATATATATATATATATACATATGTAGTTTCAATATTCACAAATCATTCATACTAGTCAATACCGACACTTTTAATTGAAATATTTCAAATAAAACTCTGAGGGAGCTGTCTACACAATTGTTGTCAACGAGAACGTACCTATCACTTTCGAGAGTGAATATTAAGTGCGCTTCGAAAAATCATCGAACTTATTGAATGATAAGATACAATTATTTCATCAATATTATGAATCATCAGTTTTATTTAATCAATCAATCAAGAATCGAGGATCTTCAAAACGTTCCAGGTCCTATATCTGAATGAGGAGAACATTCGTTCGTTAACTATTCACGTGAGCTCCCTCTGTCGAAGAAAAGACACTTTAACTCTACAGTGTTTTAGATTCCTACTCATGACAACATTAGTGAGAGTGCGTAGGGGTTTTGTAGACATTTTATTCAAACACAACATATCTTTGTCTGCAATGTTGGTGAATCACACCCTTGTGGGCAAAAACATAACTAGTTTCAAGATTCACGAATCATTCATACTAGTCAATACTGAGAGTGTTAATCGAAATATTTCAAATAAACCTCTCAGGGAGCTGTCTACACAAATGTTGTCAATGAGAACTATCTTGTGTAGACAGTTCCCTAAGAGTTTTATTTGAAATATTTTGATTAGGAGTCTCAGTATTGTTTTTGTATGTACTGAAAAATATTGTTATGAATGAAATCAGTAGTATTATTGTAAATATAAATAAAATATTATTAAATAAGATTATATTTATATTTACCTAATTTCTGAAGGAATAGTTATTGATAGATATAATTGTTTGTTCATGTTATAATTGTTGAACGAAGTTAAATACCAAAAATAATTGTTTATTTCAGTTCTCATTGCACGAAAATTATGTTTCAGTACAATGTTATATATTGAGTACAAAAATAATTATTATTTTCAGGGTAAATGCTGATGTTTTAGAACTTCGTAGAAGATATACTAATATGTATGTCCCTTCTGATTACTTTTACAGTAATTTTGAATGGGTTAATGCTTTTCCTCCCAACAAACCGTTTTCTCTCAGTAAACCATGTTTTTTTCATATAATGAACAAAGATGTAGAACCTGTCGGGGAAAATAATGCAGTACTAGAACCTTCAGATGCAGATTATTTGTTCTCAGCTAAGGTAAACAATCCAAATAGTACTTTCATCATCAATTTACTTGATACTTATTACAATACTTAGATGATATTCTGTGCATATAATTTCTAGATTTTGCATTACAGGTAACCAAGATACCTGTTTTATATAAGTATCATATCATCGACATGATACATAGATAGATTTATTTATACACCAACATTAAAAGTACATTTAAAATGACAATTTTGTGGCTTGTCAAAAATATAGAAAAATAACACTAGTCAACAGATCTAGTATAATATTCCAACAGATAAGGCTCCACACCCAGAAACTTATCCACAGTGTAAAAGGCCATATCTGCTAAAATGCCTTAATACGTAATGCCTTAATAAATTATTTGTAAATCTGCTGAAAATCCCTTCATTTAAATTAATTTCAATAATGATCTTGAATTTGAATTTGACATTTGTTCAAAAGTCTATTCTTTTAGGTGATGTTGATGAATGTTCCTGGTATGGATGAACTTTACCACAAATGTTGTGCAATGGCTGAAGATGAAGACAAAAAGGACCGTGATTCAGATGAAAAAGATTATATTCATCCCTCACGTCTAATTAATTTCCTCATAGGTTTGAGGGGCAAAAATGAAACTATGGCAATTGGTGGACCATGGAGTCAATCACTAGATGGTCCCAATCCTGAAAAAGATCCTGCTGTGCTGATAAGAACTGCTATCCGAACTTGCAAAGCATTAACAGGAATTGATTTATCAAACTGTAGTCAGTGGTATGTAGACCAGAATTTTTTTTTCTATATAATTTGGAATACCAAAATTTCTGCAGTAATAGTGCTAAAGCATTATATTAAGTTTGTAATTATGTTACAAACTGTGGTATCTATCATGAAAATATTGGTTTATCTATGATAATCAATTCCTGCACCATATTTGGTAGAACATTTTGAAAATTATTAAAGACACTTGGCTAGTACCACAAAATTATTCAATTCGTTTGACATGTGTCAGGCTCTTACCTGTTATCCAAAGTTACTTCCCTGAAACATAAAGTGAGTTTATTAAATAATTTTGTGGAATTTAACAAAGTCTTTTTAATTATATGACACATTGGTGTATTTATTTCCAGCCAATATTTATCGATATCTTTTAAGAGAATGATACATTTTCAAACAATATATATATATATATATATATATATATATATATATATATATATATATATATATATATATATATATATATATATATATCATCATCTATCATTTGAAAAATTCAAATTAATCAAAAGAACTTTATAGTAGAGCTAGATATGTGAACATGTACGATGTGATGTCTCCATTATCCTTCAAGGGATAAATGTTAGAGAAATATTGAAATCGATGTCCCACCTGATGGAAGTAGGAGACATATGTTTCGTTCTGCAAGGAACTCTTCAGCCGCACCACGTCAATCGAATAATATACATTATATATATATATATATATATATATATATATATATATGTAATAATGTTATATATATATATATATATACTACTGAACCTATCTGAACCTGATACTGAATCTATCTAAACAAATTGAAACTCCAAACAGACCGCTACTTGAAACGAGACGTGTCAACAGTAATTCCATATTTTTAAATCCCACAAATTCTAAAGAAGTGCTTCATATCATCCATAATTTAAAAAGCGGTAAAAGTCCAGGTATAGACAATGTTTCCTCTGAGACTATGAAATTTGTATCAACTGAAATTGCAGAACCTTTGACCGACATTATAAATAAAATAATGGAACAGGGAATATGTCCTGAAGAATTCAAAATAGCGGTTATATCCCCAGTGCACAAAAAGGGGGATAGTCTGGTTTCTAACTATAGACCAATCTCCCTTATCACTAATTTCGCAAAAATCTTTGAGAAGATACTGAAAACCCGATTAGACTCGTTTTTGAAAACAAATAAAATTATATCGAACAGACAATATGGTTTTAGGGGAAAAAAATCAACAAATGATGCGATAGTTGATGTAGTGTCCAGCATGTATGTGGCGGTGGATAGTAGATCTCCTGCAATTGCAGTTTTTCTGGATCTTGCTAAGGCCTTTGACACTGTGGATCATTCACAGCTGCTAGAGACCGTGCAGGACATTGGTATTAGAGGTGTTCCACACGCACTTTTTAGATCATATTTAAGTCAAAGAAAACAATGTGTGAAAATTGACGAGTGTATAAGCTCAGATAAACAGGTAAACTGTGGCGTACCGCAAGGTACCATACTTGGACCAGTACTGTTTATTATTTATATAAATGCTTTACTTAATCTGGATACAGTTGGAAATATAATAAGCTATGCGGATGATACTGTCATTTTTTACCAAGCAAATAGTTGGAATGATCTAAAGCATAAAGTGGAATTGGACCTACCTACTGTCTTTGATTGGCTAAGTCATAAATTACTAACAATAAATCTCGAAAAAACATATTACTTACCTATAGCAAGCTATATTAATCATCTTCCGAATTATGAAACAATAAATATTAATAATTACGGAAATAATATAATACTGAAACAAATATATAAAATTAAGTACCTGGGTATAATTATAGATTGTCACTTAAGATGGAATCACCATATCACATACGTTATTGGAATCCTATGTTCTATTTTGGGAAGATGTAAATGTCTCAGTACAGTTCTTGAATTACCCCAGTTGAGAATGTTTTATTTCGGTTTGATAGAATCAAGGTTGTCGTACGGTATTCTAGGATGGGGTGGCGCATCAGATCATCATATGAGGGGGTTGCAAATCCTTCAAAAGACCATTTTAAAAATATTACTGCGGAGAGAGAGAACTTATCCTTCGATACAATTATTCAAGGAAGCTCACATGCTGGATTTAAGGAAATTATACTTTATGAGAACAGTTACATATTATTGTAAGGATAGAGAACTTGTTAAAAATCAAAGGATAAACCACGGATATCACACGAGAAGGATTGAAGCATCTAAAATAAAGACTATCGTATCGAAAAAGACTTTATTGGTTTTGAGTTGCTTAGCATATTTAGGTCCAAGATTTTTCAATCTTCTACCTGATACAGTATTGAGTTCTCCTTCATTTTACTGCTTTAAACGAAGAATCAACTCGTTCCTTATGGGAGAGGGTGCTCACACAGTGGATGAATTCTTTTCCTCTGGGTTGTGTTAATGTAAATTTTTGTGTTAATGTCAATTTCTGTATTCTTTTCGGTAATGTTGATGTAAAAATCTTTTTCGTGGTGTTGTTGTTGTTCGCGGGTGCCTTGATATCGCACATTATATGATAGGATCGATAGTATTGAGTTCTACTAAATTGGCTTAGAATTGAAATTTTTTCCCATAGACAGCCAAAAGCTTTATGGGTATACACTGTATATTTTCTTAGTTTATTTTGTTTCGCATGTGTGTATTGATTGATAGAAATTTTGTATGAAACATTTAATTTGTTTATATGTTGTACACTTGGGGACAAATAAACTTATTATTATTATTATTATTATATATATATATATATATATATATATATATATATATATATATATATATATATATATATATATATATAAGATTGTACTCAGGTATATCTCAAACGATTGATTAATACTAAAAGAAATATAACTTTTATTAACAATATTCATTAACATTATAAAGTTTAACTTACCTAAAAGAAAAATCAATTTAATGTCCTTATAACCTATACAATCTTAACACTCTATATTTCTATTATTTTACATAAACGTCTTATCTATATCTCTCTTAGTTTGAAAAGGGCTCTATTCAATTCTGTCTGTTGGAATGAAGTTTCCCCCTTCCTCTTGAAAGATACCGATTCACAGATATAATTCTTATTCTTCTTTACAGTAACTATATACAACTATAATATAACTATATACAACTATAATATAACTATATACAAATGATATGAAGAGTATCTTATCATTTTACATCTCCCCCCCTCAGAGCTAGAAATAAGGGGATAACTTATTAATATGTACATATTCACACTTATTTCTATGACCTAAATTTACTTGATATATTACATTAGACATCTTATCTACTATTTTATGTGGACCTGTTCGTATGCTATCTAACTTCCCTCTATTCATTCGATTTCCTAATTCTACGTACACATCATCACCGATATTGAAGTTTATATTCTTCCTGTTCTTGTCGATCCTTGACTTATTTGTATTATGGTTCCTTTTTGAATTTTGATATGCTAATTCCCTATCTTTCACCAAACTAGATTTAGTATACAGATTCTCCGGAATTATATGTGATTGAACACCATGCAGTAAATAGTTTGGAGAGAATTTTGTTACACTATGAGTAGTATTGTTATACTCATCAGTGCATTCCTTAGCAATATCTGGCCATGAACAATTCGACTGTTCATTTATTTTACATCGTATTCTATTGACTAACGTTTGATTTAAACGTTCATTCAACCCATTCGATGCTGGACAATCCACAGCAGTTAATACCATGTTGATGTTATATTTTTTAAGAAATTTTTGAATTCTTTTGAATTTATTGAAGGATATTGATCCGCCAACAAAATTTTAATACGATTTCTTTTTACAATTGGCTCTAAGAATTTTATGATATCTTTAGTTTTTTGTCCCCATGAACTGTATGTAAAAGCAAATCTAGTAAAGTGATCCACTAATAAATGCAAATACTTTTTTGAAGATCCATAACCGGAAAAACCACTGATTGTATCTAAAGACATGATTTCATAAGGCTCTTCAGCTGGACCTAGCTGAGATAACAAGCCCAAAGTTCGGCATTTCCGTGTTTTATTCTTTTTGCATATTTCACAGCTATTACAGAACTTTTTTATAATGTTATCTAAGTTATAACAATAGTAAAAAGGCCTCATTTTAGATGAAATATGTGTTGGTCCAATATGACCATATCGTAAATGAATTTTTCTTATTATATTGTCTGCGAAAACTTTCGAAATGAATAATCTTTCCCTACTACGCAATTTTTTGTAAATAAGACCATTCTTCTCCTTCAATGTGTTATCGCTTTTATCAATTTCCATACTATCTTGATCTGACTTAATATCTTCCAGTGTTACTAAATTGACTACTTGAAGTATATCATCTGAATTTTCAAAGGATTCTAATACTGGATTACGCGATAATGCATCCGCTTCTTGATTTGTTTTTCCTGGCGAATAATTAATTGTAAAGTTATATTGAGAGAGATAATATATTAGATCACCCAACTCTTCATCTGTCCTGGCTTTAACCCTCAAATTTTCCAAAGGTTTGTGGTCTGTTATAACTTTGAAAAAGATACCTAGCAACCAATGTTGCCAGAACTTAATAGCTTCTTTAATAGCTAAACATTCTAAATATATGGCTTTTTTCTGAGCTTGAGATGGAGTAAACTTTTTGAGAAGTAAGCTATCGGTTTTAGTTCCCCTGAGTCTTGTTTCTGTTTTAAAACTGCCCCCACCCCTAAGGCACTTGCATCCGTAAATATATACGTATCTCTATTTTGATCAAAAATTCCTAAGACTGGCGCTTTGCATAAATAATCTTTTAAACAATCAAACGTATTCTGACATATATCATCCCACTTGAAACTCACATCTTTTCTCAACAAATTGTGAAATGGTTCCAACTGTCTAGTATGATCCTTTATATATTTATGATAAAAATTAATTTTTCCTAAAAATTGCCTTATATTTTTCTTATTTTTAGGCTGTGGAAATTCACGAATCGACTTTAAGTTATCATTGCAAGGTTGAACTGTATTATAACTTATAATATGTCCTAAATATTTGACAAATGGTTGCACAAAATTACATTTATTTAAACTTAATTTGAAACCCTCCTGTTTTAATGCTTGCAATACTTTTCCTAAATGTTCTAAATGTTCTTCGAAAGATTTTGAGAATACTATTATATCATCAATATAATTTATGCAACATTCGTTCAGATCATATCGACGTATTATATTCGATAACACACGTTGAAAAATGGCCGGTGATATTTTTAAACCAAAAGGTAATCTTTTCCATTGAAAATGCCCTGATTGCGTTACAAATGCCGTTTTATAACGATCTTTGTCACGAACAGCAATTGTCCAGAAAGCCGAACTGATATCTAAAACTGAGTAAAATCTACAATTCCCTGCTTTTACTACGATATCCTCAATTCTAGGAAATGGTTGGGACTCTGGTACCAAAATTGAATTTAAATCTCTAAAATCGATTACAAAGCGGGTACGTTCCTTATCTTCTTTTTTATAAGCTAAAGTTACAGGGGCTGCATATGGAGAAGAAGATTCTTCTATTAAACCATTAACTAATAACTGATTTACCTGTTTTTCAATTTCTTGTTGATCAGGTAATGAACATCTATATGGCTTTTTTGACATAAACTTATTTTCCGTCAATTTTATATGTGCTTCATAATCCTTAACTAATCCTACATCGAACTTATGTTTAGCAAAGGCCAGTTCATGAAGTTTAATCATTTCTAAAATTTTTATTTTCTCATTTTCATTCAAATGTTCAAGACGTTTTTCTTCTATCTCTTTTATACATTCATCAAAATTTATAACTTTATGACCGGAGTCCTTAATACAATTGCTTTCCGAGATACTTGTTTCTTATCTAACTGAGAAATTAATTTGTTTTGTTTATAATTTGTTACACATTCAATCTTATCATTTTCAGGATTTCTCTGTAAAATATTTAATTTATCATCTTGAATTAAGTTGAATTCTTTAATAACATCTAATCCTAGCAAAATATCGTAAGAAAAATTATCATTCTTTAATACATGAGCATCTATCGTCTTTTCTATATTATGAATTTTTAAAGGTAATTTTACTATATTATCCACACAAGTTACACCACTAATTGTTCGAAAAATCTGTTTATTCTGAAATATATTTTCTTTGAATTCTTCTATAATTCTGGAATTAACTAGAGTAGCATTTGAACCACTATCATAGATTCCAGTCACTCTTTTATTATTGATTTTGACATTCAAACGGATTAGTGGTGTTCTTCCGAGTTTTTTGAACTAGTGTTACCAGTAAAATTAACCTTTTTCTTATCTTTATTCCAGCACATTTCCACTGGGTGAAAACGCCCTGAAAACCCTAATTTCTCACAAACTGTACAAGGTTTTTTTTCTTGAAAACTACTTAATTTCATTCTTAAATTACTCTGATTCTGTTTTGATATATTATTGTAAGTTCCCAAAATATTCATCAACTTTACCGATGAACTTACTTCTTTAATATTGAATTTATTATACACATAACTAGGCAAACCACAAACAATAAGATTAATTCTAGTATTTTCTGTCATTTTGGCATCTGTTTCCAATAGAAGTCTTTCTTTCTTAAGTGCATAATCTAATAAACTTCCACTTATATACCGATAGTTAAAAGCATAAAATACCTGACTCCAATTTTTTCCAGCATACGTATCTAAAAAGTGTTGTGACCATTGATTCCATGTTCCATTAATTGAGAATTTACTTAGTGTTGCCTTATACCATTCCACTGCATTCTCTTCCAGGAATAGCCTTAGTATCTGTATTTTGCTTACATCTAAATCCACTCTCAAACGATCACATTCCTTCTCAAATATGTTTATCCATTCCTCCGCATTCTGGCTACCATTATATTTATCCAAGACAAAATGTTTAACCTTAGAAAAGATATCCAGTTCCTCAGATTTCATGGTTTTGTTTTCATTTGTAGTTGCTGTTTTATTACATTCAGCTAGAAGATAGTCCTGAAACACAAAATTTTCTTCTTCGTCGAAATATAATCCTACTATATCTTCTGGTAACGTGGCCACAACGTCTCTATAGTCTCCACGGTTTGAAATAACCTCCACAGCTCTTCTCACACTGGGGATGTTTAATAAACTCTTATGTTCCTCTGCATTCTGATGTTGATTTGAAAACATATAAACTTTATTTTCCCCAAATCTTTTGATAGTTTTCACTTTGATTTGTGGTGCACCTTTCTTCACTGAGTCACATGTTAATGAAATTTCGATACGAACCATCTTGTATCAAATTAGTTGACAAAAATTGATTTATAAGATTGTACTCAGGTATATCTCAAACGATTGATTAATACTAAAAGAAATATAACTTTTATTAACAATATTCATTAACATTATAAAGTTTAACTTACCTAAAAGAAAAATCAATTTAATGTCCTTATAACCTATACAATCTTAACACTCTATATTTCTATTATTTTACATAAACGTCTTATCTATATCTCTCTTAGTTTGAAAAGGGCTCTATTCAATTCTGTCTGTTGGAATGAAGTTTCCCCCTTCCTCTTGAAAGATACCGATTCACAGATATAATTCTTATTCTTCTTTACAGTAACTATATACAACTATAATATAACTATATACAACTATAATATAACTATATACAAATGATATGAAGAGTATCTTATCATTTTACATATATATATATACAAAATAAGAGACGTTTATTATAAAGAAATGTTAGTTAGGTTATCTTCACTGCATAAACTCTAATTCTTGTTTTTCTCCTGAAGAAGACACACATAATTGTCTAAATATAGAGAAATTTAATGAATAAATGAGTTTTGAAACACTTTACAAGACCGATTATTCCCGTTACCTAAATTCTACTAAGTACCTTTATATATATATATATATATATATATATATATATATATATATATATATATATATATATATATATATATATATTTACATATAATTTATTGAAGGAACATATGACTTGACTGAGAGTATCATTTTTTTCAAATCGATACAGAATCAAATACTGAAAGATGTGAATAAATTGGTAAACAACTTTAACATATTCTCTTCAAATGCAGCGAAATTGACACTAGTTTTAGGAATACATCATCGTTTTCAAGGTCAGACTGAAAAATCAAACATACAGTCAATACAGAATGGAAAGATGATCCATTCTGTATTTATATTCTCATTATATATATATATATATATATATATATATATATATATATATATATATATATATATATATATTATATATATATAGGTTTAAGTTTTAAAACTCAAGAAAAAGTTTTGAAAACTAAAAGTTTTCGAACTCGATTGGGATTCGAACCCAGGCCTTCAAGGTTTACGGCCCCGCCTTTTGACAAGATACCGAGACCAGATAAGCCTCTCACCTCCGCTCTATGAACAATAATAGTAATAATAATCTTATAATATGAATGAAAAAAATTCCCACGCCCTATCTTATATTTATATGTTTAGCCTGTAGGATTCCTTTGCATACATATAATACTCTAATAGAAGGGTCCGGTCTGTTTCATGTGACGTCTTAATACACGTGTCAGACATGGAAGCAACAAGATGTACTTTCTGTTACAGACTTACAGTGTTAAAAATATATATATTCTTTGTTTTCTATAAGCAGGCAGCTATTCTTGCTCACTCCGTTCTGTGTTCTTCCTCCTATAGGTACCGTTTCACGGAGCTGTATTACCGGCGCACCGAGTCCGTGCACAAAGGCAAAAACATCCCGGCCCGCGTCGAAACTGTGGTCATCTATCTACCGGATGTATGGAGCTGTGTGCCGACACGCCTAGAGTGGGACAACCTAGTGCAGTCCTACCAAAAGCAGCTAGAACGAGAACTGAAGCCAGAGCTGGAGTCTACGGATGAGGGTCAACCTTCTGACGAAAAGGCATTTCTTACATTTATTTCTGTGTATATATAAAAATTAGCTTAGGTATTGTTAGGTATGCAGTATTGCTGGTGACTCAAGGCTGTGAAGCCTTCCGAGTTTACTCTTCAGGAATAAGGGATTTAAGAATATACCTCAAGCATCAATTTACAAGAAAATTCTTGGCTTTCTCTTTGATTGAATATTTGATGAAAAAAGTACGAAAGTTGGCAATTCGATTAATTTTTTGTTAGGATTTGTTTGCCCAATTTCGTTTTCAACAATATTTTATTATCCACAGGAGGAGGATCAAACAGTAGATAAATTGGAACCTACTCATCATTCACTCTTGGATTTAAAGACCATGTCCGTCAATGATTTAAAGAAAGAACTGAAAGCAAGACACGTGAGTACAAAAGGATTAAAATCTCAATTGACTGCCCGGTTAAGTAAACTATTGAAAGCTGAGGCAGAAAAGGGAAATGACGAAATGAATGAAGAAGTTGATGAACCTGAACCTGAAGATATTCAAGAAGAAAAGAAAGTTGAGGTAACCCTTGGATAACATTGAATTCTGATCTTTCAATCATTTTTACTTTTATCCAATGTATATTTGAACATGACCCATGGAAGCATCTATGTTTTGGCTAATGATAGAATGATATTATCATTATTGTAATACTTCCTGCTATTCAAGATAGGATTATTTCTTCTATTTCTTTACATACATCATTGATTGAAAAGAAAGTCATTTTCAAATGGATTGAATATCAAGTATTCCTCCCTTAATGATATAATCATATAATTTATCTGTAAATGAAATTAAAATCTTCTGATATTTTAGGTGGAAGAAAAAAAACTTGATGAAAAAGAAAAGGTCATTCTTCAAAAACGCTACACTTTACCTGACCAACAACATATTATAGTACATCCTTCCAAAACAGCAAAATCAGGAAAATTTGATTGTACGGTAATGTCTCTATCATTGCTTTTGGATTATAGACCAGAGGATACCAAGGAACACTCATTTGAAGTATCTCTATTTGCTGAGCTTTTTAATGAAATGCTAATGAGGGACTTTGGATTTAATATATACAGGTACACCATTTATTTTTATTATAAGACATCGTTACATTACCTATTGAGAAAACATTCTTCAATCAAATTTTGTCAATATATGGTTGTTAAGATTATTAAGGCTTAAAATAATTGAGTTGTTTTAAAACTAGTACTTGTATAGATGAAATCAGATATATAGAAAAATTAATTATTTTGCATTCACTTTTCATAACGGGTTTTTTTTTAGAGGTATAGAACTTTAAGTTGGCATTACTGTTGAAGATGGCGACCAATTTAACAGCTGAGAAGTGATTTATTCTGAGTTTGGTTTGGCAATTCATCATGAATAGACTCGCGCCAGAACAACGCTTGCAAATAGTGCAATTTTATTTCGAAAATAATGGTTCTGTGCGGAATAAGTATCGCGCACTACGTCCATTTTATCGTCGACAAAATCGTCCATCAGAGTAGTTAATTCGATTAACCATGGAACGTTTTCGCTCCACGTTTACTCTTATTGATAACTCGCATCCCCAGAGACGCCGTACGGTGCCGTACTGCGAAGAAGCTATTGCTACTGTAGAGCGTAGCATTGAGGAAGGCCCGAATGAGTCCATCCGCCATCGAGCACAGGAATTGGATCTGTGTCCATCCACTTTGCGGAAGGATCTTTGTTTGCGTGCTTACAAAATCCAACTCGTGCAAGAATTGAAGCCAAACGATCATCAAGCAAGGCGGAGATTCGTCCAATGGGCCCAAAACGGGATTGCCGTTGTTCCCGATTTTCATAAGCGAATTTTGTTTAGCGATGAAGCGCGCTTCTGGTTGATTGGCTACGTCAACAAACAAAACTGTCGCATTTGGAGTGAACATAATCCTCAAGTGTATGTCAGAACAACGTTACATCCAGAAAAACTGACTGTTTGGTGCGCTTTATGGGCTGGTGTAATCATTGGTCCGTACTTCTTTAAAAACGATGATGACCAGAACGTTACAGTCAATGGTGATCGGTATAGAGCAATGATTACTAACTTTTTCATTCCTGAATTGAACAACAATGATGTCCAGGAGCTGTGGTTTCAACAAGACGGCGCAACATGTCACACAGCTCGTGCCACAATCGATTCATTGAAAGACACGTTTGGTGACCGCCTAATTTCACGGTTTGGACCTGTGAATTGGCCTCCAAGATCTTGTGATTTAACACCGCTAGACTACTTTCTGTGGGGCTATGTAAGGTCATTGGTCTATGCGGATAAGCCACAAACGCTTGACCATTTGGAAGGCAATATTTGCCGTGCCAATATACGGCCACAAATGTTGGAAAAAGTCATCGAAAATTGGACGTCCAGATTGGACTACATCCGAGCCAGCCGTGGCGGTCATATGCCAGAAATCATATTTAAAATGTAATGCCACAAAATTATCTTTCGAATAAAACGAAATTCTTGTCAATCGAATGATCCATCGTTGTTTTATTGCAATTTAAAGTTCTATACCTCTAAAAAAAACACACTTTATTAAGTTCCATTATTATTAATGCATTATTAGGGCACTCCATGATCTTCCTGAGAAACCAAAAGAAAAAGAAGAACCTAAGAAACGAGAGAAAGATGAGCGAAAGGGTGACGAAAAGAAAAAACTGGAAGATAAGAAAAAGGATGACGATCGAAAGAAAGATTCTGATAAAAAAAGAGATGAAGATAAAAAGAGAGAAGATGAAAAGGACAAAAAAGAGGATAAAAAAGTTGACGACGGAAAAGAAAAAACGGATAGAAAGACCGAATCGAAAAGAAATGATAAAAAATCAGACGATAGTGAAGAAGATGACGATGGTGATGAAGACGAAAAAGATAAAAAGAAAGAAAAAGATAAGAAAAAGAATCGCGTTAAGTTATATACAAAACACAAGCACTTGCTCTTGTCTTTTGTTTATTTTGACCAAACACACTGTGGATATATATTTGATAAAGACATCGAAGACCTTCTTTATACTTTGGGGTTGAGTTTGTCTAGAGCTCAAGTACGGAAATTGGTTAGCAAGGTGATTTCCAGGGATAGTTTGCACTACAGAAAGTTAACCGATAAACCTAAAGATGAAGAAACTGTTGCTAAAGATGAAGAAGCTGAGGCAGACACTCTAAAAAAATTAGCAATTGGAAATAAAAAATTGCTTCCAATATTTGTAAATGAGGAAATTCAAGACAAATGTACAGAGGAAGGCAACAATGATTTCAAATTAAATGGAGATGGTAAGTTCAACAGGGCATTTGAAATATTCGAAGCATTAATTTGTGCATGTGTATCAACATGTTAAATTATTATACTCTATTACAAGTGTAATAGACTCTACAGAATATATAATTCATTTTTTTCAACAATAACAGGATTTATTATATAAAAACTCAAATTTGTGATTATAACTTTGACAAAAATTAATCGTGCAAAAACATATAAAAATATATATATATATATTTTTTTAAATATTGGAAGTATCACTCATATAGAATAAGAAAAAATTCCAAATCATAGGAAATATTATTCTTAGGAAACATTCCATTTTATAATATACTAGCGAAGTTGACAGACTTCCTGTTATATATATATATATATATATATATATATATATATATATATATATATGTGTGTGTGTAATGCTAATAGTATCATATTTTTAGGAATGGTAATGTTCCAAGGTGCTCTTATTGATGTTGGTAAACTAATGTCACAACTAGAAAGAAGTGACAAAGCTCGTATAGATTCAGAATCTCGCGTGGTTAGCCTTAAAAATGAAAACACCAAACTGAATGAGAAGTACGATAAAACAAATCAGTCTATTAAACGCATTACTTCCGAATTGAAGGATTATAAAGAAAAACTTAGAACTGCTGAGGAAACATTGGCAAAAACAATGGTAATTATTATGAAATGATGAATTATATAAGAAGGTAGTATAAATGAAATCTATTTTCAGGTTCATTCTAAATTATTCCAAGTAACCTTGACTGAAATTAGGGATAAAATAGACCCAATTTTGAAAAGTACCTCTCTCAATAGGGAAGAAATGATCAAAA
This sequence comes from Henosepilachna vigintioctopunctata, assembly GCA_030704895.1. Taxonomy (NCBI): domain Eukaryota; kingdom Metazoa; phylum Arthropoda; class Insecta; order Coleoptera; family Coccinellidae; genus Henosepilachna; species Henosepilachna vigintioctopunctata. The sequence continues at coordinate 2,210,923 of JARQZJ010000071.1, read as the reverse complement.
AAAAAAAGAAAATGACAGAGACAAGAAAGAAAAGGATGAAGCAAAATCAAGGTGGGAAAAGGAGGTTAAGTGTGAGAATATGGAGATATCCTATTTCTGATAAAAAAAAATCATTCAAAATGAATTTTCTACTTCTGTAACTTTAAACTTGCATTATATAATTCTGCAAAAATGTTAAATTTTAATAAAATACTGATATATATATATATATATATATATATATATATATATATATATATATATATATATATATATATATATATAATATCCTTTTTGACACTGCTCATTATTTACTCTATCTCACTAGAAAGTAGATAGAATGAATTTACTGTCGTTATTCACAAAGTTGATGTTATACAAAATTACTGATCAATCATTCTACTGAAAATTCAGTATTAATTGGTTTATTATATTTTTATTGCTTGTAAGTATATGTCATCTGTATGAACTTATAGGTTATTTCTGTTATCGTTTTCAATAATTACAGTAATCCCTGTAAAAGTGATTGGGAAGAAAATCTAGATATATTTTTCAAGCAATCCAAGAACCAAATTGACGTCATTATTTAACATTCCCAAAAGGCTTTCAAGATGTGACAAGTACAAAACGAAGCAGAATATAATGAAAGCAAATATCTCAAGTGATATTTACTTTCAATTCATTGAAATAATATTTATGAAATAATATATAAACTCAGTAGAAAATCAAAACAATATCAATGTTGGAAATATCTGAACTTTGTTTCATGATTTTCAAATATATAAAATGTAAATTAACTTTTCCACAAGAATTTATTGTTTATTTAATTTTTAGATACTTTTTTGAAAATTAATTTTTGGTTTCAGTTTAGATTAAGCACTGGAAAATAAAACTGAATGGAATATAAAATAACATTTATTCTTCATGCAAATATACTTTATGTATAATACACATTCTATTTCAGACTGCGGTCTATTTCAGTTTATCTGATACCCACTCCTGTGGATAATTCTATTAATTTAATACATTTTTATCTTAATCATTGATAAGGCTACTAATTTACCTTATTCTCAACCTATCTCATAAAGACTTTCATGTTGAAATTTCAACACTTCATTTCCATAACTCGTCCAGTTGGGTAGTAAATATCTTGCAAAAATTTCTAAACATTTTGGTTGAACAGGTAAATATATTTTGAGCAACTCAGTTAAGGGTGGTTTATGAGAATGTAAGGCACTTGGCACACTCAAAATCATTTTACCATTTGAAGGACATGCTAGCTTTCTATTAGGATGACACCCAAAAATAATTTGTTCATATGGTTGTTTACCAGGTGGATTAGAAAAATTGCATACTGGCACACCCTTTTGTGTAACTTTTAACCAATACCATTTTGATGTAAACCGTATACCCCATTTCGGAAAAATATCTTCCTTCAGAGCAGTAATATGCTGTGCAGAATTTGTACACCAAACGGCTACTAATCCATTCTCACCCAATAAATTCTCTATCTGAACTTCCTTTAAATCACTATTATACATCATATTATATGCATGAGATGTTTTCTTTCGTTTCCTACGTATATATTTATTCCACCATGGGGGATCAAGTAAAATTAAATCAAATTTTTCATCATATAAATTTTCAGTTATTTCCAAAACATCCTTACAATAAAATCGGCAATTTTCAGGAAATAAGAAACGGCTTCCATTGATCACATTTAATACTGCAGGTCCATTATTCATACCTTTTATATTTTCAAGTGAACATTGAGATGTCTTTTCATATACATATTTACTCAATATTACAGCATTTTGATTGTTATCTTTGAAAGTTTCATTCTTAAAGTGTTCTTTAAATTCAAGAAAAATCATGTTGTAAACATTTTGAACAGTATTTACTTCTGTATCTTCAATATCATCTGTACATTCCCTTCTCTTTGAGTTCTTCTTAACGTATGGAGCATTAATTTCAAAAAGGCCTGTTTTTATATCAATAAACTCTTGGCAATTTTTATGTATAGTAGAAGTATAATCTGAATGAGATATTAACCATCCAAGATTGGAAGAGCACACTAACGTCATCGTAAATTCTTAGAAACAATTTGTCGTAAATAGGTGAAATTTCACACATATTAATTTCAACTTCGTTAATAACGTCGTTTCTATCTGGAAAATGTGTTTTATATTTTATTTTTTTCAATGAGTTTATTTTTAAAGGTTATCTATCTAGTAGTGTATTCCACAGCCTAACTCTACTTACAAGCCATGAACTAGGACTTGGCAACACCGCATCTGCTCTAACCGGTAGACCGATCGGTCTTCGAACATCGGTCTACTACATGTTAATAATTGCCTTTTCAGAGAAATTTTCAGCGAAACGGTACTTTGTATAAAAAAATAGTTTTAACAAAAATTGTAGATCATACAATTATCTATAGAAATCAATAATACACTTTTTTTCTAAGAAGAACTATGTCTAAGTTATAGCGATTAAAATATTGTTTTTTTAGTCATTAGGAGACAGTTTATTTTCATTGATAAAAACATTTACATGCATATATGAATATACTAAAATCTGATTAATAATTTGTATACTGTTTATTTGTGAACATTCAGTTACGTTGGATGGAAAAACTAGAGTGTAAAAAAATGCTGTTAGTTTCAAAAGTTTTTATATTCCACGATTTACATATTAAAATCTTTATTTATAATTGGATGTTAAATCAACAAAATTACAAATTGAATCTGAGTTTTCAAAGGCTTCATTCAATTTCTCACAACGTTCCTTCAATGCTTGAAAATGTTTGGCACAAACTACAGAATATTTTGTGGGGTCCATTATGCCCTAGAAATATTTTTTAGCCATTGATTCATTAGATTTCCATCATATGGAAAACGAAATACAGAAACTGGTGGTTCGCCGGCCTCGAGGTAACTTTTGTAGTTCGACTTGCATCCAAGCACACAGCAATGACTTGGCATGTTAATTTTTGTGCTAATATCAAGAACAACAACTTATTTTTGATTTGAATGTTATTTCCTACAGGCTTTGTTTGGTCTTTTAACAATGTGCTTGGCTGCGTAACCATCTACACAGTAAACTGACTGGTCCACCAGGCCCGTACTAAAACGGATATTGAATTGGGCTTCAATACCGGATGGGATTTCTTAAATAGCTATGTTAATAACTTGAGTATTTTCGCTGTGTCAAGTTTATGAATTATTCAGAGGATTACATATAGACTCAACCAATTACGATAGGTGAGTACTAAAATAGATATAGGTTGTACGGTGATCCCTTGGACATTAGACTGTAAAATATGAACATTTATTTAAATGGTGAAAGGGAGGAAATTAGTAGGAGGATTATGTTAGTGAAATTGTTTGGAAGCGATTTGTATATTCATATATTAATCTTTATAGCTTAACACATATATTCACACTTGTTATCATAATTTAATTTTAGAAGTTATGAGAAAATCAGTAACTATTTTAACTGATTGTCAGGTAGGTTTGAATAGTATCTCATAGAAATTTACAGGCTTTGTCAACTATAAAAGTTCTGTGTTAAACTCCATTTCTATGTGGTGAATTAATTCTGAGATGTTATATGCCTTAATCAATTTTTAACCACTCCACAAATTAGCTAGCGCTCACCATAGAACATACCTATCTAGTAAAGGGGGTCGTGGCAGTGCATTAGCTCTGTCACGACCCCCTTTACTACAGGCCATGAAATGAGTATTTGACATATGTCATTGCGTGGGCATATATTCCCGCAATTTCTTGTAGAGCAAACAGGACGCTTCCCAAAACTTTCGCAATTTGAAGTTAAATAATTTGAGCTTTCGGTATAAATACTATATTTTTCAATAGTGTACAGTGTATTACAAGTGGTGATGTTGATAATTTGTTGAAATCTCAACATCAAACACTAAAAAACGAAGTGTTTAGTTTGTTTACAAATTCAGTGAAACGAAATCAATTTCGTGTTGTTCAAGACTTTCGTAGTTTTAAGTAGAATGTTTTACGATTTCAGTTCTAATTCTCTATTCATCAATTCTCTTTAGTGTTATTTACGTGCTAGTGTTGATATTTTGTGGATAACATAACATCAAATTATAAAAACGAAGTGTTTTGTGTGTACCGATTTAATCGAATCGAATTTGTGTTGTGTTTTGAGTACGGATTACTCACAAATAATTTGTTTGTGAAATGTAATGTAGAGGATATGTATTCCGTAGATGATTCAGTAAGTTTCAAGCTTGGGATAGGTGAGTTTATTTATAGTACTAAGTATATTTTCTAACCTATTTATTACCGATAACCATCGAATAAACAGATCGCTATTCACAAATCTAACTAACAATAACATATTCTTTCAAAATCCAAACTTTCCTCAAAACAGAATTTTTGGAAGCTATGATTTTATTTATTATTGATAATATTTTAATTATTTGCAACGGGGAGGACTGAATATACTTACAGAAAATGTCTTATTTCACATGTGTTCCATATTTGAAAAAATTATTAAAGGTATTTCTCTTGAACGTGCCTTTTTGTATAATATACACCAGAAAGCAATTTTGTGTAATCTCCCTATTTTAAGAGTGTCATTGGATGAGTCCTTAAAGATTTTTGTTGTTGCTGTTTATGTGATGAAGACAATAAAAATATTCTGAACATGCTGTGTTCCATTTTTTCGAATATCTTATTGAATGATTAGACAAAAAAAATAATGAAGCCGGACACGAGAAACCTGAATCAAAAAATAAACGAAGAAAGTTCAATACTTTCATAAAGTGGTTTGTTGGTTGCTCTAATCATTCTTTCAAGGTTCCTATTCTCTCAAATAATTTAATAAATTTGGTTAGGCAACTTTTCATGTAAATAAATCCCACTGACTAATAGAGGTATTTTTCACGCAGTGGGGCTTTATCGAAAACATCGTTTTCTTGCAATAATAAATGTTTTACAGTTTTCTGTTACAGAAATATGTGCTCACAATACCCAATATAATATTCTATATATTATATATACTAATAATATTCATTGTTTGTTCACAATATACAAAAATAGTTGAGATAATGCTTGAAAGCTTGGAACATACGACTAGGATAGTATACAACTAAGCACAATTTGGCAACACCGAGGGACTACGCTCTTCATGGCCTGTAGTAAAGGGGGTCGTGGCACTGCATTTGATGGGCTGTAACGCATTTTTTGAAAAACGTAACGGAACGGTTCCTTGACTGAAAATAACTGTTCCGAAAAACGGTTCATTTTGGAACGGTTTTTTTGATTTTATACACCATAAAGTATTCGAAAAATTAATTGTTATTCGCTCTTTATTAGTAAAATTACATAAATAAATGATATTAACGACGTCGATGTTATTGAATGACAATATAGTAACAGGCAAATTTAATGTAGAAATTAATTAATGAAATGAAAGTAAAACAATATTAGACATTGCGATGTTAATGAATGAGCCGATATTCACAGACGAATTTAATTTAACATGCATCAAATGAATACCTAATGCGATTCGAAATGAATGTTCATATTAGAAGTGGAATGATAAAAAAATATGTTTATTTTATAAAATATTTATGAGCATAAAAGAGCTCAATTATAGAAAATATCAAAGATGAGCCATATGTCCATATACATAAAATTGTATGTTTTACTATCATCGAAGGAACTTACTCCTTGAAACGTTTTATCTTTCGTTTCGAAGGAACGTTATTTTCTACAAAATTAGGGAATAAAAACCTTATATTCATATACGTAGGATATATTTCAGCAATATCGAAGGAACTATTCGCTTGCAACGTTATGTTTTTCGTTTCGAAGGAACGTTATTTTCTACAAAATTTGAGAATATAAACCTTATGCCCTAATACTTAAGATACATTTTAGTAATATCGAAGGAACTAGTCCCTTGCCACGTTGTTTTTCGTTTCGAAGGAACGTTATTTTCTACAAAATTTGGGATTATAATCGCTGTGTCCTTTTATATATGGTATATTTTAACAGTATTGAAGGAACCGTTCCTCGCAACATAAAGGCAATCGGTTGGAGATCCACTTTCTCACTCACACTCATTGTGTGAGGTGTGAGTGCAAGTTACTTTCTTGTCGTAGTAATATTTAATTCTATTATATTGCGACGTACGGATAGTTCTAGAACATTCCATTCATTTCGTCGCACTCTTTCATTGCACAGGAGAAAATTAAAAGTGTAATACCTTTAATAAGAACGAAGTTTATTCACTCACTAGTTATGATTTTTCAAATTTTTTGACGTTTCACCACTATATTCGTGGATTTTCAAAATTTTATTATAATGCAATAAACATCCATAATAGTGGTTTCAAAATTTCATTAATATGAAATTCGCTTTTGTGACTTTTTCAAAATGTCATAAAATCTTTTCGTATAATAAAGCCTATTATTACAACATTTCAACATTAATTTTAATCCTTGCAACTTGTCTTTCGTATCGAAGGACGTTGTTTTCAATAAGAATTTGGGAATATAAAACATATGTCTAAATACATAAGATACGTTGTAGCAATATGGAAGGAAATTAACCCTTGCAAAGGTATGTCTTTCGTTTCGAAGGAACGTTATTTTATACATAATTTGGGAATATAAACCTTATACGTAAAGTACATATTAGTAAAGTACATTTTAATATCTTGGTAGGAACGGAGATATTCCACTCATCATCAAACCGTTCGTTGGTAGATCCGCATTTCAATTAATTTTCCGATTACACTCATTGCGCATGCGCAATTCAAACTATCTTATATTAAGGACTCCGCTGATTTCGAGAGGAAAATTCAAGCTATTAACTTAGAACCTGACGACCTTCTTGTGAGTTTCGACGTCGTCTCTAAGACCTGGTTACTAAGATCATTCCGACCGACATCTGCAATCTTTGAAATTTGTCTCACTGGAAGCTACTTCGTATGGGGTGTGAACTTCTACGAGCAGGTTGACGGAGTTGCAATGGTAAGTCCACTTAGCCCAGTTATAGCCTACCTTTTCATGGAACAGTTCGAAGAGAGAGCCATTGAAACGTCGAGACACAAACCAACTACATGGTTCAGATATGTGGATGACACCTTCGTGGTTTGGAGTGCCGGTATGGACAAGTTAAATGACTTTCTTCGGCACCTCAACAGCCAACATCCCAGTATCCAGTTTACCATGGAAACAGAAAAAGATCAACAGCTACCTTTCCTGGACGTCCTAGTGAGGAAACAAGTTAGGCCATACGGTGTACAGAAAACCTACACATACGGACAGATACTTGCACGCCTTATCTAACCATCACCAGAGTCAGAAGTATGGAGTCATCAGAACCTTGACGGAAAGAGCTTCGAGAATTTGTGAATCAGAGAAACTTCAGTCAGAACTGGAACACTTAAGAATTGCGTTCGAAACAAATGGCTACAGTAGGAGGGACATCGAGAAATCAATGTGCGTAAGAACGCCTGGACGTAAAGAAACCGAGCAGCGATCGACGATTTCACAAGCATACCTTCCTTACATTCCAAGAGTCACAGACAGGATTTTGAGAAGACACGATGTCAGCACTATCTTCAAACCTACACAGAAGATCCATCAGATCATAGGATCAGTGAAGGACAAGAGGGACCCACTTTCGGCTGCAGGAGTCTATCGCATACCGTGTTCATTGTAAGAGCTCTATGAAGTATGAATTGTAGTTCACATAAAATCTTATATTGCCTTTTGTCTTTGTACTGTAATTTGTCAGACTAAAAACCTTCATAGAAACCCATAGAAAGGGTCAATAAATTTAAGTACCTTGGTTGTAACATTAATGACAAATTGGATAGCGATATAGAAATAAAAATACGGACGGCGATGGCAAGAACTACATTTATTAAATTTCAGATATCTATGTCGAAAGTATCATTAGACATAAGACTTCGTATGGTAAAATGCTATATTTGGCCCATAATAACATATAGGGTCGAAACATGGTCACTCAAAATAAAATCCATGAACCGCTTAGGCTTTTGAGATGTGGACACTCCGCAGGTTATTAAAAATTACTTGGGTGAACCGAATAACGAAGTACTTATAAGAGCCGGCGTCGAGCGAGTGTTATTAAAAAATATAAAGAAACGCAAGATCTCTTATTTGGGCTACATACTCCGAGGCAATAAATATGAGATCCTAAGATTAATATTAATGGGTAAAATAGAAGGTAGAAGAGGTCCAGGCCGAAAACGGCATTAATGGTTGTGCGATATCAAGAACTGGTGTGAAGTGAAAAACGTGGGTGATATATTCGCACTAGCTACGGAGGGGCATTTACAGATTATAGAATGAGTGGATGATCGCCTACACGCTGTAAGCGTTGGCAAGAGAAGAAAAACCTTCAAAATATTTCTTACATAGTACTCGACAATTGGATAACATGCTGCAAAATCGAATAAACGGGATCCACTTGTTTTATTTAAAAGAACATAGGTAACCCATATCAGGTATTTCTTTGTGTCGAAATAATAACAATCAATTTACAAAGCCTCATATAGGCTATAAATTAATCCGACAAAACATTTCAAAAAATCATTGATCTGACCTCAAATTGCAAAACCAGTAGAGTACACCCCCTTAAATCAGTAAAAAAAAGAAATCACTATTATTCATTTATATAACAAAAAAATTAAATTTTAATGTATACAATTGCAATTTCTTAGATAATATAAATTATAAAGTTTTTTGAGTTTATTAACAGCTGGAATTGATTGAAATAATTTTCCTTATAATTAATAATGGGATATATATATGAAGACATACGCAAATAAGAATAGTTTATTGGGATTATTTCTTTTAGTATAACTGCGGATTAAAAGTAGAAATATTTATAAATGCAAAGATTACATGCTAAGTTTCTAAGTGGGGACATTGCCACAGAAATAACTGATCACAAATCCTCTATCAGGAAATTTTCTTGAGTAACACCAAGTACTAGATGGAATGATTCTTAGTGAAATTTCAGACATATAAGATATACCAAAAAAAAGAAGTAACTGTATAAAATGAAAATTTGGGAAAAGGTTTCTAAATAATATAATCATATATTATTATTGAAAAATGGAAGCTATTTATGACAATTTGACTCTTTATTTACTATTCAAATGGGATATCAGATGATTATCTGTTGTATTATTCAATGTAACCACTAATTATTTCATGAACCCCAATAAAATAATGAAACCTTATCCCAAATAATTTATCTGTGGATCAATTACGACAGTTGACCACTGTCAGCCACAACGATTTTTTTCGAAGTTTTTCCTGATTGCGATCCAAGTGCTTCAATTTTCTTAACTACATCCATTCCTTCGATAACTGAACCAAAGACAACGTGTCTGTTGTCTAACCAAGCAGTTTTAACGGTGGTGATGAAAAACTGGGAACCATTGGTGTCAGGTCCTGCATTTGCCATGGACATTACACCTGCCCCAGTATGTTTCAGCGTGAAATTCTCATCTTCAAATTTGTTCCCGTAGATAGATTTTCCACCAGTACCGTTGTGGTTTGTGAAATCGCCACCTTGGCACATGAAGTTGGGGATGACACGGTGGAAAGTAGATCCCTTGTATCCAAAACCTTTCTCCCCTGTGCATAGAGCTCTGAAGTTTTCAGCAGTTTTTGGTACCACGTCACTTCTAAGCTGTAAAAAATAAATGTTTAATTTCAAATTTTATTCAAAACGACTTGTGGTCACTACTATCATAGTATATATATATATATATGAAAAAAATGAGACTGGTGCATAATGATAATAGTCATAGTGAAACATTTTTTCACACATTATTTTACACAATAAACCATGCCTCCTGTTTTGAGGTACTAGTCCATTTTCCTCTCAAGATTAAATAAACCTGAATTTATTGAAATAACGTTTACATAACTTGAATATATAACAGCTGTTTCAAAAAAATACCATAAAATGACGTGAACATGGAAACTTCGACTAGCCGTACAGAAATACACATGAATTTATTTTATATCTTCATCTAACAGGTGAAGTATTTATATATAAGAGAATATTGATTATAGAAAATACAGTGTGTAACGATTTATTCATAACATACTGAAAAAGGAGACCTCTGATCAATCCATTTATTCCTTTAACAGCATTTTCTACATAAACCGTTAAATTAACTTGAGTCTCGTATAATAAATGTTATAATTTGAAAGAACTTTACAACTTATAATTCTTGTTGAATGATTAGAGGAAGCAAACAATCTCATTTGATTATAATTGATGAGTATTATAAAACTTTAAAATATTTAAAATTTCGATATAAATAATATTTACTGGATTATTGAAACATCTCACATTCTTTTTGATAAATCCCAATTACTCAAGATAATTTGAAAATTTCTCCATTGCTGATAATTTCAGTTATGTAATTATTGCAAACAATCCTATTTTATATAATGGATAACTAATCAGTGTTGTTCCAGTGGCGTTGTCAACTATAGTCCAAAACGTTTATTTATGATAATAAGAAGTAGGATTAGTAGTATAAACCTCCTTATAGGTCATACGAAGGTTTAATGAATTTCAATTTTCAATAATACAAACCTATGTTTGCCAGAAAAATAACATTTGGTTCTATTTGCACATATATAACAAAAAAGGTCTAACCTAATTTCATAAATTTTGAAATATATGAATAAAATATCAAAATTGTTAGGTATAAGTATATTAACAAATTTATTGTGCGACAGCCAATAAACTTTTATTAAAATGAAAACAATAGTTCGTACTAGGATCACCATTTTGTGTTGATAAGTATTAATTAAATTAATTTCAAAATTTAGTGGTATATTTCCTTTCATTTTGATGAGAGCTTCACTCATATTAGGAAAATTTTGTGCACTGTTCCTTCACATCCAGATAACGTTATCTTACCGACAACATTAAATACACACGATATATTATTGTGGTCTCAGTTAACAAAATTTCACGATTTTAGTACGTTAATATCAAATATATAGATAAATACAATGTTTAATAGTGTTGGCGATTACTTGATGTAAATCCATTATAATTGAATATAAACTTAAATTCAAACACTTGAACTTATGATTTACACTTTATGGACTACAAAGCACGACGCGTTTCGTCGTTACAAACGACTTCTTCAGATGCTTACAGAATAATTCTGTAAGCATTATGTAAGGATTATTCTGTAAAAAATAATAAATATTATTATCAGAAAGACGAATTAAAATCAATACAGTACGATGGTATTGTTCTACTTGAAAACTGAAATTCAAGCAAATGTCACACTAAAAATTTAATATACTATAGATCCACTGAATTAAAAAAAAATTCCATTTCAGACGTAAAAAATATCGTAGCAGATGTGAAGTGTTAGATAGGCTGGTTGTAGCTGAACACTGGAGAATCATAAAAACCATATACTTAGCGTTTCATTTCAAATTAAGTATACCCTTTTAGCTTTGATTTCTTAATTAATTTTCATCAACCAACGCGATAACGATCTTGTTAAAAAAAAATTAACTAATATATATAATATAGTCGTAGAACCATTCAAACTGAAGCCTGAAGGAAATTGAAAAGGACTTAATTTAGGTCGAAATTGTGTGAGTTTTTAAGGATTTTGTTGATGCTTCAACAAGTCGAACGAGAAAAAGCTTTTAAACTGACTAAATGAAGTGGCCGTTATAAATTAATTCTTGTTCGGTTTCATATCCTCCAATATGGAGATACACAAACTTTGATGCTTTAGTAAGTCGAACTACCAAACAGATGCATTGAAATTTATTGATAGAAGTGGCGGTAATGAATTTATTATTTTTGATTCAGTTTCACAAGTTCGTAAATATTAAACGACAACCCATATCAACCACAAACGTTTTAACTGTCATTTATTGATTAATATGATTATTCGTAATTATACCTTTGTAAATATTGAAACAGTTCGAACGACTTTGAATGTTCATGTGTGTATCATTTCCTTTTGGTTTTAGAATTTACTATATACCAATTACACTCTTTCATACAGCAACCACATGACTAAATAATATCAAACATTTATTAGTTGACTTTAATTAAACTTTAAAATTTCTATTTATTCTATTAATAACATATTGATTTAACAGCAAATAGAGAATTACTAACAGAAAATGCAGCATTCAATACTTTGTAATACATATAGTGAAAATATGGGAAACATTGGAATATATAAAATAAATCGATGTTTCGAATGAAGTATGAAGAGCGTGTTCACATTTTTGGGTCGGAAAATATTTCCATTTAGTCACGCCAGCTACTTATTATTTAACCTAATGTAAATATATCAATATATTAGCCACACTTAACGCAGAAGAACATTTCGTAAACTTAGTTCAGCACATTATAGAACTGGGAAGAAATAATTTTCATTTTTGGAAACACTTATTGTTATTTGGAAAATTCTGTTCGTACGATATCAAAAAAATCAATTTGAAGAAAATTATTTGTAACACAATCATCATTTTAAGTCTATCGAATTTGAGTTCAATCAAAAGTTTATAGAATTAAAATTCATTAAATTTGTAAATTTACAAATTTATATATATATATATATATATATATATATATATATATATATATATTATATATAAATTATACCAGTATGATAATCAAGACAATTACTAAGCAAAAATTGTGTATATTATAAATAGAAGCAATATTAAAATGCGTGGAAGTCAAATAAATGTCCCCCTCCCAAGTTGCATGAATATATTACATGTGACTAAGCGTATGTAAAATGAATAAAATACTAAAAATTACCCTTACTCTCTCACATATATGTTCAAAATATTTTTAGAGACATAACATTTGAAGATCAGACACCATGATATTAACGAACAAATATCAAAGTATTATAAACGTTGAATGGACTTTTACAAAGACGAATGAACAGGGACGCCATAAAACTTTCCACAACATGCTACTGCAACTAATTTCAACATGGAAACATAACCATATATCTGAATCTATCTATACACGTGCATTCTATTGAAAAATGTAAAATTACAAATCGAGAAACCATTAAAACAATCAAACAATATCTCCAAACAATTTTATAAGCCGGTGTTGGTCATTCGGAAACAGTTCAAGCATGGTGGACGTATAACGTTGGAAACTATTTTCTCAGAAATTAACTTTAGTATTACATATAAAATATATTTACCTCAATAATAATCCTCCCAACAGGTTGCCCATCAGCGGTCATATCAAAAAATACTTTTGGTAGACTCATTTTGTTCGAAAATTGTCGTAATACAGAGGTAGAAAAATGTGAACTCAATTTACTCTGACTCGAACCGGCGAGTGCGCCTTGTAAGGAAACCGACTGAAATGAGAGAGAAGTTAATCTCGCTACCGCCTGCGTTTGACGAGAAAGGACGAAGAGGGCCATGATCAAAATGGCGGAACAAAAAACGCTATTGCGCTATTCACGATCGCGGAATGTTCGGTATGTCGCGATGCCGCACTAGAAATTTCGAAATCTGGCGGGTAATTTGAAACATATAAATGAATTTAATTTTTCACATAAATCGAGCTATTAGATTTCGTACATATAGGTGTTTGATAGTTGTTAGCATCCTGAATTAACCCTTAACGAAAACTGTTTTTCATGTATTCCTGATCTATTCAATAAACCATGTTTTAGCACGATTGATTGGAAATTATGTCAAAATAAGTTTCTATAATAATTCAATAAGTTTTTGATTAGAATCTAGAATTCATTTTTCTCTGCCGTTTCATGAAGCTCTATTGTATTCATAAAATTAATTAGCATCAGGTCTTCGGTTAAACCTGATAAAAGGTCAACTATTTTATTGAGTTAATTTTAGCTTCTTCGTACGAACCAGTGGTTCTCAATTAATGGTAATAGAGTGTAAATAGTAGAGTGGCCTTGTTTGGTGAGAGAGTCTCTGGAGCACAAATAGACGGATGTATAAATGACCATATTCTTTTCACAATTGACGAATTATTATTATGAAAGCAGAAGTAGCTCAGTTGTAATTTTCTGTATATATTATTGTTTCCGAAATAATTTTTTTCTTTAGAAATATGCATTTCTAAACCATTAACCAATTCATATTATAAATTGCACATATTTTTAAGACACTACAATAACAGATTATCCTCAATGGTCATTTGTTCCACAGTGGTGTTTTGGAATTATCAAGAGAATGGCTGTGCTATTCTTTTTCTTAATTTTTGCGTTAGGTTGTTGAATGAACAAATGCAGCATAAGATGATATATAAATATTGTTTTTCTTCTTCTTTTCTATTCCTATATTACAGTCATTATGCTGAAGCTCCATTACCAAGAGATTATTGCTAAAAATGAGACCGAAACACTTTGCTCTAACTTTTTTTTAATAAATATAGATTTGATAGCCCTTGTGAGTAAAATAAATATGCATGTCCCAACAGCTAGCGTAGTATTATGAATTAAAGCAGAAATATTGTCGTGTATCCTTCCTGTATCATATCTACATACATAGCGCATTATAATCAGTTGTATATACCTAAAGGTATCTATAAATATATATATATATATATATATATATATATATATATATATATATATATATATATATATATATATATCAGTTGCATATATAAGGGTGGTGGGGCCAGGGGGCCGAGGTCCCACCCGAAATCAACAGTGTAATACAAAATTAATTTATGTGTCCAGGAAAATTAGGAACTTTGATGAATAAACATGAAATGTGAATGAGTAGAAGTGAATCTTAATTTTTTCATTTAGAACTTATGTTAGTTGTTGAAATGGATAATTTAAAAGATCTAAACGATGATCGGGTCACGAGTGGGCAGTAAGTGGTTCGTGTAGTAAAATTTATGCCGTTTACGACCTCTTCTTGCGGTAAGAAGGAAGAGGCTGTGGTGCTATTTGATCTCGCGCAAATTGTGATATGACTTTCTTCCCTAACATTTATATCCTATTGAAACATCTAGCAGTTCTTCATGTTTCTGTTGTCAGAGTGAAGAGATCTTTCTTCACTCTGAGAATATTGAAGACCTACTTAAGAAACAGCACATCCGAAATTAGCCTTAACGGACTAGCTTTAATTTCCATACAGAGGGATATTATTGTAGGTGACCAGGAAGTTATTGATTAATCCCTAAATACGCTAGAAACTTGGAGTTTCTTCTGTAATTTGAATGTTCTTATATATATATATATATATATATATATATATATATATATATATATATATATATATATATATATATATATATATATATATATATATATATAAGTATATATATATATATATATATATATATATATATATATATATATATATATATATATATAAAGTCTGTATTTCAATGAAATAGAAACAGCACACATACATTGATAGTACGCTCTAATTACTTATTTAATCAACTAGTAGTATTCAAAATTAAGAAAAGGCAAATTACATTTGACAAACAAGAGTTTGGCGGCATTGTCACCTTCCAGATGATTTCCGAGGGGATCATAAATTGAGCCAGCTGAACTAAATAATTGTTCACTGGGCACTGAACTCGGCGGCGCCGATAAATATGTGCGAACGATGGGAGAAAAAGTTTTATATTTAGTGTTAAGCCTCCACCACAATAAAGGGTCTTCATCTAATTTGAGTCGGTTTTTTTATTATATTCAGTGATGAGGGATTTCCATATGAGGATACTATTGTTGCTTTCAATTTCGGTTTCCTCTTCACCGTCACTGCTATTTGTCAGCATCTCAACCAGATTGGAATGCACACTTTGTGTTGATGATAAAATCTGGAAACTTGTGCGGGGTTCGTCATGCACTGGATTTGATTCTGCTCTGGCTTTTTTGGCAGCAGAAGCGCCAGAAGCTTCATAATCACCAACTCTATTAGCCACATTTGATTCAAGTATGGTAAGCAAACGTATTAGTTCGGACTGAACTTTTTCCTTATTATTTCACCAAAAAACTTTAATTTGTAACTTGGATCTAAATATGTAGCAAACATGAATATTGTATTGTTTTGAAGGTCACAAAATCTGGAATCGATGTCTTCAATTAGCTTTTGAATTATGCTCTGGAAATTCTGATTTGTGTCTGATTTTTCCTTTTCAGCTTGCAATGTACGTTTTAGTACATATATCAATAAAATTATTGATTGTATGGAAGTATTTGTATCACTCAAATTTTGTGTTATTTCTTCAAAGGGACTGAGTATTGTCACTAAATTATTAAGATACAACTCATCTGGAGAAATTTATGGGAAATGATTTTTGCTGGCATACAGACAAGAATATTTGATCTTTAACAGCCTCTCAATCATATGGAAAGAGCTGTCCCATCTTAAATTAAAAAAAAATCTAACTTTTTCTCCAGTTCTATACAAAGTCATTGAAAAACCTGAAAATATGGCGAATATACATGATACAATACAGATATATTTATTTATTTCATGTATTCAGGTGACAGAGAGTGTATGTCACTGTCTATGTCATAGACATACCCATACAGTGTACATTTTTTAATGGTGTATAAAAACATTAAAGAAATAATAATAATTTTAGGAAGGAAGATATTATTCTTACTGGAAAATGAATAACGTTCTGTAAAATCACAATAAATTGCTACATACCTGGTAACACAGTCCTGAATAACACGAAGTGCAGATTTATTAAGTTGCTCGGTTTGAATTTTAGTCAGCTCATCTTGAGCTATCTTCGAATGATTAAAATGTCCTAATATATTTTTGCATTTTGCGTTCAAGTCTTTCACTATAAGGGTTTCGAGCGCAGAACGAACACACAGTTGCAGTTGATGGACTGTGCAACTCACGTCAGGTATATCAGGCAAATGCATTGCCCTGATCATATTTGATCCACCATCTCTGATGAAGCAATGAAAGTTGCTCGTCTTGAATCTTCCACTCTAGCAGTGTAATTTTAAAATTGTCACAAATTATATTACTGGTATATCGGCCAAGAAGTGAGTAACATTTTGAAATAATTTTTATACCGGTATACCGGATTAACGTAAATACACCTCCGTTTTAACTCCGCATATATTTCACGGAGGCGGATGTACGATTTCCTGCGGAGCTTCCGCAGTAACGGAGGCGAACGCGAAGTTCCGTTACAATACAACCCTAATATATATATATTTATATATTAACAATTAATTATATTTCATTGATCAGTATGTTATTCATTTTTAAGCTTGTTCGGATTACTTACAATAAGCTTTCTTCAGTGATACTTCTCAAAAACTGATTGGCAACTACAGTGTTAAACAATGGAAATTACCAACAATAATTATCGTGTTATTAAGATGATAAGAATAAATGTATACTTTAAATGTTCTTTGGTTCTAGTTAGAGGTTAATCAGTTCTCGAAAAATTAAATAAATTCTACTCACTGAATATTTGACTAATGGTTCTAA
Organism: Henosepilachna vigintioctopunctata; assembly: GCA_030704895.1. Taxonomy (NCBI): domain Eukaryota; kingdom Metazoa; phylum Arthropoda; class Insecta; order Coleoptera; family Coccinellidae; genus Henosepilachna; species Henosepilachna vigintioctopunctata. The sequence goes on along the minus strand of JARQZJ010000071.1, from coordinate 2,193,414 downwards.
AACAACTATTATAAACTCAATTTTCTACGTAATCTAGTCAAATTGCCAATGAAAGTTTTCTAATTGAATAAAGTTTATAAAGGCACAAAAAGTTATTTTACCATGAAAATTAAAGCAATTAATAATAAATTGCCGAAGTTCACATAAACTGGTAAAAAAAACACTATTACTCACATTATTCCTATTAATATTTTGGAGATATGTTTCCGGTAAAAAAGATTTACACTGTTATAAAAAATTGGAAACAATAATTTCAGATACATATTCAAGTTCAATTAATTTTCCCTTTGATTCAGTTATAATTTTTTGGAGTTTGTTTACATAGATTAGAAACAACTGATTTCATTTATAAATTGTTTCTGCCAAAAAGGAAGAATGTTGCAATGCGCTTCCTACATAGTGTTTATTCTTTTCTCTATTCCAATAAATTTCCTTCAATCTTCGTGATACATAATTTACATATTGTTTCTCTGGGTTTTACTTGTTTAGACATAATAAGACAATAATTTGGCAAATATTCAAAACTATATTTAATGATACTTAATAATTTATGAATTTTAGAAATTATATATATATATATATATATATATATATATATATATATATATATATATATATATGTTTAATAATAGCAGATAAAGATCAAATTGATAATATACTAGAACGTTTCAATAGTTTTCATAATAAATTACAATTCACCCTTGAAGAAGAAAAAGATGAAAAATTAAATTTTCTTGATATAACAATTATAAGAAAAGATAACAAAATTTTTACAAGATGGTACAGAAAAGAAATAAATTCGCAACGAACCATAAATTATATAAGTAATCATCATTATTCCCAGAAGAAGGGTATAATAATTAATTTTATAGATAGATCACTAAAATTAACATCACCATGTTTACGACATGAAACACTTGAAGAAGTTCGTACTCTTCTCATGAAAAATAATTACCCATCAAATTTAATAAACAAAATCATGAAAAGCAGAATTCATAAATTATATAATACTTTAAATTCAAAAAGAAATGAATCTAACGAAAATAATTACATTCCCTTACCATATATTCCAAAACTAAGTACAAATATTGCTAAAATATTAAAACCTTATAATTTAAGAATAGCACATACTGCCAAAAATCAAATCAAAGAAATATATACAAAATTAAAAAGTAAAACTGTAATTCAGAGAAAAACTCATACAGTTTATAATATTCCGTGTAACAATTGCAATAAAAGCTATATCGGTCAAACAGCACAAAATCTCGAAGAAAGAATCAAAGCACATAAATACGCGAAAACTCAAATCACAGCCTTAAATAAACATAAAATAACAGAAAAACATGATTTTGATTACAAAAATACGAAAATTTTGGCAACTGAAAGAGACAAAAAATGTAGAGAAATTTTAGAAATGTTACACATTCGTAAAAATTTGAAAAACACAGTCAATGAAAGAACGGACATTAAACATCTAAATTCTATCTACAACAACTTAATAAACCTCACAAATAACACTCGCAAAATAAACACACAACAATCACAAAACATCACATCTCACAACTCATTCTTTCCAGATCTACCTTCAATTTCACACACATAAACGAACAATATACACATATATATATAGTAATAGTAAATACTGAGACTCTTAATCGAAATATTTCAAATAAAACTCTCAAGGAGCTGTCTACATAAATGTTGTCAGTAATGTATATATATATATATATATATTAAACTCTATTATTAACAATATCTTTATTTACAAAAGTAGCAATTTTTATGATTAAATACTAACAATATTAATAACTATAGTTAATTTTTTCCAATATATATAAATTTATAACATTACTATAAAAATGTTGAAAATTAACAGCTGCATGTTGTGAGCAGTACAAAATAATATTAAAATGAAATCGTATAGTACAAATTGTGTAATAGTTTAGTTTCAAGACTCAAAATCAGGTTTGTCAATAAAGAATTGAAAATAATATTTAACATATTTTGTTACACCTGAAATCCTACGATTTGATACTAACAAATACCAAATTTATTCAACAATACCTGAGTTATCCATTATGAAGAATAATTAATATTATCCATTGTCATACCTATACATATTATCAAAACAGCTCATTCAAAATTCTTTCAGTGATAATTATGCTCTCAACAGGTGAACCACAAAAATTCAATAAAACTTGATGTGTTACTCTGTCAAAGACAACCGAGAAATTTGCTGAATATGTGATTAGCATCTAGAAAATTAGTGTTGTATTGGATGAATGCCAATAATATTCATATGATTAGGAGTTGAATTGTTAAGAATGAAATATTTAATGGAGAGATGGCCAAATTCAATGATCTAAATTTCTGTCAATTCTAATTTTTTATTTACAAATTGAATAATACACAAATAGTTAATGACTAGTTTACTCTTCAGAACTCTGTACCAAACTGCATAAAAAGTTATTCTTGTGGAATATTTTATTTCAGGTATTTTCATTTTAATTAACATTTCATTAAATCTGACTATTAGAAAAATACTAATTATTAAGTCTCATAATTATAGGTTAAATGTTTTGAATGTCTTTGTATTCATAAGTCGTAACGCTACTCCCAAGAAATCAGTCACTTATATCAGCTAATATAGAAAGAAGGTAACAGGTATTTCCAGAGAGATTTGGTTCCTCTTTCTACTATTGGGGTAGCGGGCGGAATAGAATCACCATGTTCTTCTGATTCATTACTACTGTCCCTAATCTTGTTAGAAGGTACTTCTGGTTGAGGCGGTTTTGGTTGTTTTCTTGAACGATATCTTTTCTGGAAGTTATTTTGTGCTTCAGAAATTGTATTGTCTGTAATCAAGTCTTCTTCTGAGTCCAGAAAATAATATAAATAATCTTCAGACTGGTCCTCTTCACTGAATGTATTTTCTTTAAGTAAACAAATACATTTAACTCCTTGTTGTTTACAATAAGCTTTATATTTTTTAGCAGCATCTCTCAATCTTTCTAAAAAGTCTGGCAATGCTCTCATTGCTACCCAAGTAGTTACTTTTGATGGAATACTCACTCCGGGATTATCATAATAGGTCAGCACAAACTCAATCCCATTCTTATTCAGTTCTGTATATGGTTTAATGACCATGTAAGACCAGTAGTCTTTCACTCGAAATTTATCTGATTTATCAGGATAGTCAGGATGAGTTGTGCTCTTGTTTGCCAGAAGTATCGTTTTGGTGTTATAGTCAACCAAGTAACGCCTTAAGAACACATAGTCACGATTAGAGAACATCATCTGAAAAGAACATTATTTTTGACAATCTGTGAGGAAGACGTTTCAATAAAATTTTAATCTGGAAAATGGTGGTATAAAAGAAAATATTGCACTATGAAAACAAAATATATAAAAAATTCCATTATTTTTGTTCAAAGATGGAATTCATTATAACTAAGAAACTATAGTCCATTAATTAAATGACCCCTTTTCCTTCAATTTTCATGGAATGTTTCTTCATGGTGACTTTTGGAGTTAATCCCTCTCACGTGATATTTTTGTTGAATTAATTATGGAACTTTTCATTTTTGCATCATTATGAAAATTTCATTTTCAGCAGGGTACTACAAGCATTCATTCCATAATGTAATGAGATTGAATTTTTTAATTATTTCTAAACAATAAATATGAAAATGTTCTTAATAAATGAGGTTCAACTACTGAACCTTTGAACACCCATTTTGAGCCCATGTATTTAATGAATGCCCCTACTGAGTCATGATGAAACAATTTGCTTCATTTAATGTTAGCTTACATTCTGAAATTTTGAGGGAAGAGAACATATTATAGGTTTATGTAAGAGAACATATTATAGGCTTATTAAGTTAATTTTAAATCAATATCTGGATAAATATATCAAATGTATACTGACATACCTGCATCAGTGAGAAGTATAGGGTGAATTGAATATATTTCTTATTTTGTAATTGATGAATCAAAATAACATTGCCTGTCCCTTATAAAATCAAAATTTGAATATATACACATTTAACTATAGAGTTCTTCTACAAGAACATGAAGATTATTCTTTAGTTTTTCTGGTCCTTTAAAATACTAGATTAGTAATATTCTTGATCTATTCCAAAAATTCAGTTTCACACCTATTATTAATTATCAATATTGATAGTTTTTTATTGTGTATTTATTTGCAATAATCATGACAGTGGTTATTTTTTTTTAGTTGTTTCAGGTGAATTTTAATATAGATTTACTCATGATATAAGTGTAGGTCTCCAATTTGTACTTGTAGAGAAATGGATATTTAAATTTTTTTTTGTTAATTGAATTATTCTGATATTGTTTGATTTCAATGATATTTCTTTATGTGATATCCTATAGATGCTATATGCTTAACATTTTTAAATTTCGGAAGGTTAGATGACTATGCCTAGAAAATACCTATACTTATCTCAAATTTTTTAAAACAATGTCATTCCAGAGGTATTGATGATATGGAGTTACTTTTGATGCATTGTCTGACATTGCAGACTTTACATCAATCTTGAATATAAACCTAAAAATGAAAAATTTTGAAGCATTTTTGCCAATTTAATCAGAATTTAGAAACATTCTCAATGGAGGTTAATCTTTTCCAGCCATTAGCTTTAATGCATTATGGTAGGGAATTACATGTATTTAAAATTTATATTGGATTATAAAAAGCAATTATTAAATGAAGCACATTTGATTATACTCTTCATAATTTGAAAAAGAAGAAATTGTTCTAGGTTTACCTATAAAACTCTTGTATTCCTTAATCAATTGTAATTATTATTTTTTCTATAATAATTATTGAAACAATTATATAACAGTTGCAATAGTATGCTATTCAAGTGTACTCAAAATTGGTAACTTGTGGAAAATCATGGTGAAATTTGATCAATAGCTTTATTTGATAATTAATTTTGAAACAAACCAGTGCAAACTAATTTAATTTATACTTGAATATAAACTTAAATTCAAACATTTGAACTTTTTGTCGTTACAAACGACTTCTTCAGATGCTTACAGAATCTAATTCTGTGAGCATCTGAAGAAGTCGTTTGTAACGATGAAACGCGTCATGCTATGTAGTCAATAAAGTGTAAATCATAAGTTCAAGTGTTTGAATTTAGGTTTATATTCAATTATAATGGATTTACATCAAGTAAACGCCAACACTATTAAATATTTAATTTATACTTATGAAAGAACTGCTAGATAGAATGAATAAAATAAAATTTTTGAATGTCTTAAAATCAAATCTATAGTTTTATACAATCACTAGATGATGAAAACAATTAGATATTAACAATTATAAAATATTAAGGCAGTTTTCAGCAGATTCAGAAAACAGTAAATATGGGGAAAATATTTTGTAAATGGATGATTAAATAATCAAACATCAACCAAAAGGGCAAATTAGCTAATTTTTTATCAGCTTATCAAGTAGGGAAAAATATATTAAAATAAATAATCTGAATTCAATTATTGAATCAATTTAGATAATGAAGAAAAATTAAAATAATTGATAATTATATTTCTAATATACAATTACTTACCGGCCATAACATTTCCCAATAGATTATATCACTATTACTATCAGGATCTTTATCGACTACTTCTAGAACTATTGCAGTAGTATCCCAAATTCTTCTATAATTTGTATCAACCTGGACATTCAAAAATTCCTCAGCAGAAACATCATTGTATGATCCATATACTTTGTATTCATAATGTCCAGATTCATTTAATCGCCTCCAAACAACTAAATCTTTTTTCTCAATGAAAGTCTCCCAGTTATCATACTTCATAGGGGGTTCTGGTGATTTATAGTTATCGCAATGGCAAACATTTTCAGTATTCTCAGTAGGATGTTTCTTATGGCATCCTTGACAAAGTGTCTTTTCTCTAAGTGTATATACATAAGCTAAATCATTCAAATGATTTTTCATATCCTTTTCTGGTATTCTATACTTTTCCCATTCAAAAGCCAATAATGTTACCGATCCTAAAATTAAGTCTTTCCCTTTTCTTCTGCTACCGAATTTCATTCTAGAAAATAAATTTCTCACATTTTTTTCTTCGAACAACCTCGAGTACATATTGAACATTTTATAGCTTCTTTGTATTTTTTGTGCAGCAACACATTCACACTGTCGAGTCCACAAATTTATTAGATAATTCGAATGACACCTCTTGGTTGCTCGAGGAAACACCAAAAATTTATCCTTAAATAGTTGTGTTAATTTATACTGTTTCAAATAGGACTCCACTAGATTTCCGACATGCTTGAAATTCCTAAAATTATCAAATATATTTATTGTTCGTGATATATGAAAAGATTTCCATAAAGTGGTTGTTTTGTGGTAACAAATATCGGCACCAAATTTGAGGTTACCATTTAATATTGATACATTCGTAGGGTACATTGTACATAACAGAATTTTTAATTTATTTTCCCAGTTGAAAATAAATATTAGTTTACAATTAATTTCAACATATTACTTTTACTTAAAATTTGACACATATTCATAAATTTCAAAATTTTGAAAAATATCTTTATTCAACTATGATAACCTCAGGATAATTTTCCTGAATTCCACCATAGAGTATGTTATATTTTCTTTCTTTTCTAGGAAAATCATCCACGTTGGGCTTGAAAATTTTGTTACTTCGCTTAAATTCTTACAGTTATAAACAAAATAAATTAAATAAAATAGTATCGACTCTATATTAATATATAGATTTAGAATTTCAATTTAGTTTATAGAAATTAATATAACATTTCAATACTGAACTGTTATGATAATTTTTCACTTCAATATTAAATTTTGAAAACGATTTTTCAGCCAAAATAGTTTATCAAATGTTCAAAGAGATTGTTAGAAATTTAGAAATAATTATTGCTCATAAACAAAAGTATGCTATTGTGTCGACTGAATTGAGTTGTTTCTTTCGTTTCTTTCAGTATCACAAAAAAAATGGTCGTTCTCTACTGATAATTGAACATTAACCTTTTTGTTTTGTTGAGATTATTTAATATGTTTCACTAAATCTGAGGATAGAGATCATTCTTAGTTATTGAAAAATTGGGTGTTTTGGGCAGAAGAATCGTAATTGAATGAAATCTTAAAAAATTAAATTTTAATAATCCTTGTTTGTTGTCAAACATATATCGATATTATTATAGTAGTCGATCGACCATTATCTAGTTTGAAACTGAAGAGTTAATAAAATTTGTGACTCAGGTATATTTTCATCAGTGAAGGGGTTGCCCTATTTAGGAGATATTATGAAGCTCATATTAAATAGGTTTTTAAAATTTCACATTATTATCTATATTAGGTAGCTATGTTCTCTCAATATAAATCGACAACTCCTAATTTGGTATTGTTGCCGTTGCCGATATTGAGTAGCGTTCTAAAATTTGACACTTTTAACGATATCAAGTTGAGTTTTACAATCTAACATCGCCGTAGATAGTTAGGTCTCACATTTCTTTATATTAAGTACAGCTTTACAGGATATCGTTGTCAATGTTAAGTAGGGTTTTACAATTTGACACCTTTCTTAATTTTTGGCATTCACAGTTTGTTATCTTTTTCTATATTGAATAGGGATTTACAATCGTGTTTTCGTTGTCAATATTAAGTAAGGTTTGACAGTTACACGTCATTACAGCTTACACATATTAGGATTTAATCATATTTAATGATAAATTGGTATAAGTTATATGTATATAATTCAATATTTTCTTGGGATTATCTTTCTTTTGCTGTTTATTGATAGTTACAGTTATAATTATACCTAGGTAGTTGGAAGTTCATTGAATGAACCGTATATTTGGCGGAGGAGGTATATATTAATTATGAAGTACACTCGAATCCCAGGCTCGGTATGAATCTTAGTTTACGAGTGCAGTAGTTAAAGTTTACAAGCCTATATAAAAGAGTAGAAGGGGAAATTAAGAAATATAGCAAGATGAAAATACGCTAACAATGCAAGGAGCAAATGATTGTTATCTAACGAAAAGTTAGTGAGCAAACGAGTGTTCAAACAAAATCTGATATCGTAAATGTCAATTCAGGTGAGTTTCATTTGATATACAAATATTCATGTTCAAACAAATTGAAAATCATGTGATTTGGATTAGTTGTGGCTCGAAAAGGAGCTAATAAATCCAGAAAAGTGGCATCTGAAAAATTGTCAAGATATGGTCAGACATAAAAGTATATCCAAGAAACAGAATTGTTGATTAAGTTATAATTACCAAACATCAGGTTTTGTAATTGCAAATTCCAAAAGATGTCTGAATCTGGATCACCTATGCTTCTATATATTCTATATAATAGGTCAAAACTAAAATAAATATTAGTGACGTTTAGAAGTTTTCTGAAATATTTACGGTTTGACTTCGATCGAGTCTATCCAGAACGAGATATATTTCATGAGTTTTATTACCAAATTGAATGTTCCATTCCGTGAAACACGTAGCAAATACTTGGTAATTTTGTTTTTGTACAAAATGATTAGATTTTCTGTTGTTTCATTTTAAGTTTCTGTGATTCGACATTACCTAGTCGAACTACGAAAATTTTTTATCTACCTCTTCTTCGTACTGGCTTTTTCTACACTCCATTAAATTTTTGGTGACTTCGAGCCTTTTCATGACTTCATTGGCATATTTGCATGCGGGACTTGTTGATATCAGGCTAGCTCTTCTCTGACTTCTTTTCAGATAAAACATTATCTGCTTTTCATTTTAGCATTCATTTTCGTTTGCTATTTCTTCGTTGAGTTTATTTTTAAGTAAGATTGTACTTAGATTTACTTATATATTTGTACTTAGATTTGCAAAATTTATTTTATTTCCCAACCTGTAATTTGTAAGAGCTGTTGTGTGGTGTAATTCCAGATTAATTAATTAATGAATTAATAAACTGAAGTTGGATTCTATCAACTATTTGAAATAATCGAAGTTGAAAGGCCAAAGCTTCGAGAAGCGTTAGGTAAGATTAGCATGAACAGCAGATGTCAATCACTCGACAAGGAGTTATTGGAAGTTACAACCTGGTGATGAAAATATCAGATGGCGCATCCTCTACTGTTTAATGCGAGAGAAGCGACTACGGCGCAACTTGAAGTGTAGCTTTAACAGGCTCTTCCAAACCACCTCGCAAATTTACACAGACGCGTCTAAAGCTCAGTGCGGGAAGTCCAAGTTTTCCTTCAAAACCGCGATGCGTACACTTTTCGCGCCCTGAAAATAATCTCGAAAATATCGCAACTGATCATGTAAAGAATCCTTTACCGATTTAAAATGGGTCGCAAAGGTCCTCGTACACACACAGACATACCAACAGACTTGCACACGTGGGATATCGTTCACGAGTATATACTCGGTGCTGGTGCCCACGAACTCGATCTCAGAAAACCTCAAATTCGCCCGGCACTTCAAAACAGTTTCAGGTTCATAATATTCGCTTACTCCCTAATTGTTGTCATAGGAGTATTAGCGAATTTGGCCGTTTTTGTGCATATTATTAAGAACAAGTTGTATAAGAATGCGACGCACGCGTTCGTATTGAACAACGTTATAAGTGACTTGTTAAAATGCTTATTTGTGTTGCCGATTTCCGTGTTTGTTTTGATGGTGCAAAACTGGCTTCTTGGAGAACTGATGTGCTCTTTCCTTCCTATGATACAGGTGGGAAATATATTCTTTGTACATGAAGCACATGCTTAAAAAATATAACTTTTTTTATTTAAATTTCTCCATTAAAAAGATTTAACAAATTTACCAAAAACACTACTCAAAATAATATACAACAAACAATTATACTAACGATATGACATCGAAAGATTAAATCATTTAAAAGCATATTACCTATATAATTTATTTCAATTAATAGGTAGATAAAAATCCAATTATAAATAGAAAAATTTTCATAAATTCATTATTTGGTGTATCATGACTAATTTCAGAGGTTTCCTCTTGACGAAGAAGATTCTACTTCCGAAGCGAATGCTGAGCTATGTTCCGCTGATACATACATCTACATATATTTTATTTTGAATGTTTTTAGCAATAACAGGCTTCTTTTGATATGAAAAACTTTATTTTTATTAACGTTTCGTTGTATATCACAACTTTGTCGAAACTAATGAATAATTGAATTTATGAGTTACTATAGATATCAAAATGTCAAACTTATTTTTTAGAAAAATCAAACTAGTTTTTTTATATGTCTTATAAATCAATTTGAAAAAAATATATCTATATATATATATATATATATATATATATATATATATATATATATATATATATATATATATATATATATATATATATATATATATATATATATATATATATAGAAATTCACACAAGTTCTTGGTTTTTCTGGCTATGATTACTACGACTGTTATTGATATTATTTATTTTTTCTGAACGTTTCAGAGGTTTTCCCTCCTTCTTCAGCAGTATAAATCTAAGATGTCAAACAAAATGGAAAACAGAGACGTATATAATCATCTGTCAAATGAGACAAATTTAAAAATTACGAATTTTTACACGATAACTTAGAAAATAATTTTTCGGCGTCATGTCGAAATTCTCTCCAATTGAAGGTTAACTTTCTCTGAATATACCTGAAAAATGTTTTGATTTAATGAAAAATGTTTTGCCAAGTGTTTTGATTTAAAATTTACTATCATTTAACAAACATATGTTCAGAAAATTTTTGATTTTGCTGAAATATTTGCTTATGGCTTGATGACACACTGTTCGATATATTAAATATAAACCACTTTTATTAGTTTAACTAGTTTATATTGTTATATTATTGTTAATCAATTAGTTTATATTGTTTTCTTGACAATTGTTTCGGGGTGTTTCCACATTTTCAAGAGTTCAATTGTTTCAGTTTAACTTTTGAAAGTGAGGTGATACTCCGAAACAATTGTTGAAAATCACTATTATTTAATATTTTATAACTTTATATTCATCTGTGAAACTGAGGCAAGTGTTATTTAGTCGAAAAATTATGATATCTTCAGTTCAATAAAGCCAAGTTGATTCAATTTCAGCAGTATAATTCTCAAAGAAAAAGTAAATTGAAATTATTAAAATTTTTAAAAGGATTTTTCTGTATCATTAATTTACCAGGAAAACTTTTTTTCGTTAACATGATATATTTGAAAACAATGATCCGGTCGAATTAGCTCCGAAAATAGAGGCAAGGCTATTAATTCGCAACCAGCTAAAAATTGGCATGGATATTGGGGACCCTATTAAACACAATTCGTCAATTATCCTCATAAATCCAACGTGTGGAAAAAAAATTATTCGAGGTCAAATGTTGCAAAAATCGGTTTTTTGAGTTTTCCAGCTAAACGGTAAGTTTTATTATAAAAATAGGCGAGACAAAAATTCTCATCATGCAATTATCTATAAAAATTGTTTATACACTTTTTTCCTAAGAATCACCATTTTGGAGATATAGCGATGCAAAATGTTGAAAAAGTTGTGTTACTCATAATATGTATGTCAATTACCGTTTTAAACGTTACAGAACGATAATATAAGTGAAAATATTAGTTTTCGTGGCGTATACATACATATTATACAATTGTCTAAATTTGTATAAATGTATGTCTGAAAATATCTATGTAAAGCAAGCTGATAATGATGCTGATGTCATGATAGTTGAAACAGCAATAGAACAATTTACTTCCACAAATCCAACTATCGTTGTTGGCGAAGATGTTGATTTGTTGGTATTGCTCACTGCTCGAACGCCAACCGTTTAGGTTGGCGTTCTTGGTCTTGGTTAGCAGATAAACCAAGAGTTTATCTGCTTTTTCAAAATGCCAAAATCATATCTTATTTTTACATGCAGTAACTGGTTGCGATACGACATCAGTATTTTTCAGGAGAGGTAAAAGAACAGTTTTGAAATTGTTTGAGAGACAAGTTTCAGTTGATTCACGGAGCTCCAAAAAAAATTACGTGCTTAGATAAGTTTCGATACTTATCTTTTGCTAAAAATACGCATAAAAAAACAAGTACAATTAGCTTGTCTTCCTCCAACTTCTGCTTCTGCTCAGCAACATTTATTTCAGGTATATTATCAAGTTCAAGTATGGCTCGGTAATAAACTAAACCCAGAAGGCTGGGGTTGAAAGTTAATTGACAATATATTGGAACCAGTTAAAACTTTACTCCCTCCTGCACCGGAAAATCTCCTCAATTCAATTTTTTGCAATTGCAAAACGGGGTGTAATGCTAAATGTGGCTGTAAAAAAGTTGGGTTGTTTTGTTCATTAGCATGTATCAGTTGTCGAGGCCAATCGTGCTCCAATGTTCAATCGCCAGTAGAAGAGGATTCTTACGATATATGCGAGAAGACATCTGATGCATCGCTCTTTGAACAATTTATTTGTACCCAGCATGAAGAAGGAGAAGAAGAAGAACAAGACCGTATGGATTATGTTTCATTAGAAGAGTATCAATCAGACGAATAATTTTCTCAAGTTACTCATTACTAACACCGTTCTTGCCATTTCAATAGTACCATTTTCAATTTAATACAATAACTTTTATTGTATTAAATTGAAAATTGAAAAAACAATTGAAATCACGTAAAAAAAACATGCCATGTACACTACCTCACGGGTGGCGCGGAAACGTGTGCATATTATGAGTAACACAACTTTTTCAACATTTTGCATCGCTATATTTCCGAAATGATGATTCTTAGGAAAAAAACAATTTTTATAGATAATTGCATGATGAATAATTTTTGTCTCGCCAATTTTTATAATAAAACTTACCGTTTAGCTGGAAAACTCAAAAAACCGATTTTTGCAACATTTGACCTTGAATAAATTTTTTTCCACTCGTTGGATTTATGAGGATAATTGACGAATTGTGTGTAATAGGGTCCCCAATATTCATGCCAATTTTTAGCTGGGTGCGAATTAATGTATCCCTCAATGTCTATTTTGACCGGAGTACAATGCGCGCAGAACATATTGTTCAACATACCCAAAATAAAATTATTTTCTTTACTGCAGTTGGATTATAATAAATTTACTTTTAATGTACATACTCGTATGTAGCGTAGTATCGACAGAAACATAGAAGGGGATTAGTGTAAATTGACTTCATCTATAAGACAGCAAAAATATCAACAATAACATTTTCAATGGAAACAAATATTCAACGCTCTCTTGATTATCTTGCAAATCTGGTAGGTCTATAACTTCCTTCCAGCGTAAATAAAACATCAAAAAAGAAAAAGTTCAAAAACAAAATGATTTCTGAAAGAATAAAATATCAGAAAATGCTATAATTAATATGAATAATGTCAAATTAATGCAATTCTAATTCCAGTTATTATAGATTCACTGAGTTTTGTGAGAATTGAAACTTTTGATCAATCTAAATTTTCTTTGAATGCAAACCTTGTGTGAAGTGCACAGAACAATTCAATACTAAGAGAGAAAGCATGAAAATCTGTCACATATTCTGTTTTATATATTATTTCGAATTGAAAAGTTATAATCGTAGTGAATTGTCAAATAAACTTCATCATTATTAATGAAAACATGTTATTTCGGAAAATTTACTAAGAATATTACATATGTACCTATAATCTATACTTCCTTTAAATTTTTAATTATATTTATTATACTTTTTGTGTTATGTTCATAGTTATCTAAGTTGTATATCATGACAAAATTCTATCCTATTTGAGTATAAATTGAAAATATTTCTTGTATTAAGATAACGTTTGATTTATGTGCCAAATACAGTTACCAAGTAAGTACCTATAATAATTATCACGGAACTTCATCAATGAAAATCCTCCAAAAAGTCTGTTATTTCTCGGGACAAAGTTTTCAGATATAATAATGAAAATTACAGAGTTGGAGTAGATAGCTCTTCTATTTTTGTTTAATCAAATTATGAAGGTTTTATGAGCTTCGTCAGAAAAGTTGTAAACAGAATTATTAAGGCTGAAAAAAATCAACAGTTTAACTCGGCTTAATCATTTTGAAAAGGCGGATTGATTGAGATGGTAAATGTCATACTTATTCAATTCGCTTTTATTCTTTTCAGTTTTATTGGTATACGTATGGAAAAAATACTTCCAGTACAAAGTAAAAGTAGAGTTACAAAATAAGTTCAGTTTTGCAAAGAACTTCGAGTAAAATTTGAACGAATGACTTTCCAAACAAGCTTATAACGTGTTATTCACAAAATTCGTAGAGTAGAGTAGAACATTTTATGAGGGAACATTTAAGTTTCCAAAAATGCGGAATTTGAGTTGTCTTTCCGGAAGTTCCTACAATCCAGTATTGATATTATATATCCTGAAATATAAATATAATTTACATGAAAACATTCGAATAAAATATAATTTCCATAAAACTTCAACATTGTTTACTATCGAAAAAATACTTAATTTTAGCAATTTTGTGTTTTTTCAAATTTTACAACTGTACAACCAAATTGTGACTGAAAAAAGAACATGAAACTGCAAAGGAAGCGTTTTTCGTGCAAAATAGTGAACTAAACAATAATAAGAATAGTTCCGTAATAGAATATATAAATAGGGCTACATAAATAACTTATCTAATTTTAAGAGCAGCAGCTCAAAAAATTTCATAAAATACAACCTGTACTTATGAAATATATCTTATTTTCAAACTTGAACACATACATTTCACAAACAAAACATCTACAAATAAAAATCATATGTTGTTTATGAAATTCCTTGTCAAAATTATTCACAGATATTGTGATATTATTCCACATTTATTATGAAGTTCTAACAAATTTATATCTAGATATTTTTCTAGTGAAAATAAAAAAACACAAATTTCAAATGTGTTAAAACAAAATTATATAATTTGTTATCATAATTATCTGTTCATAACGAAATATAATAATTTTTCATTCATGTCAGTATAACGTTTTGTATTAGCAACGGCGAAGCCGACCTGAACAGCTCAGCAACTCTTCAATTTATGAAGTCTATATATATATATATATATATATATATATATATATATATATATATATATATATATATATATATATATATATAAGAAAAAGAACACTAGAACATTCATTTGAAAAACCGAAATCAATCAAGAGAATGTTATAGTAGAGCTAGATACCTATTTGAACGTGTACGATGTGATGTCTCCATTATCCTTCAAGGGATAAATATTAGAGAAATATTGAAATCGATGCCACACCTGATGGAAGTGCGAGACATCACATCGTACACGTTCACATATCTAGCTCTGCTATAACATTCTCTTGATTGATTTCAATTTTTCGAATGAATGTTCTAGTGTTCATTTTCTTAAATATTTCATTCAGTGCCATAAGCACAAATAATTTCATTTCCTTATATATATATATATATATATATATATATATATATATATATATATATATATATATATATATATTTATTTGGAGTGAAGTTTTATTTACAGATTAAATTAACATGTTATAAAGTGATGAAATTGGACGTTTCAGTGGTACACCCACATTCTTCAGCATTTGATATATAAAAAGAAATAACATAAAGTATATGGGTATCTAGGTACGAATTCATATAGTTGATTGGTAAATGTCAACAATATGATAGAATATGTAGTATATTAAGATGAATTTAAACATATCGATCATTTGACAGTATTTATCAATCATAAATTTTACTTCAACTTGTTAAATATACATAAAATCAAATTTGTATTTGAATTCCTTTCAACAATATTCACTTCTATATTTACTTTTGAACTTCTCAATTTCCGATTGAAAATTTGACGAAATAATGAGAATTAAATGGTATATAGAGTTCAATTCAGTCTTCAAGACCTATAGCTCGATAATTATCATTATATATATATATATATATATATATATATATATATATATATATATATATATATAATATAATCAAAAGACAAATACGATATCGGAAAAAATCCGAAAACGACGAGCAAGTTCCATGCACATGTCTACAGAATGAAACAGTGCAGAATACCGAATGTCCATATAATTATGAAGGGTAAATGCGGAGTAGAGTGGCTAAAAGAGGTCCAGAAAGATCTACAACAGATCAATATAAAAAATCTCGAAGATCGCACTGAATGTCGCTATAAAACCGCACATGTGAAGTTTGAGCATAAATTAAATCGTCAACCTGAAATAAAATGTACAGCTGAACGAAAGAAAGATAAATTCAGAGAGTATGAAACGTTCTTGGGAGGCAAAAAAGATGAAGCAAAAGTCCTAATAATTGCAAATTAAATCGCTCTCCTCATGGGGAATGGGGAACAATCGTAATAATAATAATAATAATAATAATATATATATATATATATATATATATATATATATATATATATATATATATATATATATATATATATATATATATATATATATATATATATATATATATATATATATATATATATATATATATATATATATATATATATATATATAAGAAATGAAAATGAAATTTTGTGCTTATGGCACTGAATGAAATATTCAAGGAAATGGACACTAGAACATTCATTTGAAAAATTCAAATTAACCAAGAGAATGTTATAGTAGGGCTAGATATGTGAAAGTGTACGTGTGATGTCTCCATTATCCTTCAAGGGATAAATGTTAGAGAAATATTATTGAAATCGATGCCACACTTTTGACTTCAAATTGAACAATAATCGATTATTGGTTAATTTAAATTTTTCAAATGAATGTTCTAGTATTCATTTTCTTATATATATATATATATATATATATATATATATATATATATATATATATATATATATATATATATATATATATATATATAATAATAATAATAATATATATATATTTATTGTGAAAAAAGAACTACAATCTTTCTAACAAATAATCAAACAAAAAACAAAAATTATTCTATTCACAATAAATAAGATCGTATTCAGTTAAAACTGATCTTCCATACGACCTTCTTACCACAATCTTAATCAGAAAAAGGAGAAGTTCCATTAATCTGACATGCTATCTTGCCGCAACAAAAAGGAAGAAACCAAAACAGAAAATCAACAAAAAATTATCGCCACCGTGCTTTACTCGCCAGACCTATTGGCTATGAGACAAATAGCTCCTCAATTCCGCAGCAAATCTTACTAAAGATAAACTCACTTTAAATTTTTGAAGCAAAACATTCATAGTCCTGCATATGTCGTATGTAAAACTCTTCTGAAAAATGGCAGTACGGTGTTGTGGGGGGTGAGCAGTCCTCTGCTTCTTACATTCAACGTATGCACATCCGAACGGAATCTGATTTTATTATAAAGATACGGAGGTGTCTTATACTTTATAATTTTGAAATACAACATCGCCGAATGTAGCCTACGCCGATTCTCCATGGTGAGCCATCGAGATACCCGCAGTTTATACGTCACTCTGTCAAATTTGCGTATACCCCAAATGAACCTCAAACAGCTACGCTGGATCATCTCAACACGTTTAGCATCGAACCTTGTCAAAAATCGACCATAAACAACATCGCAGTAATTGAAATGGGACAGAACCCATGCATCACAAATAGTTTGTTTCAAACTCTGTGGCAATATGTGTCTATGTGGAAACAACATTTTCAATTTAACAAAGGCAGCCTTCAAACATTTATTTATATGGTCGCTAAACTTGAGTTTATTATCCATAATCAAGCCCAAATTTTTGACACTTCTTACTGGTGTTAAAACATCATTACCTATACTGATTTCTAGCTGTGTATGACACGTCGTATCATTGAAAATGATCAATTTGGTTTTACCAGCATTTATATTGAATCCGTGCTTCCTGGAATTAGACAGAATAATTTGTATATCAGAATTAATTCTTCGTGAAGCCAACTCAGACTCCTTAACTAGAAACGAATGATACAACTGTACATCGTCAGCATACATGTGACACCTAGATGTTGTTACACCCTCTATCAGAGAACTCGTATATATGCTGAAGAGAAGTGGTCCCAATATAGAACCCTGAGGAACACCACGATTTATTCCTTTCACCTGGGACTTTCCAATTGAAGTCTGCACATATTGTCTTCTTCTCAGCAGATAAGACGATACACAATTAATAGCGCCGTTGGAGAATCCACAGTAATGCAGGATGGCCGTCATCAGCTGATGAACAATCATATCAAAGGCTCGGGAATAATGAATCAAAATCAAAGCTGTGGCATATCCCTTATCAATTGCTCTAACTATATCATCAGTGATGTCGAGTAGTGCAGTAGCACACCCACAGCCCTTTCTGAAACCTGACTGATTTACAGGTAAAATACTGTATCTCTCCAAATGAACCTGTATCTGATCGAACATTATTTTCTCCATAACCTTAGATAGTGTGGGCAATATACTTATTCCACGTAGTTCACTGAACAGCGTTATACCCGCCGACTTCGGTAAAGGCACAACTCTGCTGGTTTTCCAGATTTCTGGATAAATGGAACCTGTAAGGCATGTATTTATGATATGCGCAACATACGGCAAGATATAAGGACAACACAACAATAACATGGTGATCGAAATATCATCCACCCCAACAGCATTCGATCTTATTGACAATAATTCTGAAATATCACATCTTCATCCACGCATTCAAACTTAAACAACACTTTGAAGTCAGTCTTCAAGTTAGTCTGATAAAACCGAAAGAGATAGATGGCCGGATCGAAATCACCATGGTCACCCTGGGTTGCCGCCAAATAATCATTTATTTCATCAGGTTTATTGAGTTCGCCTGGCAAATCCAGATTCTTCTTCCAACGTATCTGCAGCTCATTCAAAGATTTCCACATCAATTTGGAGTCCTTTTTGTCAATTATATGTTGCAGGTATTGCCTTTTTTCAGCCTTCACAGCTGAATTTATTTAAATTTCTGATAGACTTATAAAAATTCCAATCAGCTTGCCTCTTAGATATTTTAAATTTCTTCAGAGCCCGGTCACGTCGTGTCACCATTTCTCTTATAGTATCGGTCAACCAAGGCTGATATTTTCGTCCCAACACAACTGTTTTCAGGGGTGCATGAGTATCAAATAGGGCTAAAATGAATTCATTAAATAGTGTAACCTTATGATCAATATCAGTTATATAGAAAATACGCTGGAAAGGTGTAAGCTTCAAGTGATCATCAAATAGACCACGATCAATACGTTTGAAATTCCTCAAGGTTAAAGTCTCTGGAATTCCCTTAACACCATCCTCTCCACATATACTGCAAGATACTGCAAAATGATCAAATTTATTTACATCATCACTGATGTCGAAAACTTCTACTGAGCTGGATACCAAACCATCAGATAACAACACAACATCTAGCAACGATGCGCGTGTCTCCGTGACTCTAGTTGGCTCACCAACAACCTGCCTGAGACCCAATGACTCAACAATGTTGCCAAAATTAACCTGCGAACTGCCATCCGTATCCAGCATATCCACATTTAGATCACCAACGCATACAACCCTATCACAGTTCTCACACACTACCCTAACGACGTCCTGAAAACTCTCAATAAACTCTAAAAAATTCCCACGAGGCTCTCTGTATAAAACTCCAATTGCTACCTTTTGCTTTTTCAATACTAATTTAATCCACACTTGTTCCATAGAGTTAACTCTTTCGAAATTCATAACCTCAAACTTGAATCTAGAGTGCACATACAAGCACACCCCACCCTCTCTGGACCCACAATCTGTTCTAATCAACCCATATCCAGGTACATCCACATCACTATCACGAATCAAGTGGGTGAACCACGTTTCCGTTACTGCCACAACATCATACGATTTAGAAATAATTAGGTCTCTAACTCTACTGAAATGCGGAACCAAGGATCTGGCATTTATGAGAGAAATAAGCATCATATAGTAAAAACAGTAAGAAAAATTAGTCTTATATTAGAAATAGCCAACACGTCATCAAGATCAAGCTCCACCAATTCATTTCAGAATATTTCTTCATCAAACTGAAAAAAACTGGATTGAGAGTGAAAATGTTCACAATTTAAATCAAAAACAATAGAAATAATCAGTCCCGAGAAAAAAAAATTACTAATAAATTTATATTCTCTATAGATAAATTCAAACTGTGGTGAACAAGTGATCTGAAGAAAATTCAGCAAGGCGCAAAAATTCATACAATCTTCCAAAAAATGAAAGAACTATATCAAAAAGCAACAAACTAAGCAATCAGTTCCAAAAAAAAATTAATAAAAAATACCTTATTAAGTATAAAAATTAATTATATATCAATAATCAATTTAATATATTTAGCTTAGCTGAAACAAAATCGAGATCTAAGTAGCACTCTACCCCTCGGCCAACCAGACATCCAATTCACTGCTATCTCGCACCTCCTTCTTAACATTACCAATCCTACAGTAGACTTTGCCTCCCATACTCCAGCCATTGTTTTTTCCGGCTTTGTCCCAAACCGATTTGAGCAGGTTATATCGGGCCTTCGTAAGATCCTCGTTTACAAACATTTTACTTCGCCCTAATTTTTTTCTATTTCTTAGTATTAATTCAGGATACTTTCGATTACTGAATTCCACAATCAAGGGCCTAGAAATGTCATTTTTTTCAGTAAAATTTCCGGTAAACTTCATACGAACACCTCTCCAATCCATGATCACCCACATCAAGACCAATTTCTCGTTTCAGTACATCATTGACCAGTTGTGCCACATCCTCGTTATCATTCTCGGGAATTCCGTACAACCTAAGTGTTTTCTCTTTAGTTTTTTGTTCCAGTGAATCAGCTTGTTCCTTCAACTTCTTATTCTCCTTCCTCAGTACACCCATATCTGATTGCAGCTGTTCTATCTTTTCTTCTAACTTACGAAGTTTATCTTCCAAAGTCTTCGAAACACGTTCTGCAATTTTATCTGCAATCGTGTCAAGAAAATGAGACTCCCCAAGATAAGTTTTTACAGCCGAATTGATATCATCCACTTGTTGCCTTGTCAATCCCATGTCTACTTAAGATTACGAAAATTGATATTATCCACTTTCAAATGTACTAATCACAAATCCTCAATTTAACAAACTGAACACTAGAAACGTGCCGAACTATCATACAAAATTTCACAAAAATATATGGTGCGCAAATATAACTTTTCAAAGACTTAGCACGAGAGGCGGAGAAACACGTCCTACTCTCGCGGCATATATCTATATATATATATATATATAGTTATGTGAACTTAGAACAATGCCTTCCTTTTAGTGAATAACGTCACTATATACGAATGCTGACTAACCAACTTTAGTTTATATAAACTCGGACTTGCCTTAGAATCTTCAATATATTAACGTTAGTGAGTACGATAGTATGTATAAAGCTACTTGTAATCTTAACTTGTGAATAAAAATTGTTTTTTTAAAAAGTAATTCTTCGTGTTGAAAACCAAAATTGGCGACGAGGATGGGATTGCTGCATTAAACGCTTCCGAATCAAGAGATTGGCAAACAGGATAATTCTTCCGAATCAGAGTAAGAAGAGTAATCAATGCGTTAACTCAAACCGTACGAAGATTTTTTAGGTGAATATTAATTCTCAAGCACAATCCGAACCACACAAGCTCAGTCGTGTCTCACAGATGATTGCGAATTTGGTAGTACCAGTCCGGAGCTCGATTGACCATTGAAGAATTCAAACAGAGTGCAAAGCAAGGGTAGCGCCGACGACTCCACTTTGAGAAAACAAATCACAGTAAGTTGCAAGTGTTAATTATATTCCTGTTTTTTCCACGGTTTCAGCCAAAAACCTAAACTCCCTATAATTTATCATTATAGTAGGTTGATATATATTAAGCGAAGATTGGAAATAGTGAATACACATTTCTCAATAAAATTAACAAAGAAAAATATTTATGATAAATTCGCTCATAGACTCAATTGAAAAACTGAACTTAAATAAAGAAGAAAAGTCAGAAAAAACAAAAGTCATGGCGGAAAATAATTCAAGAATTGCCCGTGAATTTGGAGCATTATTACCGAAATTCTCAGGGATACAAGCAGAATTAAACTCATTTTTAAGCGCTTGTGAAGAGTATATCGCACAATTCGCGAATACAGAACAAATAGTAAAAACATACTGTATAGCAGTTGTTAAAAGCAAATTAATTGAAAAGGCAAACGCCGAATATCGTTCTTCTAACGTACCAAATACGTGGAACGCATTCAAGAATTTCTTATTACAGAAATTTGGAGATCATGCCAATTTGGATGTTCTCAAAAATCAGTTACAATTCTTGAGGAAGAAACCTAATCAAGATATTACCGATTTCATTGAAGAAATCAAAGCTTATAAAATTAGAATTAATTATAGAATAGACGCAGAACCGACGTTAGACGCCGCATTAAAATTGTTACATAAACAATTAACTTCCGACCTAGCTAAAAATGTATTAATTAGCAATGTGTCGATCGATTTACAAACTGCTCTTTTAACAACACCGAATATCACATTTGATTTAGCAGTACAAACCGTAGAGAATTATATCTGTCAAAAATCCCAATTAGACCTTATGAGATCTTGGAGACAACCATACCAAATGAAAACGTTTCCTTCTCAATCAATAAATGTAAAACCACAAATTAATAATGTACCTAGACATTATCCGACGAATAAAGAAGTTTTTGGTAGAAGTAATACTTACGAATCTCAAAAAAGTAACGTATTTAAACCCAATAAAAACTTTGTACCTAAATATAGACAAACACCTATGTCTACGACAACCGCGAATCCAATAATTCAAAGAAGACAAATACAAAATCATAATCAAACACCACAAAGAACTTTCTTTGATAATAATTCGAGAAGTTTTAATCACTTCCAAAATCATAAACAGATATCACCCAATTATATATCTGAAGAATTAACGAATTTAGACGCAAAAAATAATGACAATGATCAATTTGATGAAAATTTTGAATTCGAAGAAGATCCAAATATAATTGAAGAAAATGAAAATATTGTTGATGAAAATTTTCAGATAACTGCCTCAGAAACCACATTGACTTAAATTCTTTAAACAACAAAATTAGGAAAAATCATTTACCTTTCATTGAAATTAATTATCCAAAATGTAAATTATTACTTGATAGTGGATGCACCGTTTGTTTAATAGATCCAAAAATTGCGTATAATAATATTCCACATTTGATTTATTCAGAGGACACAGATTTGATAACTCCTCATGGACATGATATTAGTCACGAAAAAGTTGCTTTTCCATTAAATTCTTTTGGATTACAAAAAGAATATCCATTTGTTTTATATAAATTCCATACTCAATATGAAGGAATTGTAGGATTTGAATTTCTTAAGCAGAATAATTTTACAATTGATTTGAAAAATAATTTATTAATAGGTGAAAATTGTAAAATCCCTATTCATTTTCAAAAAGTTATTCCGAGAAGATTATCTTATCCTGTAGATTTGAACCATTTACCTATGAAAATTCAGAATCAATTTATTAAAATTTTCAACAATACTGAAAAAGCATTGCAATTATCAGACAAGGATAACAACGCAGATTATTTATCTAGGCTAAAAATAAATACTGATGAATCGCAGAATGATACTCATTGCGACTTAAAAAAGGAAATAGATAAGAATACTGCATTGAATGAATCAAAAGATATCAACATCTTAGAAGACGATATCGATTCTTTATTTCCTAACGTAACTGCAGACGAACTAGAATTAACAAACAATGAATTAGATGACATCATGAAAATCCTTGAAGATGATGAAGCGCAAAATGAAACAATACATAGTAGTATTGAAAATCCTATATTAGAATTGCCCTTCAAGGAACGACCATTGAATCATTATAAAAATCAAATTATATTTGTCAACACCTCCAAAACCTATTTCGTACATAAAGCGAAAATATTTAGAAATCGTAACAGACTCACAGTTTCAATAAGTGATACAAATGACTTTATAACATTTATTAAGGAATACTTACAACCTGGAAAATCATATTGTTTATTTTTTAAACATGACGAATTGAAAATACCTTTTATTAATATACTTCAAAGCAATTTTAAAGCTAAATCGTTTGATTTAAAAATAACGAATGTTTTCCTAGAAGATATTGAAACAGATTGTGATCAATTGGAAAAAGTCAAACTATATCATGAAGAAAAATCCGGACATAGAGGAATGAAAGAACCATACAAGAAGATACCTATAAACATAATAAGTGATATAACGATAAGAAACCCTCAAACTAAACACGTATATCACAGAAATAGGATCAAACAGAGAAAACATTAACTAGTTTCTTTGTTTTCAGATGAACTCCATATCCTTCATCTTTCTAATCATACTAACTAAAAGTTAGTCATTTTCCGTTCAAGAAATCGAGAATAACTTGTTGCCTATCCATTTAGGAAAGATCTATATTGCAGATCATGCAAAATATCTATTATTTCACTATAACATTCCTGGAATACCCGAATTAATACAACTTCAGAAAAATATTATTAAAGAATGTGTGAATACTACGTATACTATCCCTGTGTATCATTATTTGATTATGGCTAATTCTTCAATACATAGAAATGAAGAAACTTTTAATAACATAATTACTCAGAAAATAAGAAAACGAAAAGGCCTATTAAATATTGGAGGTTCCATTTCAAAATTTTTGTTTGGTACCTTAGATGCAGACGACGAAATTTTATATGAAAAATATTTCGAAAGTATTAGAAAAAATGAAGATATCCTTAAAGTAAATCAACAAAAAAATATTAAATATCATATCTAATACTCAGGCGAAGTACACGAATACAATAAATTTGCTTATAGCAAAGGCTAAACAGTTGGAGATATCTACTCAATTAAGTTTTAAATTAAATTTAATAATTCTCCATTCTCACGAGATTGCAATAATATTATCCGAAATTGAAAACGCAATTAGTTTTGCACGGTTACATCTTTTACATGAAAATATTTTACCATTAAATAAATTCAATGAATTAATACAAAAAGAAAAAATGCTACCTTTTACTCATCTGACAGACTACTACGCTGTTTGTACAACAAGAGCATTTATTAAAGATTTCAATATTTTATTTAGCATAACCGTTCCAATCTTCGGTAATATTCAATATGACCTATTTAAATTGTATAATTTACCGTACCAAAATTCCAAAATACCTAACCTATTATCCTATGGATTAACACGCAACGACAAAATCGTCTGGACAACCGAAATAATTCAACAAGTTGAAGATTTCTATCTAAGTAAACAAGATTATCTCAGAAAACCACCTGAATGTATCCAAATGGTCCTGTAGCACCTGAAAGAAAAATGTAATCGAAGTTTTGTGGAATCACAAAAAGATTTATTCCAACTAGAAAATGGAAAAATAATTTCGATTAATAATGAAATAATACGTGAAGAATGTCAGACGGGCTCCTTCTCTCATAAGATTCCCAAAGTATCTTTAATAACTTCTGAATGCATTGTTACCAATGAACTGAAGAGAATACACCCTCAGAAGATTTTCAACAAATATGGTCAAGTGGATCTTACACCCTTAGAAATGAATTGGACGAATATCAAAGATTCCAATTACTTAGAAGAAGAAGCCATTCCCAAACTAGAAGACTTGTATCAATGGGCCCCGCACCCAACCAACTTTAGTTTATATAAACTTGGACTTGCCTTAGAATCTTCAATATATTAACGTTAGTGAGTACGATAGTATGTATAAAGCTACTTGTAATCTTAACTTGTGAATAAAAATTGTTTTTTTAAAAAGTAATTCTTCGTGTTGAAAACCAAAATTATATATATATATATATATATATATATATATATATATATATATATATATATATATATATATATATATATATATATGATATATAATATATATTTGAAAAATAAATTAATCAATATAATGTTATAGTAGAGCTATAATATATCAATAATAATTATATATATATATATATATATATATATATATATATATATATATATATATATATATATATATATATATATATATATATATATATATATATATATATATATATGGCAGATTCTCAAATAAAATCGAAATTGATGTGTCCTTGCTGATTTCTATAAAATGGGATCGAAAGTTAAAATTAAGAATATTCTCTCGTGAAACTTCATCACAAAGTGCACTAAATTATGAATTAATTTTGTTTACATTGTTATAAATGAAAAACATATTCTTAAATATACACCTCAAAAATCATTCCCTCTTTGTGTCTCAACTACCGAACTTCAAAACATTTTCAAATATTTTAGGTAGCTTTTCTGAAACAAAATTGAGTAGTTTATTTTTTTTCATTTATAATAATATTATCTCTTTAAAAATGCATATTTGTTAGTAAAAAACACTAAGAGAGAAACACAAATTACATTTTTTGATGTGTCCTTTAAAGGCGAATCATTCCCTCATAGTTTTTATGACAGTGACATAAGAGCTAAATTTTAAATCAAACTGAATTGAATTACAAGAGTCACCTAAAAGCAATTAATGCCGAACGGTTTGCAGAGTTTGAGAAGTTAAATGATGCTGCCAAGCTAATATTATTAAACTAAGTATTAAAGTACAAATTTAATGAAA
Organism: Henosepilachna vigintioctopunctata; assembly: GCA_030704895.1. Classification (NCBI taxonomy): domain Eukaryota; kingdom Metazoa; phylum Arthropoda; class Insecta; order Coleoptera; family Coccinellidae; genus Henosepilachna; species Henosepilachna vigintioctopunctata. The sequence goes on along the minus strand of JARQZJ010000071.1, from coordinate 2,166,648 downwards.
AAAATTAAAATGCGAAATTGTGATTTTTTTTCATAGTGTTAACGCTTCCGTTTCCATTTCCGCTTCCGCTTCTGTTAAGATTTACTTTTGACATCTGTTTCCGTTTCTGCTTCCGTTATGCCAGTTCCGTTGCAACACTAATATATATATATATATATATATATATATATATATATATATATATATTTATATATATACATATTTATGAAATCTAGCACTATAACTTGAACATGAAATGAAGCATACCAGAAAAAATTATGATCTAAAAAAATATTTCATCACTTTAATATCCAGTTACAGATTTCTTGTTTATCTATGGTTTTCTTTCTTAATACCTAATGTGGAGTACTATCTATTGTAGTACTCTTCCATTTTATTATTCAGTATCATCTGAATACTCCGAAATTCTTGGACCGTATTTCCTCCAATGCAGTCCAATTTCGTATCACAGCAAGTTATTTTTTGTCTTCCTTCGAGAGTCATTCGTTCACACAAAAATAGCACCTTTGTGTTCCCATGAGCGCTTGTCTGATACACGGCAAATCAATAAATTGGAAAATAGAAAACAGCGATGTGAAGTCTTAGCAATTAGACCTTCACATGTGAGAGGTTCCTCGAAGGCTGATTGCTTTGTTGATTAAGAGAGTTTGTCAACTCGGATAGGAAATGGAATACTTGTTGAACGTAAAATAAACTTGTTTTCTTTATTAGATATATTCTAGAGAATATTATGTTTTCCAATTAGTTGAAAAGAGTAACCAATCAGGTAAATAAACAGATTACTTGATTCCATTACGAAGTAAACCTCTTGGAATTTTTTCAGGAACTTTAGACTCCATCAGAATGAAATAAAAATATTGATGGAAATATTTGGTGACAATACACTATGTATCTTTCAATGATATCAAATACATGCCATCGTTTAATTATTAGCCATTTCGAAAATTCCCAATGAATCAAAAACGCCAACGATTTTTTAAAATTGAACTGATCTGATTATAGTTAATCATGGCTAAAGTGTGCATATTGAATGATAAAAAACGAAGCAAGATGTCACAGAAAATCACTTGAGAGAAGACTTGATCTCCCCAGATTGCGAGAATGGGTTTGGCTTCAATGACGGAAGTTATGGCCCTCATAAAATCTAGATACTCAACAAATTTGAACAGCAATACAAGATCACGGCGTAGAAATGAATAAATAGAAAATATTGGGGTATATACTGCGTAAAAAGTGAAAGTTTACAACTTCTTCATAACTACTGACTCTCGTCAGAACTCATAATTATGATAGTGTAAAATTAGAGATGCAATATAACAAGTAGACAATATTACCTGAAGAGAGCTGGCTTATAAATTTGTCTTCTCCCATAAACCTTCGCCTCAAAGCAATATATATATATATATATATATATATATATATATATATATATATATATATATATATATATATATATATATATATTTTATTTTATTAAATACTGAGACTCTTACGAAATATCGAAATATTTCAAATAAAATTCTCAGGGAGCTGTCTACACAATTGTTGTCAACGAGAACGAACCCATCACTTTCAAGAGTGAATATTAAGAGCGTTTCGAGAAGTTCATCGATCTTGTTGAATGATAATAGGATACAATTGTTTCATCATTATTATGAATCATCAGTCCATATTTAATCAATCAATCAAGAATCGATGACTTTCAAAACGAACATAGGTCCTATACCAAATTGAGGACAATTTTTCCGAATGAAATATTCACGTAGGCTCCCTCTATCGGAGAAAAGACGTATAAAAACTCCCTTCCGTTCAAGATTCCTATTCATGACAACAAGAGCGAGAGTAGAAGGCTTTGAAGATATTTCATTAGCACTACAGAAAATTGTCCGCAATGTGTACGAATGATCCCATGCCTAAACGCTCCAGATCACGCAAAAATGTAGCTAGTTTCAAGATTATATATATATATATATATATATATATATATATATATATATATATATATATATATATATATATATATATATATATATATATATATATATATATATATATATATATATATATATATATATATATAGTTTCAAGATTCACAGGTCATTCAATACTAGTAAATACTGAGATTCTTAATCGAAATATTTCAGATAAAACTCTCAGGAAGCTGTCTACGAACCTATCACTTTCGAGAGTGAATATTAAGAGCATTTCGGAAAATTCATCGATCTTGTTGAATGATAATAGGATACAATTGTTTCATCATTATTAGGAATCATCAGTCCATATTCAATCTATCAATCAAGAATCGATGACTTTCAAACGAACATAGGTCCTATACCAAATTGAGGGGAATTTTTCCAAGTGAAATATTCACGTAGGCTCCGTCTATCGGAGAAAAGACGTATAAATTCTCCCTAGCGTTCAAGATTCCTACTCATGACAACAGTAGCGCGAGTGAGAGGCTTTGTAGATATTTCATTCGAACAATACAGAATTGAGGATAATTTTTCAGTGTTTAACTGGGATTGCAGTCCAGGACAGGAAAATGAATTGTACAGTATTGACAGTTTATCTAACAAGGTTCTATTGAAAATTATTCTTACAATTACTGTTAAGTCAATCCGAAGGTTTTTTGAATTTTAAAATAAAGTATTCTCGAATGCATTGGATTTAAATATTACCGAATTTCACGTGTAGATAGTATCGTAGAGGTTGGCATTTGTAAGTCCTTGGTTTTAAAATAAAAAAAGTACCTTCAAAATAACTTCATAGTGATTGTAATATATATATATATATATATATATATATATATATATATATATATATTACAACATAACAACGAATATTCTCTTTGATCTTTTCATTTTGACGAGGACCGGAATTTCTTCCATACGCCTCTTCATCTCGATTTTCCCTTTTTTCTACAGCGTTTGGGAAAGTTTTAACTTTAGCTTTCAGTTATTCTTTTTACTTCGTCGTTTTCGTGTTTTTCCATTTTTTCTACCATGTTTTTCGTTAGTTTGTTGATCTTTTCTTCTAGGGTTTCTATTTTGATTTCGTGTCTTATTTGTTCATTTGTTATGTACCAGGGGGCTCCTATTGCCGTCCTGATTATTCTATTCATTGTTCCTTGCAGTCCTTTTTTCTTGTAATTGTCGTTAGTGTGCCATATTTCCCCTGCGTATGATATTGCAGGAGTAATTATGGCATTTATTATCAGTTTTTTATTCTCCATTGATAAATTACTTTCGCCGTGCAACAGGGGGTATAGTTGTCCCTGTAGCATTCTGGCCTTTTTCTATTTTCTTCTATTTGTCTATTAAAGTTCAGGTGCTCGTCTAGTATTACACCTAAATACTTTGCTTCTTTTTGCCATTTTATTTGTTGCTCTTCTACCTCTATCATTTCTGGTAGCTTTGTACATTTTCTTCTCTTGTGGTCAAAATATACTCCGACTGTTTTTGTTGGGTTTATTTTGATTTTCCATTTTCTATAGTATTTTTCCAGTATTTCCATGTCTTCTTGCAGTCCTCTGTGAGTTCTTATTCTGTTTCTGTTAGATATGTATATTGCGGTGTCGTCAGCGAATTGTGCTATTTTGCAATTCTTCAATTTTGGTGTGTCCGATGTATATATGTTGAATAGAAGTGGCCCTAGCACCGATGCTTGGGGTACTCCTGCTTCTATTTTTCTTTCTTTGGATTTTTTGTTGCCTATTTTGACTTCATATTTCCGGTCTTCTAGGTATGACATTATTATGTTTGTGATTTTCCTCGGAAATTGTTTTTCTTTCATCTTGTATATGAGTCCTTGGTGCCAGACTCTATCGAAAGCTTTTTCTATGTCAAGGAATATTGCTCCGGTTGGTGTTGAGACGTTCAATTTTTCCTTGATATCTTCTGTTATCCTTGCTAGTTGGTAGGTTGTTGTGTGTTCTGTCCTGAATCCGAATTGGTGTTTCGGAATTATTCCATGTTCTTCTACGTGTTCTTTCAATCTTTTGTATATCGATTTCTCTATCAGTTTACTGATTGCTGATAGGAGATTGATAGGTCGATAGCTGCTTGCCTCATTTACTGGTTTGCCATTTTTGTGTATCATTATCGTTTCTGATTTTTTCCATATCTTCGGGTAATATTCCAGTTTTATTACCGCGTTTCCTATGTTCGCTATTTCTTTTACTATTTCTGTTGGTAAGTTTTTCAGTGAGTTGTTAGTTACTCCATCTCTTCCTGGTGCTTTTCGTGTTTTCAGTGCTTTAATGTTTTCTTGTACTTCTTCTTGTGTGATTTCTTCTATTTGTTTTTCGTTATTTTCCTGATCTTCCCTTTTTCTTCCAATTCTGTCTATGTTTGAGTTGAATTCGTAGTCTTTGTTGCCTTCGTTCAGTTTGAATTGCTCTTCTAGCATTTTTGCGAAAGTTTCTACTTTTTCTGCGTCTATTATTGCCTTTTCCGTTCCTAGTTTTATGAACGGAATGTTTCTTTTCTTGTTTTTCCCCGTTATTGCCTTGGTCATCTGCCATAGTGATTTGTCCTCCGTCTGCAGGGCCTCCATTTTTTCTTTCCATTTTTCATTGCTATGTTCTCTCAATTCACTCTTTATTTCGTTAGTGAGTGAGTTGAGTTTTTTCTTGTCCTCTGGATGCATAGTCCTGATGTATTTTTTCTTGGCTATTTTCTTCTCAGCTAACAGTGTTTTAATGTGTTGTGGTATTTCATTTTTCGTGTTTATTATTATTGATTTTGTGCTTTTTTCTTCAGCTGTTTTGATCCTCCTTTCCAGATCAAATATTGCCTCTTCTAGTTGTTGGTGATCGTTTATTTCCATGTTTTTTGCTTCAATATTTTCTCTGAAGCTTCTCCAATTTGTTATTTTCCTTGTCGTGTTTTCTCTGTCAATTGTAGTTTCCAGTTCCATTATTACCGGGCAGTGGTCTGAAGATAGATCCATCCTGCTTTCGATTTCGTAGTTCCATCTGATATTCTTCATCAGGGCTATGTCCAGTATATCCGTGGTTCCAGCATTTGAACTAATGTGTGTATGTTCGTTCGGTGCTGCCAGGATTATATTATGTTTCTCTATTATTTCTGAGAGTATTCTTCCGCTTGTGTTCGATACTCTGCAGTTCCAGTCTGTGTGCTTAGCGTTGATGTCCCCAGCTGCTATCGTAGGTACTTTGCTTTTGAATATTTTCTTAATATCTTCTTCTTTCATTTCCTTAAGTGGAGATTTATATATAGAGTATATATTTGTCGGCCTCCCCTCTATCTCTATTCTTATCCCTGTGGATTCTATGTTAGTTTCTTCTATTTTTGGTAGTTCTCCATGTTCTATTCCGTTTTTTATAAGAATTGCTGTTCCGCCTTTCGAACCGTCCCTCCTATCTGTTCTGTATATGTTATAATTTCTTATTTTCATGTCTTTCGTTTTCTTCAGGAAAGTTTCTGACAGGAGCATAATGTCTATTTTGTGCTCCTCCAGAAATATCGTTAATTCGTCTTTTTTCGGTAACACCGAATTTGCATTCCAGAATGATATTTTCAGATTTCTGTTTTTATCCATAAACTGATTGTTAGTCTAATTTGTTCTGTCTTCTGCTGATTTTTCGATCTTCTTCAATTTATTTTTTTTTTAACGTCTCTTGAATATTTCGATGATTTTGTCTTGTTCATCGATCATATTCAGTCTTTGTTCTCTAGTAGCGTTTGTATTGTTGAAGTTTATTAGCATTCTTCCCAGTATCAGTGCTAATTCATCTAAGTCGTTAATTTTCTGATTCGTTGTCTTTGGTTTTTCTTCCTTCTGTTTTTCTCGTTCCATTTTTGCCGTCTCCTCCCTTCTTTTTTTCCAGTAATTTTCCGGGGGCGGTGGTGCATTTTTGTATTTTTGTTCACTTGTTGGTCTGTTTTTTGGGTTGTTCGGATTTTTGGGGCATCTTATATTCGTGGAAAGACGAATTATTCGTTGTTATGTTGTCATATGTAGCAGTCGATGTTTTATTGTTATTGTTTAGAGTTTGTTTAAGTGAATTATCTCTCTTCTCCTGAAGAAGCCATCAAATAAATGGCGAAATATTGAGAATAATCGAGATTTCAATTTGCACTGACCGCTTCCCGATAATACCGATTGAATATATATATATATATATATATATATATATATATATATATATATATATATATATATATATATATATGAACATAATGTATATATTTTAATCAGTTTTATAGCATTTATAACATTTTGATAAGCTATCCTCTAGAACTAACAATAAGTGAAAATATTGCGTGTATATAGTCAGTCTTTGCAAAAGCAAGTCTTTCTTATTTCTATTGTATTAAACGAGCTGCTGCCTCATTTCTTTGAGACGTACTATTTTGTCTTTCGATCGATAATTTTATCTTTCGTTCATTGCATGCGGAGGCATCAGGTGTTTTACACCCTACATCAATTTCATAATATTATTGATGCAATTACTTTGCGCTGTAAAAAAACAGGACGCTTGAAGTAAAAATTTGATACATGAGTTAGGTATCATCTTTTCAGGCCAAATATGCCAGCCACTAGTTGCAAATCAATTTCCTGTCCCGTTCTTATAAAATGAGTGTTTTTCGATGAAATTTCCAGCAGAAAAAGCATTCTGCTATATTTCGTTGTAAACCTGGCTTCAATTTTGGGTAGACAAAGAATTTTTCATGATTTAATAGAAAAATAAAACAGGTAAAAGGACAATTGAATTGACTGGTGAATTATTAAATTAATTTGACCTGTTTGTTTGTTGCTTCCTCAACACTTTTCTTCATGTGTTGAATGAGCATTATAATATTTTGCATTAATTATTTTTTGATTTATCTTCCGCATTTGATTCACTATCCTTTGAATTTTTACTTGATAAATGCTACAATTTAGGTTTCAGAGATTTGTTTCTGAATTGGTTACGTAGTTATCTTGGAGAAAGAACAATGGTAGTGAAAATAGGCGAGAGTTATTCTCAGAGACATGATATTGCTCTTGGGGTGCCTCAAGGCTCTGTACTCGGACCTCTTCTATTCATATTGTTCATAAACGATCTGCCTGCGAAGTTGTCCCGGTTTTTGGTGACACTATTTGCCGATGATTCATCGGTGGTTGTTTCTGGCAGGACTCCTGAAGAACTTCTGGAGGCATGCGAATGCATTGTGAGGGAGTTTGTAAGTTGGTGTCAAATGAACAATCTGATGGTGAGGCAATGGAATTAGTACCTTGGATGTTAAATATGGGGACAACACTATATCATCATCCCAATCAACGAAGTTTCTTGGAATATATGTAGACAGAAATTTGAGATGGACATCACACATTGAGGTCTTATGTAAAAAATTGAGTAACTCATTTTTTGCAATCAAGAATATCGTACCTAGAAACTGTGTTATGAATGTGTATTACAGTCTTGTATATAGTCATCTAAATTGTAATATTCTGCTGTGGGGTTGCTCTACAGAAATAAATAGGGTGTTTATTACACAGAAGCGAATACTTCGATTAATATTCAATATTCATCAGCGAACATCTTGTAAACCTATCTTCATTAATAATTACATACTCACCTTACCGTGTTCATAAATTTATAGATGTTTGTTATATGTTAAAGAAAATGAAGATAGGTTTATTAAATTGAATAGTAATCATGAGTATTCAACAAGAAACAGGGATGTGCTACTTATTCCTATGCATAAAACAGCTAAATTTGAGCACTCTTTCTATTGTCAGAGCATTAAAATTTTCAACCATTTACCATCGAATTTGAAAGTACTAAAAGCTCATTTGTTTAAGAGGAGAGTTAAATCTCTGCTCTTAACAAAGGCATACTATAGTGTGTCAGAGTACTTCGATGATTCGGATGTAGGCAATAATGTTTGAATCAATTTTTTGTATCATATATTTGTATATTTTTTTAACACTAATGTTCTTCACCATGTGAAATTGTCTCAAATGTTTAATATCTCTGAGGAAATTTTTATTTTCTTTTTTTTCAATCAAAATTGTATATTATTGTAAATATGAATATAACCAAGATTTTTGTTTGAACCAATATTTTTGCTCGAGGGCTGAATGGAAGATCAGACTCCAAACTGAATTCGGTCCTTTTGAGAGCATTTCTCTTAGTTGTAATTATTTATCAATTGAAATGAATGTAATTTTACTATGTAAGGAATGTTTCTCAATAAAATTATTATATTATTATTATTATTATAATATAATAACTAGTAACAAATAAAGATCTTTTGCACTAACTCGTGTAAAAGTTTTGCACTAACTCGTCTCATTCAAGGTGAGATATTTATATCAATCAGATTATCTATGGTGTCATCTTGAAGTAATTGACCCCTGGCTGGAATTTCGCCATAATGAATAATTTCTGACAGTCTAGGATTTATAAAGTAGGAATAATTTTTGTAGTTACTTGGAGTTCTGATATTGACTCTACTTTATTGATTCTACTTTACTAAAATTCTTCCGGAACAAGTCGAAAGATTGGCATAGTTTTGATTATGTTTATCTTCATTGCTTCTGTGCTCGTGCTTTACTTCTCTGAAATTTATCGTCGTTCATTGCTATCATGGTCGTATTTAGAATTGCCTCTTCAATTGATATACGAAAATTCAAATTTCGATAAAAAGTTAGAACTTAAAAATATTATGGTATCCAATGAAAAATTTTTTAATTTAAAAAAAATTATATAGAATAAACGAAATAATACGAAAAATTTCCATTTGGAATATTTTTTGACATCATAGTTCTGAAACTGAGGTTGATATTTGTGCAGTGCATAATAAAATGTAATCAAAATATTTCAGTCGGTTTATCATCAATGATTTTTCCCCTTTTCAATATATAAATAAAGATAAAAGAATTATTCTAAGAATTATATTTAATGCAGGTAAACTAAAATTAAGTAAAAGAAACTTACGTTGAAAACCTACACATTTTTCTATATAACAGCCGTTTACATATGTTTCAAGGTTATTGCCTATCGTCAGAACGGCGTAGTTCAAGTTAAAGATGAAAGTACTTGAAGAGATATATAAAAAATTAATATATAAAACACGAAACACAGTTTCGTACACGTTTTATGTGTTTCGTGTTTTATATATTAATTTTTTATATATCTCTTCAAGTACTTTCATCTTTAACTTGAACTACGCCGTTCTGACGATAGGCAATAACCTTGAAACATATGTAAACGGCTGTTATATAGAAAAATGTGTAGGTTTTCAACGTAAGTTTCTTTTACTCAATTTTAGTTTACCTGCATTAAATATAATTCTTAGAATAATTCTTTTATCGTTAAGATTGTCTGGGATTTCCAGAAGCTATAAAAGTCTCACAATAGCCGGACGGTATTTCATTGTCGTCTGCAACGTTGTGTTGACTCTTCCCAATATGTTTTGGGTGTATAAAACGTGTACGAAACTGTGTTTCGTGTTTTATATATTAATTTTTTATATATCTCTTCAAGTACTTTCATCTTTAACTTGAACTACGCCGTTCTGACGATAGGCAATAACCTTGAAACATATGTAAACGGCTGTTATATAGAAAAATGTGTAGGTTTTCAACGTAAGTTTCTTTTACTTAATATAAATAAAGTTTATAATTTAATATAATAAGGTTAAAATTTGTGCCATTCTCGCATGTATGTTTTATGAGCGTGTTATTTGGATATAATTCTCTCCAGAACTAAACTAAAATAATTTATCGACACATAAATCAATAGATTACCTACCCTGTGGACACTTTAAATATTCGACCTATAACAATTAAACAACACCCTAATGAACCAATATTGATTTTACATTCAATATTTATTTCAAATGCAATATGTTACTAATTTAGATTGTGTTAGGAATAGAAATAAATTACCAGATTCCAGCTTTGTACCATTCCGGATTTCCCTCGTTTAATACTAGAACAAAGTTGAGCGATATTTTCAATGCACAAATCATGATGAAAATTTAAATTCTGGAGTAAATTAGTTTTTTAATGGACGCTCCAGCTTTATCCAGCTGCACCAAATCCTCTTCGATTTTTTGTGATTTTCATTAGTGAATTAACGAATCCTTCACTGTGTGTAACCTTATACTGGATATTTGTTATATTATATGTCACTATAATTTTTCCAGATGTGATATGCTCTGATAATAAAATGAAAAATGTTAATCCTCATTTTATTTTGGTAGAATTAAATATGAATTTTGAGAAATCTGTGATCAATGAGAAATATTGTTTTCAACTGATAGACCTTGTTAGGTACTTTCATCCGGTTTTATTCCAGAACAATTTTAAAATTCCATTAATTCTCTTCACTGATCTCCATTATGTGTTGTTCCGTTTGTGTCGACCATATTGATTCCATTGGGAAAGAAGGGTGCTCCAGCCATAAGTCCTTTTTTCATTGGGTTGGAGATTGAATACAATACCCTGATTTTCAACAATTGTTAAGTTCCGCTTTTCTTGGGGTCTAAATGCTCTCGAATTGATGATTTACAATTTTTTCAAATTCCTTTGTCCCGGTTATATTTCATTTGTGGGTAAGAATCAATAGGTGGTATCGTTTTCTTCAAAGATGTGTCTCGTGTTGTCATGTAGAATCAGTCACTGATTCTCGTCGTTAGATTAATTGGAATTAGTTTAATCAGGTTCACCACATGAAGCATTTAATCCTAGATTACTTATACCTTATCGCTATTCAGAATATTGAGCTGTTTACTGGAAGTCGAAGATGAATAAGCTGTAGGGCAACATGTCGATTTATATGAATCTATATCTTTGATTAATTTCACGAATACTAATATAACTAATGAACCTATTTAGAGGAAAAAAATGATAAATTATTTATAGCATAAAAATGTAACCAGATTATATCACGTTTCGTGCAAAATTCACATTGTCCCCCATTTTGGCAGAAAAATTTAAAGTGAAGAGAAAAACACAGTTGAGCACAGATAAATCAAAAATTTCGAATACTGCAGCTCCTTTTCGGAGAAAAAAATAATAAGAGGACATATGAATAGTAGTTGAATGAAGTTAATCTAGTAGCTGACTTGTATGCAAGGTTAAATTCGAATAAAGGATTGTCGAAAGAGTAACCTCTCTCTAAGTTCAAGATTATCTAGAAAAAAGTCAAAATTTCAAGAGAACCTCTTGAACAAGAGGACAAGAATGAAAGTCATAGAAAGTCCATCATCAACAAATTAAACTTAACATTAGTCTGAGGAATATAAGATAATTTTATGTCGATTAGGCAAATATAACCAAGACTTCAGGTCAAGAACAGTCAGAAGAATCTCAATAGTATTCTGTAACAGTGTTGTTCAAAGCAAGGCCAAGCAGTATTGGTATTGGTCTTGCATAGTGAGTCTTGGTCTTGCTGCAAGAGTCTTGCAGTCTTGCAAGTACCTGATATATTGTACTTTTCATTCAAAATTTCAGTTCAGATTTTCGGTTAGTGTAACATGGCCGAAATTTATAGCTTATGTAGACATAAATGATGATGATAATAATACAATCGGAACAAAATTTTAATTTATAATAGAAAAATCGGATAAAAATGTCTTTATCGAAAGCACAAATGCAAAAAACTGAAAATAAAATATTATCTATTACAATGTCATACGCAGTCAACAGAAGTTAAAGAAATGTAGTTGATGAAGTCAAAGAAAATGAAATTATAACACAGGCCAACACACATTTTGGTGCCTACGATTTTTTAACTGTTCCTGAGTAATTTTTGGATGCAGAATGTAAAAAAGTTCTCAGATTTTGTCTATCAGATATAGTTTTTGAGATTTTTGAAAAAATTTTGTATATAATTTACGTTATAACTGTTATAATATATAATATTACTATTGACAGTTGAAAAAAGCAAAGACACATGGATTTAAGTATTTATTGCAAAAACTTAATTTACATAATTACATTAGTCACTAATCACATAAAAATTTTCTTTTATACGATTTTCTAGAATGGAGTTTACTAGGGCAGTCTCGCTGAAGGCTCCAGCAGTAGTCCGCCATCATGTGGCTATCCCATCGTCCTTGATAATGATCTTCCATAGTTTTAATATCCTGGTGGAATCTTTCCCCCTGTTCTTCACTACAATCATCTAAGTTTTCTGGAAAACGATCTAGGTGGCTGTGGAGGTAATGAACTTTTATACTCATGTTACAGCCGAGAATATTAAAATTTGAAAGCATAGTTTCCACTAATTCTACGTAATTCTCTGCTTTATGATTGCCAAGAAAATTTTGTACTACTTTAACAAATGAACTCCAAGCGTTAGATTCAGTCTCATTCATTGATGTGGTGAATTGTGGATCTTTAACAAGTTGCCTTATTTGAGGACCATCAAATATACCAGCTTCAGTAATTCAGCGGATTCCTTTGAAAGATTCAGGTCTCTTATAAGATCGTTTAGGTCTTTTTGATTGAAACACTGCGGAGTTGCTAAATCTGCTTCAAAATCGCTGTCGTTTTCTGATTGAATTCTTTTAACTTCGTCAGACGTTGATGTTTCTGTATCATCTTCTGTCAGTTCAGGTAGACTACTGAATGATGGAACGGGTATTTCTTCCGAATGCACTACAGGCCTTCTTGCAGAATCTTAATCAGGATATGTCCATTTGTGTCTATTGTTTCTATTTATGCCTTTAATATTAACGAAACAAAAATAACAGTCGTCATGATGGTTCCGCGGTTCTCTCCAAACCATTGGTATACCAAACTTTAGGCACTTCCTCTTTCCAGTTGTCCACTGTCGCAAATGTTCAACACATGTTTTACATATGAAATGTGGGGCCCAAGATTTATCTTGATCTCCTAAATGAACGCCAAAATAGGCAAGATAAGCTCTTTTCACAAAGTCAGAAATCGTTTTTCTGCTCTCTTTCAAAGTGTATTCACCACACACATAACAAAAAACATCGGGGTGATTTACACAGGTACGTCTGCTTGTGGATGCCATTGTTTCAGTTTAGTGTCTTGATACTACAAAACGACCAAAATTCACACAAAATGATAGCACAACTTTACTTGGGAAAACTGAGTAATATACTAAATCAAGTACAGCCAAGCAGGTATAGAAGGATCGGGTCATAGGCAATTACAGGTATAAAAGTAATTAAGAGCATTGTATTGAGTAGTTCCTAGTATAGGAACACTAGGTCAGGGACAATTCCAGGTATCCATTTGGCTAATTACTTTCTGGGAAATTTCTATTTTGACGATTGAGTACATATTTATCTCTTTATTTGTTGTCCTTTATCAGAAAAAAATATATCATTTAACCTGTAACGTGTATCTCAAAAACTAGAGCTGATAGAAAAAATCTGGTGGCATTTTTGGAATCGGCACATTAAAAACATCTAAAATCAGATGTTAGATTTCTGGCACCAAATTTGTTTTTTCATTTTGTTGGCCTGTGTAATCAATTGCAATAGTAATATGAAGTAGCCAAATGAAACAAAACTAAAATTAAAATATTATATATTACAAAGTCATATGGGAAAGCTCAAATGTGATTCTTATTGAACTACAAGACCGCAAGAGTCTTGCAGTTCAGTCTTGTTCTTGTGTAAGTTTTGCAAGGTGACTCTTGTGTTGGTCTTGCATTCAATTAGGCGGTCTTGGTCTTGGTCTCTCAAAAATGCCATACTGCGAGACTATTTGGGCAACATGACTGTCAGAAGATCTTTAACAGTCAAAAGACTTTCAAAGGCTCACAGTCCGCAGGAGTAGGCATATTAGTAATTTTATATCATAAATTGATCGTCATTGAAAAAGTGAATATATCAATAATTGAAGAAGGATGTACTCTAATCCTACTTCACGAAAAAAAGGATGATATTTTCGAAGTAGGCGCACGTCAAATTTAATCAGGTAGATCATCGAAAAACTGAACTATCATACAATGTTCAAAGTTATTGCTTTCACGAAGATCTAACTATTGAAATTTTGATTCGTTCGATTTTGATGCCATAATTTCTAATTGGATGATTCATATACTAATATTGAATTATCTCCTCTGATGAAATGCCTGACATCAAGCTAATTGAGCCTGTTACAACTCTAATTTGTTTCAATTGTATCAAATTCAATATATTTGATTGAATTTGATTGAACATCATTCCATTGGTATGATGTTTGGATTATTAACAATGTGGAAACATGAAAATCGATGAAAAATGAGATAATAAAATGAGAGGTAATAATTAATGAGAGGAAAAATTAATAGTATTCAGCATATACATGTTTTTCTTTTTCAGTCCACTGAAAAAAAAACAAGATATCCATTCTCTAAATTCTACAGCTATATCAATATTTCTGCATACAGAATCAACATTGTGCTCCCAAGATTAACCATAATACTTGATTTTGAAAACAAACCTATCTTTTTCCCTCTTAGATTCACCGAATGCTTCGATGTGAATGATTTTTCACTATTAATCTCATATAAAATTCTTAACCTTAGTTTGAAGAAATTAAATTTCAATTTATTTTGATACAGTTGTTTATGTAGACATTGTAATTTATCTTTGTGTATGGAAAGTAATTCATTAACACTTTTTCAGTTACCATTATGTGTATCACCAGCAAATAAAGTTACAATTAGGCCAGTATCCGTGGCTTAGTCGGGACAACAACCGACTATTGAGTGGTAGAACTCGGGTTCGAGCCCCGCTCAAGGCATGATTGTTTGTGTTGTTTGTCTATGATTTAAGTAGTTTGAATAATGATATATGCCGGGTAATGTACATTGATTACAAGCCCAATGGCCATTCGGAACCGGCGTTAAACTGTAGGTCCAATGAATTAAAAAAAGTAACAAATAATTTCGTTTGGATCTTATGCATTTCATTCAGTTAAAAAATGAATCATTACATCGTCCTTAACATTATCACAAATTCATTTTGTTGAAAAATAGTCTACGTCAATATCCTCAAATTTTCGTTTTAGTTTCATAGCAAATTCAAACAAATGCTCTATTAATGATTGATGAGGCCGATACTTGGAGAAAATTCATATCCACAATGAAATAATGTTTTGAATTTTCTCATATATCAACAAAAATACGCATGACGTGTACTACATCTTTATCAAATGTTGAATTAACAATGCAGTACTATGAACTGCATTATATATATAAATATATATATATATATATATATATATATATATATATATATATATATATATATATATATATATATATATATATATATATATATATATATATATATATATATATATATATATCTTATCTTATATATAAAATTGAAAACCAGAACATTGAGAGGGTAAAACTTGTTAAATACTTAGGCGTTATGTTAGATGAGAAATTGAGTTTCAATGATCATGTCGACTTGATATCGTCTAAAATCTCCAAGAAAATCAATTTTCTCAAAAGAATTGGAAAAAATCTGACCACATATATGAAGTTATTGCTCTTTAAGTCCATAATTATGCCACACTTTGAATATTGTTCCACTCTGTTATTGGGATTGAGTAAAGAAAAAACTCAACAGTTACAAAAGTTACAAAATAGAGCTATGCGAACAATTTTGAAATGTAATAGATATACCCCAATCCAAAGCATGCTAAATTGTTTAGAATTGATGTCAGTCAAACAAAGAATACTTTTTGCTACCTATATATTTATATTTAAAGTTAAAAACAAATTGTTCCCATATAAAGTAATGAAAAATGTAACATGTGTCAGTGATGTGCACAGTCATAATACAAGAAATGCTGACAATTTCTACATGCAAGTTTCTAAGCATTCTAAACATAGTAATAGTATGTTTTATGAAGGATTTAACGCATTTAATAAATTGCCTAGCTCCATAAAAACAATTAGAGACCTTAAGGTATTCAAGCGTAAATTAGCTAAGTTCGTTTTGAACATAAAATTGTAAATAATATAGTTTGAACCTGAATGTATGTATGATTTTGTAATAGCTATATATATATGTATATTAATGAAGAAGTAGTACTTAGAAACGTGTCTTGCGTATTTTTGTTGATACATGAGGAAATTCAAAATATTGTTTCATTATAAATGCTCTATTAATAAGTTATCTAAGGAAAACTTTTTTCAGTATTCTTCGGCATAAATCCCGAAACGAATGAATGACGTTAACAGGTTGTGATAATATAGTGTTATTTTTCACCGGTAGGAGTAAATTTGCGACCACAACGTAGTAGCGCGTTCTCTATTAAATATGAATATTTTAGAATATTGAAGTCAAAACAGTAGCATAATCTGACTCAATTAATAAGTATTTAATATGCTGTGGACATACTTTACTGCATACTTGAAGTTAACTACGTTAAGTTGAGACGGGGGAAGTAAATTTGATAGATGTTGTGGTTAACCAAAATAATTAAGAAACTCGTTTGATGTAGGAATAAATAAAGACTGTGGCCCGTAAAATTTCCATTAAAGCTACTTAGTGTTTCGCTTCAATTTGGAATTACCCATTGTTCAGTATAACCTTTCAATCGAAGTATGAAAACAAAAAATTTGCATGATGAGATATCGAATAAACTTGTGACACTCTCAATTAGAGACAATTCAAATCGGCGACGCTCGTTTTCCATTTCGTTGAATATTATATATTTTAAGTGTGATAATTTATCTCTTTGATATTGAATTATACGTATTGAATTAAAAGTAATTATTAAAAACGATAAATGAAAAATTGAACCACTTGACTTAAGTTTCACTTAATATATTACAAGCTTTACATATGTTTCGGGTGGTTAACCCATTATCAAGAGGATACTATATTACTCTTAATTAAGACTATACAATATTATATTGAGTAATATTGTATACTCTCGATTATGGGTTAACCACCCGAAACATATGTATAGTTTTTAATATACTCAGTGAAACTTAAGTCAAGTGGTTTAATTTTTAATTTATTGTTTCAACATAATGTTTCACCAAGAGATAAGCGAAACCTCCGTGCAGTTGTCAAGTGATCTCTAGCGATTTTAACTGTTTGAAATTATATATATGCTTTCAATTCAAACACTTGAACTTTGATTCCCATTCTTTCTGTTTTAATTTTCTTTATTCTACATATAAGAACCCTTTCAACAGACAGTTAAAAATGCTCTATCAAAGAGGAGCATATATTGCAAATGTTGATTCACAAACTAACGATTGTGCATACTTTTTCCAGGTGATTGATAACACAAAATACTCTTACCAAAAAAAGAGGAAAGAAACGTCAAAACTTCCGAAAAGAAAGAAAATTCTCGAGTAAATTAATATTCGAGTAATTTAACTCGAATACTTACTACATTTGTGAATATTTACTCGCAATACACACAATAACAATGCAAATCAAATGTTAAAGTGTTTGAATTTGTCTTATATTTCATTATAATGGACTTAGTGAAAGCCAATGTTTGAAAACATATTTCTTGGAAAAAAATGACTAAGTAGGAAATAATGATAAAATCAATGAAGTAGAAGTAACAGTAAAGTTGAATTCCTAGAAAATATAGTAACTCAAAGACGAAACACAAAATTAATATCAATATTAATGAAAATAATAAGTATCTTCATTCGTATACGTGTAATTATAACAATATCTCTGAAATCTATTATAAATTTTTCTCATACATGTAACTTTCAATAACATCGGTTAATGAACGAAGACAGATAGTACATTTAAAAAGCCACACATTGACTAGGCCGAAAAAGTTTTCAGTACTATTTCCTTACAATTATGTTATAAATATTTCAGCCAAGAAATTTATTATCTGTGTTTATATTATTACCTGTTATGCGCATCAAACTACTAAACCATTAAATCATCTGATACATTCGAATATGTTTGATAATCTTCATCCATTATCCAGGATTTCCAATAATAAATAACACTATAAGTGATATGTGTACGAAAAATAGAAGAATTATCAACAATATTTAATGTATTGTTAGAATTGTAACTGTGAAGTAGTTCCCAATAACTCCAGAGATAAACGAGACGATAAAGTAGCAACGAAAAAATGAAACTATTCCAAATCTTAATAATGAACCCGAAAGTATTGCGATTTATACGATAGCAAATAACGAGTGATTTTTCAAGAGTTAAGTTTTTCAGGTTGGCGGCACTGATTGGTAATGGTATCCAAACGTCATCTGTCAAAGTGAAAAGTTTTCAGTATACACTGCCATTTCATCATAGAAAGACTTACAAACGGGCAACGATCCAAATTGTTGAAATTTACTATCAAACTTTTTTGATAGTAAACAAGTTTACTTTGTTCGACATTAAACCATTGTCTCGCATGCGTACAGTGCGTACTGAAGAGAATATTGCAGCCGTAACGTACAGTGTTAATGAGGATCGTGAAATGTCAATTCGTCAAGCAAATGTCTAAATTTTTAGATACATACTTTGAAGACTAAACAACAGTAAACAGAAATGAAAAATTAATTCGATTAGGGATAAGAATTGAAGAATTTCACTGGCAGTTAATTTCATTCAAATTTTTCAAGATTATCAAATTTTTTCGGTAATAACTGACTTTGAAATGGCAAACTTCATTTTAACGTGACGCTTTGCTACAGATTGTAGATTTCATTGGCAAATTTTTTACATGAATAGGTTTCACTAATTGACGGAAATAAAATGACAGAAACTTGATGAGGCAAATGTTGAAGCAGTAATCAAACATTAAGATTAGTTTATATTGCATCAATAGATATTCATTTAACGAAAAGAAATTCCAATTCTTTAGCTACCAATAACTATAATCAATTGAAGATGAAATCAAGACAATTGAAGATGAAATATACCGTGATATATTTCCTGATTGCTTTTTCAATATTTCACTGTACCTACTTATATTCTGAAATGATGGGTTTTTATAATATATTTATATTTTATAATTTATTAACAGTTATATTCCAATGTAGTTTAAAAAATCTTTATTTCAATGATTCTTAACTTTCTTAAGCATCATTTCAAAGGTTGAGTATCGCCGTGAATTTTGAATGGCGATACTCATCAAATGTGTGAATTGTTTGAGAGCAATTCACACACAAAGTCCATCGTAGGAACTATTGAAAGTAACAATGGCTCAACGGTGTGAAATATTTCTCCTCCATAGCCGTCTATTCAAGAATAGGAATTGAAAGCGAAACGGTTTCATAGATGATAATATGTTAGATCAATTAACCTTCTTCAAATAAATTTCTTTTTTTTGTGTAGACCAAGAAGTAATTTAGCGAAGCTAGATTTTGACCATGATTTATTGAACTCTTTCTTGGTCTGTACACAAAAAAAATCTATTAGAATATTTCTTATAATTTTGAATATAATATAAACCATTAATCCATTGGGCCGATACTTGGTGAAAATCTAGATACATAATTTGATTAAAACGAAGTGATTTTGTGATTTTCACTATAATCAATTTCAAACATCACAATATTGTTTCGCAACACAGAGGCTTCATCAGACGTTTAT
Source organism: Henosepilachna vigintioctopunctata (assembly GCA_030704895.1). NCBI lineage: Eukaryota > Metazoa > Arthropoda > Insecta > Coleoptera > Coccinellidae > Henosepilachna > Henosepilachna vigintioctopunctata. Next base: position 2,147,119 of record JARQZJ010000071.1, on the reverse strand, counting down.
AATAAACAGTTTGTCATCAACATCTTATGGAGCCACTGTGATGGCGAAATAATATTGTCATGATTGAAATTAATTATAGTAGAGATAAGAACCATTTAGTTTTATTTGAATTATATATAATATAAACAACAGAATCAAACAGTGTTCGAATTTTCGTTAGTATTTCGTGAAAATATATTGAAGCATTATTATTTCCATTTTATCTAATGATCTTTGAATGTTATTAACAACTTCATGAATTTTGTCATTAAGTTTTTTTCGCCTATGTGATTTCATCAGATGTTCATTAAAAAGTTATATAAGAGAAGAAATAACCGTTTCATAAAGCAAGCAACACAACAAGAAATATTGAAAAAGTTGAACATATGAATAATATATAATTATATTGAAAATAATATGAATATTCTATATCTTATCAATTGTGTTGCCGAGAATATTTCTAATATTCTAATTAAGACAATTATTGTGCTTGTAGGTACTTATTTGTTCAATGTTGTTGAATTATAATAAGAAATATTATAATTAATCTTATTAGCTCGTTGTGTTCAGGTTCGTTTTCGTGCATTGAAATTTAGCGATCGATAAAGAATTCCAGGATGCGGAATCTCAACCTTCGGAATGAGTCAATATCAGATTCCATTACATCTCTCTAGAACCTTATCAGGATTCGATATGGATGCATTTCAATGCTATTTTAGATGTAAACGTAAATTCACACCATTCCAAACAGAATGGATTCCGAGATCAAGTTGAAATCAATCTACACCTACATCACTGTCATTTATTTTTGGAAATGAGTGGAAAATTTCCTTCTTAGCGAATTTTGACACTGGAATTACTTGGAAATAATACATAAAAAGGTCATTCGACACCTCAAAATACCCACCATGACGATGAACACGGTAAACTCATTTCACTTTTCTACAAAATATACCTTAAAAATGGAGAGTCAAAAAACCCCTTATTTCTTTAGAATCACAGTTGGGTAAACATATAATAAATGCATGGTAGAGTGAGTGGTGTTGTTTGCTGGCATAGTTTGAAGAATGATTTTTCTTTGTCATTATTTCAATTGATTTGTTTAATATTCATAATATTGAAAACTAGTTATAATCAACCACTGATTTAACTAATTTGGGATACCCAATTCAACCATTAGATATTTATATGTAATATTAAAAATTGTTACTTTTTTGAATTCGTTTTGTTGAACTTATGATGAGGAGTTAGTAGCTCATTATCAATATATGCACAGAATATTCCGAAATTCTGTAGAAATTAGCCTAGAGTTCCCAATTATATTTCTTCCATCTCTCCCGTCATGTCCCGTCACGCGTGACCAGCTTTACTAATCATGCAACTTTATTTATTTCTATCCAGGACGTCTTATTTTGTATCTCAAATGGTTTCGTGTTCATTAGAACATTCGTCAGCCAGGTAATTCGTGACCTTCCTCTTCCGCACTTCTTTGTGGCGATAGGAAGGCACTTTTCAATCATTTTATCGTCTGGTCTTCTCATAACGTGACCACACAGTGGCCGTACACATTTTATGAGATTTAGGGGTCACTTTGGAACTCCCCTTGACATGTTCATTTCCTCTTTATTTTTGAGGGTAACTTAAATCTTTCCCGCCCAGCGAAATATATGCATGTTTGTTTTATGTATTTTCTGATCGCGACTTGTCATTAGTTGTCGCCCAGGCCTCTCCCCGTAGAATAAAGCTGGTCTTGTCTCTGATTTTACTTTACTGTGGTCTGAACATACCCTTTACTATCACAAAGCATTCCGGTATGCATGCGCTATGTACTTGTTCCATCTAGATAGCATACTTCGTATCAGCATTAATTGGCTCATTTGCAGAGATAAGCTAGCTGTAAAAGGTTTTCAGTTATACGATACTTCATATACTGAGCTTGTTGAAAAGAAATAGGAAGAGAGAGAGATTTTTCTGGCGTATGATTATCGTTACCAGAGGTTATCATCATTACGAAGAAATTTTGGACACAAAATACAAGATGATGTTGATTAGATAATTTGACATTACTTTGGCTTTCAGTATTTTGTTATCGAAACGAAATGCGGGCGGATTGTTTGTAACAAATTCATGAAATATTTCAGTTCGAGTCTTTTAATTTGAATTTCAACTAAATTCGTTGAAACAAAACAAAATGTATTTCGTGCACAAAACACAAACCCATTTTCAATTCTGAATCCGAGAGAATTTGTTTATAGACTTTCTATACCCTATTAAAAAAAAACACCCATTTTGTGTACTTGATACCACAATAACTCTTATCTATAATTTGGTAAATCGGATGTAACTATCGGAATAATGTGATGAATGATTATGACTTGCTGGCCGGAGAAAAATTTCGAAATGTTTTCTCAAAATGGCCTTAGATGTGGGTTTACTTCACAAGCAGAATTTAATGGTTTTATTCGTCATCTCAATGGTGGATATACATAATATTTTGGGCGGTTGAGGGGCAACACCAAGGTAATATCTAGGTAATGTCTATCCTCATAACCAAGTAGTTATGTTTACTCTATGTTGCACGTTAATTTTTATGTCCGATTTCAGTGGGCAAATTACTAATATGTTATTTCGATATTTTTTTTAAACGGTGAAACGAAGTAAATGAATTGGATGGAAAAAACAGGTCAAAAAATTATCACTACATAGTATAAAGCAAAGTCGCTTTTTCTGTCCCTTTGTCCCTTTGTACGCTTTAATCTTTGAAACTACGCAACGGATTTTGATGCGGTTTTTTTGAATATATAGAGTGATTCAAGAGGAAGGTTTATATGTATAATGACATCCACTAAATAGTGGAGAAGTACTGTTATTTTTGAGGTTTCTAATGTGATGTCGTAAATAATTACATTTTTTCCGCTTACATTGCAAATGCAGGCTGAACCCTACGAGTTTTATCGAAATAATGTACTAAGTATTGTACACATTGAAGAGGTCTACAGAAAAGTCCGTGATGGTATATGTCTATCTCTTATGGATAACCCACAATAACTTTTTTTTGTCATTTACTTTTTGCGACAAATAATGGCTAATTTTCGAAGCGATTTTAACCCATACAGCATTAATCCTTAACCAATTAAATACCTTGAATACATTGTTCATTTAATATAGATATATATGGCCCTTTACACCGTATGATTTAAGTGAATATTTTCGAAGATATTACAGATTTAAAAATTGCGGGGCGTAGCGTTTGCGGCGGTACCGGCCGGCCGCCCGGTGCGGCAAAAGCGTGCGTGCCTATAAATAGCGCGTCTGAGGCCGCGGTTTTCCCTATAGCACTTTGTATTTAGCAGCGAACGGACGCGTTTATTATATCGGAGCTCTCCAGCGAGAAATAGCAATACTTCACTACATGGTATAAAACAAAGTTGCTTTCTCTGTCCCTATATCCCCATGTATGCTTAAATCTTTAAAACTACGCAAAGGATTTTGATGTGGTGTTCTTTAGTAGATACAGTGATTGAAGAGGAAGGTTTATATGTATAAGAGCATCCATGAAATAGTGGACAAATAATGTTATTTTTGAGGTTTCTAATGTGATGTAAATAATTACATTTTTTCGCTAACATTGCAAACGAAGGCTGAACGCTACGAGATTCATCAAAATAATGTACTAAGTATTATACACATTGAAAAGGTCTACAGAGAACTCCGCTATGGTATATGCCTATCTCTTATGGATATACCACAATAAAATTTTTTTCTCATTTACTTTTTACAAACAATGGCTAATTTTCGAAGCGAATTTAACATTACGAATTTAACCAATACAGCATTAATACTTATCCAATTAAATACCTTAAATACATTGTAGATTTTATATAGATTTATATGGCCCTTAACCGCATATGATTTAAATGAATATTTTCGAAGATATTACAGATTTACAGAGAAAGCGACTTATATATATTATATAAGTCTTATATAATAAGTACTTATATATATATATATATATATATATATATATATATATATATATATATATATATATATATATATATATATAATTATAATAATTTATATGGCAAAACAACGTTGGCCGGGTCAGCTAGTATATTATAAAGACTTACTGAGGTTAACAATATTTTCAGTGATTCCAGAACAAAGTTCAAGTTTCTTAGTGTACTTGAGAATTTTTTCTTCGTGTAGCCCAAGATTTATTAAACTCCTTCTAGGACTGTACACAGAAAAAAAATCTATTGTTATAATTCGTATAACTTTGAATATAGTATAAACAGCAAAACATGGCCATGTTTGAATTCATATTGGTATTTCGATAATCTATTATTTAACATTATTTCCATTTTATCTAATGCTCATTGAATATTATTCTTAATGTTTTTTTATGATTCATGAGAATACATTGACTGTAAGGTTTTGAGAAAATTCTATGTTTCTACGGGTTTTTTATATTGGTTTTGCAGAATATATTGCTAAAGCCACTTAATCGCCGTCGAGAAAATTGGAGTTGTATATTATTGAACCAGCAAATGAAGCTCTATATATATATTTTTAAAATCTTCAACAGATGTTCATTAAAAAAATTATATGAGATAAGAAATAACCGTTTCATGAAGAAAGTACCACAAAAAGAAATATTGAAATAGTTTTCATGTAAATAATATATAATTATATTAAAAATAATTAATAATAAAAATAATTAATTAATCATTTTAGTTGAGACAATTAATTCCTTGTAGCGACTTATTGATTCGTTTTTGCGTTATAATATGAAATATCATAATTAATCATGTAAGCTCGTTGTGTTCAGTTTTGTTTTCGTGCATTGAAATTCAGCGATCGATAAAGAATTCAAGGATGAAGAATCTCAACCTTCGGAATGAGTCAATATCAGATTCCATTATATCTCACTAGAAACTCATCAGCCTTCGATATGGATGCATTTCAATGCTATTTCATATGTAAACGTATATTCACTCCATTCCAAACAGAATGGATTTCGATATTCCATTTAAAATCAATCTACACTTATATCACTGTCATTTAGTTTTGGAAATGAGTGAAAAAATCCATTCTTAGTGAAATTTGACACTGAGTTACTGGGAAATAATACATAAAAGGTCATTAGACACCGCAAAATACTCACCATGCTGATGAGCATCGTATCCACAAATATTGAGGTTTTTTTGTTGCGTATATAAACTCATTTCACAATTCTACAAAATTTACTTTAAAAATAGAGAGTTAAAAAGCCCACTATTTCTTCAAATTCACAGTTGAGTAACCATATTATAAATGCAGTGGTATAATTTACTGATGACAACCACTGATTTAACTAATTAAAAATACCCCATTCAACCATTAAAGATTTATATTGAATATTAAAAATTGTTACTTTTTTAAATTCGTTGTATTGAACAGGAGTTAGTAGTTCATTATCAATATATGTCCAGAGCATTCCGAAATTGTGTAGAAATTAGCCTAGAGTTAGTTCTGAATTATATTTTCTCCCGTCATGACCCGTCACGCGTGGTCAGCTTTCCTAATCATGAAACTTCATTTATTTCTATCCATGACGTAGATCCCCATTGGTTCCATGTTCTTTCGAACATTCGTCAACCAGGTAATTCGAGGCCTTCCTCTTCTGCACTTCTTTGTGGCGATAGGAAGGCATTTTTCAATCATTTTATCGTCTGGTCTTCTCATAACGTGACCACACGGTTTGCCGTACACATTTTAAGAGACATAGACACTTTGGAACGCCGCTTCACATGTTCATTTCCTCTTCATTTTTAAGGATAACTATTTCCGTCCAGTGGTTCAATATGTGCATTCATGTTTGATGTACTTTCTGATCGTGACTTGTCGACCAGACCTTTAATCGTACCAAGTCTAAGCTTTTCTTCTTGCTCTGAACATACCCTTTACTATCACAAATCATTCAGGTTTGGGTATGCTAAGTACTTGTTCCAACTAGATGTCCTTCTTCATATGATGCCAGCTAAATTGTAAGATAAATTGGTTAAATTTCAGAGTTAACCAAGCTATAAGGTATTTGAAGGCATAATAAGTTGCGTGGATGCGAATATTTATGTCCAAGTTGAAGGTTAAAATTTCCCAATTATACGATACTTAATATATATTTTTGTTTTATTAGAGAATAGAGAAACAAGAACAACTAGAATGAGAGAAATAGTTAAATGACTCTATTATTTCTCCTGGAGTATGACTGTCGCTACCAGAGATTATCATCATTACGAAAGAATTGAAACACATTTTGGACACAAAATACAAGATAATGTTTATGAGATAATTTGAATCACTTTGGCACTCACTATTTTGTTCTCGAAACGAATTGCGGGCGGATTGTTTGTAACAAATTCATGAAATATTCCAGTCTGAGTCTTTTGATTTGAATTCTATCTGAATTCTATGAAAAACATAAAATGTTGTTTATTTTTCGTGCACAAAACATAAACTCATTTTAATTCTGAATCTGATAGGATTTGTTTATCTGCTCTCCATACGCCATAAAAACACCCGTTTTGTGTACTGATACCACAATAACTATTTTCTCTAATTAAGTAAATATGTAACGCTTGGAATAATGATGATAATTAATGAATAATAATGATGAATGAACATAACTTGCTGGCAGGAGAAAAATATAAAAATGTTCTCTCAAATTGGTCTGAAAGATGTGGGTTCACTTCGCAAGTAGCTTGAGCTGAATTAAGTGGTTTTATTCGTCATATCAGTGGCGAATATACATAATATTTTTGGAGGGGGCCAAGACCAATGTAATATTTAATAATAATTTGGGTAATAATAAAGACCGATTTCAGTAGAAGAATTATAAATGTTATTGCAAAATTGTTTATATCTATGGAAACAAAGTGAAAATTTGGAGGCCAAAAAACTTATATTTTATAAAGATTTTTTGAGGTTAACAGAATTTACATAGATTACAGAACACAGTCCAAGTTTCTTCTAGTGTATTTGAGAATTTATCAATATTTTTCTGGTCACCTGCAATAATATCCCTGTGAATGGAAAAGAAAGCTAGTTCGTTAAGCCTATTTTAGGACGTACTGTTTCTTATGTAGGTCTTCATTATTCTCAGGCCGGCGAAAAATTTGTCCAAGTTTCAAGAGGATATATATGTTAGGAAAGAAAGCTCTACCACAATTTGCGGAAGATCGAATAGCACTAAGGACTCTTCCTTCTTGCCGCAGGAAGAAGCCGTAGGCGTCGTTGAATTTTATTAACCGCTCACTGGTGACCTGAAATATTATTATATCGTTCAAATTATGCATTTCAACAACTTTCATAAGTTATAAATGAAAAAATAAAGATTCTTTTCACTCATTCACATTTGTTTATTCATCAAAATTCCTCATTATTATTTCACAAAGTTTAATTTTCTATTACACTGTCTGACTGGAGGGGAGTGCTCGGCCCCCTGCGCCCGCCTTTTTATATGCCTACTTGAATATTTGAATAATTTCAATTGAATGAAACGTGTTATCAATTGAAAAAAATTGAAAGAATTTGTAGTAATACCGTTTGATAGTTTACCAAATTTTATACTACTGTCGAGTACTCAAAAAAAGTGCATGAGTAGAGAGAACATAACTCCAAGAGCAAGACCAGTGAGATCACTCCTTGAACAGCGCATTCGCCATTTCATAAAATAAGCCTATCTACGTGTTATGAATCCTATTATTATTATTATTGTTCAAAGAACGAATTTCAGAGACCCATGTTGCTCCGATATTTGTACCAACAGTTTAATGTTGACGGCCTAAGAACATGGTGGGAATTGAACCCACCAGTTTCATTGAGGGGAAATATTTATAGGGCCCCTATACCGTTCAGCTATTGAGCCTCTAATAAAACGAGAGGTAATAATAAAAACTTGTCTAAAAATCACTGACTGAACAATTCTTTATTCGACTAGTTTCGCCTTTTACAGCATTATCAAGAATGAATACATATTACAAAGACAACCTATAAATATTTTGCAGATCTGTTCGGGCCACCTTAAATTTCGTCATAGAGGTGGGGGTTTCCAAATTATCAGAGATTTAACAGCGGTGAGTGGTTTAGGTCTAACTGGTCATTAAGAAGATTGTATCTATCGGATTTTTGAAGTTTATTTATTTCCATGGCTTCCAGGTAGTTCATTTTAATTCCTTTTCCACAGAAATGAAGTATCTTAGGTTTAAAACAACTTGAGATCTTATGTCCTGTCGACTCTAGATGTTCCCGAAAAGCAGATTGTCCGTTTTTTACGTGTTCTTTTAGCCTAGTTTCAAAACATCTTCCGGTCTGGCCAACATGTAATATTTGTAATATGTATTCATTCTTGATAATGCTGTAAAAGGCGAAACTAGTCGAATAAAGAATTGTTCAGTCAGTGATTTTTAGACAAGTTTTTATTATTACCTCTCATTTAAATATGAACTATCACAGAGTAGATTCATCGCCCATCGAATTAATTTCTAATAAAACGTATTAACGTATTTCTGACTACGTCTTTTTAAAAGAAGTTCATACAAACTCATTGAGTTATACAAGTCCTCTCCATTGGCGAAAATGGACTCAAAATAAAATATATACAAACTTCGAACCAAATAGTGCTTTTCGCAAAAACTCCGTTTGATAGAGAACACTACTTCAAGAGATCGATGGAATAAAAGTAGTATTTCCGGTTGAAAGACGCAATATCGGAGAGCTGACGGGATCGCCTTTTTCCATCCTTTACGGTATCATAGACCCGGAATAAAAATAGGGAATGCATAACAACCCGAAATATCAAATTACAATACGCAACATTATAGTTGAGTTATTTATGACTAGTGAAGAGAAGATAGCGTTATTGTAATTTTAAGACACTAAAATATAACAAATTTATGGATCGGTCCAAATTTTATCGATTTGAGCATGTAAATAGGACAAAACTCTTCGAAATTTATAGCTTTGAACTCATCGAAACGAGATTTTAATATCTCCTGTTGAGGATATATTTGTAATTTTAAGGTAGACCACAAATATTCTCGAAAAAGATCGCAAATACGGTGAAATAAAAAATACGGTGCGTTACTATTTAGTGCATGTATGTTTATTACAAATACGATATTTTCAGTACTATAGCTTCGTACTATTAATCACCTATTCATATCCAAAGAAGATATTGTAAAAGATAAGAAATAAAGCATTGAAAATAAATTTTGAAACATGCTTTCAGCCGAAGTTTTCAATTGATCTTGTTTGTTTGTAAAAAATCAGTGATTTTTCCACGTGCGTATTTCAAAAATCCGATGGCTCATATGCAAATGAAATTTAACTACCTATATCAATTTCTGTTCTCAATTGCTCTTTGAATACATATTTTGCATGATTCTAAACAATCGTTCAATTTTTTCTCCATTTATAAATTCAATATGATTCAGGATTTAATCTATTTAATATGAGGTATTTATCCTTCAATATTGAAGATTAGAGTAGAATGTGAATGTATCTGAAGTTTGTGATCGAAATTTTCAGATCAGTTTAAAGAAAGAATTTTGCTTGGAACTGTCCGTGTCGCATTTTGCAATTCAAATTAAGAAAACGAATACAGGTGATGAATTTTCAATGATCATTTGAATTTTGAAATATTTCGGAGTGGTGTATCTCACAAATGATCAGAGAAGTTCACAGTCTTAAGGTAAACATATAGGTGGATTAAATGTTTATCTATATCCAATATAAATGAGAGGTAATAATAAAAACTTGTCTAAAAATCACTGACTGAACAATTCTTTATTCGACTAGTTTCACCTTTTACAGCATTATCAAGAAAGAGAATGACATAAAAGATAAAGATAAAGATAAAAATTCTTGATAATGCTGTAAAAGGCGAAACTAGTCGAATAAAGAATTGTTCAGTCAGAGATTTTTAGACAAGTTTTTATTATTACCTCTCATTTAAATATGAACTATCACAGAGTAGATTCATCGTCCATTGAATTTATATCCAATATAATCCCACCAGAAAGTGAGGTTATGTTGTAATACACCTATCTTCCATCAACACATCCTGTTCAAATTCTTGCATGAAAGGAATGAAAGAACAAGCAAGCAGTCAAATTTTTTGCAATAATGTTTTGTTGCGGAATTCAGAGCTATGTTTTCTGTCAATATTCAAACTATGAATGTTTATTTTTCGCGGACAATTGTCTGCAGAAACGGAAAAATCAATTTCTTGTTTACGTTTCGTTGAAAAAGTAGTTTTTCCGAAACTTTCAATCATTAATTTTTGAATAAATGACAGAAATAAACAACTTCATGAATTATAATTTGATTGAAAATTTCGGTCATAATATTTTAAGCAATAAGAGGCGTTTTTGGTTGAAAAAAAATTGTTATTTTGGTTGATGTTACCTTGCGAATTGGAACTTCGTCAAAACTATAAAATAGTTGAATTTGATGAATTTCTATGGATATCAAACGTCAGATTATAATTTTTGAAAAACCAACTCATTTGCTTCAATATTCATAGGAATGTTTCTGGTAAAGCAGCCGCTTCGGATGAATTAGTCCTCTTCACCACAAAGAAACCTTAGAGAAATTTATAGAGAGCCAGGTAAATCAAATAAGTGAAATATTATTTACAAAAATGAATTGTATATAGATCGGTTTTGTTATACTTATTCAGAAAATGGATATTTTAATATACACTTAGTGCTTATGTGTTAGTTATATTAAGGCAAAGTTTATCGAATCGTTATAGATCCCAATGGGATATTTTGTATCTGTTTCTACATGTGACCCGATTGTGAAAAAATAAATACACTTTCCAAGTGAATTCTGAGCTATCCCTCTCAATATTGAAGAGGTAATATTGAGAGAGTGCCGAGTTGATTTCTGAGAAATTTCAATTCGACGTTTGATATCCATAGCAATTCATAAAATGCATTCATTTGATAGTTTTAAAAAAACTGCAATTCGCAACGAAACGTTAAACAAAATGTTAAATATATGTTTGAATCGAAAATGTTGCTAAAAACATTATAATATATATATATATATATATATATATATATATATATATATATATATATATATATATATATATTTTCGTTGTGTGTTAAAAATTTAAAAATTCACCACGTCCAAAAATTTGAATCAAGGTAAATACTGAAAAATCACAATGGCCGCTGTAGTTGGAAGTACGGAGGATATTGCCAATTCATTTTTCTATAGAAATGAGTAATGTGAAGTGTTTTCCTTGCGGAAACTGAGGAAAGTTTTCGAAGATAAATTACTAATTTGGGAAATGGGCAAAGGTTGGGATATATTTATTATTATTACCAAAATTTCCCAGAGAAGGCAGCGTGTGCAAGTTTTTCAATTTCGTAAATTTCACTAGTACAATATACATCAGAAAATGCACGTACAGTGTTTTATATTTATTCGAACAATTTTGATTCCTTCAAATATGAGAATAGCAACCGAAATTTCTTTCGGTATTTTGTAGAACATATTCAATTTGTAAGGGATGATGATTAATATATTGTTGGATACTAGTGGACAATCCATTGTTGTGATATTTACAGGGCAGTGATAATAATTTGGGATTGCAATGATAGATGAATGAGTATTTCTCGAGAAATTTGTGCAATTGAAATTTGACAATGCCAGTTTAAGCATTTTTAGACAATGCTTGAACTGTTTATTTTGAAAAGTTTCAAAAAAGTTATTTCAGTTTCTGTAAGTTTCAATCTGTCACTTAAAATTATGTATGCTCAGGATGACTGAGATTGAATTCTCGCTTAACTCTTTATGAAACATAATTAAATATTGAATTAAATTAAACTCTTGGCTTAATGTTTCACGAGTTGAGCCAAGAGTTCAATTTAATTCAATATAATCAGGATATTTCATTAGAAACAATTTTTCAAGAACTATTTTCGAAAACACTTTGAGATGAGTTTCCATTTAATATCTTCGTTGCATTATGTTCAGTATTCATTATTGAAAAGCATATTAGTAGCTATAACTCCAACCATATTACTGAATTCATAAAAATTTCATCAGTTCACTAGACATTGTTTCGGAATGATTACTCATTATCGGATTTAAATATAGTCCAATTAGTTGAACGGATTCTATAATCAGATGGATGAACTATTGACTATGTTCGAAGATCTAGACAATGTCGAGTGAATGAAGAGAAATTTCTTGATTTCATAAATGTGATTTTCATATTTAATATTTAGTCATATCATATTATATTGAAGAGAATAATTGAACTGCGAGAAATATTTTTTGAATTACTCTTCAATGGCCATTTAACTGAACGTTAGTTGTAATTCAAAACACACTATTTCATTGATAAAATGTGAGTTTAAATGTGAGATAAATTGTATTTTGTTTCGTGTGTTATTTTTCAATTCATGTTCAAGAATTCATACGATTGAAGACTATATAACTAGTGACTGTAGGAGAAATGTTATTTCTACAGTAGCCTCCATTGTGTATAACTTTCTGTTTGAATTTGCAATTCAATCTCGAGAGCCCTAACTAGTATTCAATAGAATGGCTCGAATAATAAATATACGTCAGTTTTGGTATCTCGTTTACGTTTAGGATGGAAATCTTTTTGGCATGGCTTCACAATAGCTTCCAGCTCAATTGTCAGTAGCATGAATTACCTTCAAGTTATACTGCGGAAAGAATTTAATAACATTTAGGAGATGACTGCCGGGAGGAAACTTGTCATTAAATATATCCACTACACCAGTTCTTTTCATTTTTCATACTCGAAGACTTCAATCTTCGAGAAGTTTAGCACCACAACAAAATTCGAAAATACAGTAAATCCCTTTAAGCTGAATATTTATCAGCTCCGAATTAGACCAAATATATCCCGTATGTGAATGCGTAATGGAGTGTAAAGAGCTAGGCACGTTAATTTTAGTCCCTTCGTTGCTTACGCGTTTCTAAATTTACGATTTCGAGAATAAGCCGGTCGTTTTGAGTGAACACTCTTCGAGTTCTCTTCGAATAAAATACGATGAGGTGTTTTTTGCCGAATGTGGATATCATTCGTTCTTGAATGACATTTTCTATTTATGTGATATTATTTATATGCAAAGTTTACACGTGGATTTATTTCGCTAGGGAATTCATTCTATATTTGACCTATTTACCAATATAGTCAAGAATATTTCAAGAGAGCTGAACATGTGTCAAAAACTGAAGATGTTAATACTTGGCCTATCCTAACAATATTTTTTTCTATGCTAAATTTTGAAAAGCTTATAACATGATAAAAGAGATATGGCAATTTCCAATAACACTACCAACACTTCATTCGCAACAAGTAGACACATGTAAAGAAGCATAATTGATAATAAATATTCGATCATGAGATCGATAGATTCGAGTTCTGTCAGCTTTGAATCTTCTCTTATCGACTGTCTTCGTCCAAATTCTTCAACGTGAACTAATAATTCAAGAGATTTCTAGAAGACAATTTATGGTGGTCAAGTCTGAGGATCAAGCAGGCCATGCGTGTGACCCCGCTCGATCCACTCAGTGATCTCTATATGTTTGATTAAAAAAATTACGAGCTATCAAGTGGAACTGAATTACATGCCAACTGTTGTTGCTTATGGAACAATGTCAAGAAAAGTGGGGCAGAAATCCTTCAAAGAACTTTTGATACTCATGGGTCAAAACAATCTCAGAACAGGACAAAGAATGAGAATAAATGAAGTTAATCTCGTCACTGTACAAATGTCAGTACTTCAATATTCCCTACAATATATATATATATATATATATATATATATATATATATATATATATATATATATATATATATATATATATATATATATATATATATATATATATATATATATATATATATATATATATATATATATATATATATATATATATATATGTGATGAACACTACAACATTCATTTGAAAAATTCAAATTAACCAAGAGAATGTTATAGTAGAGCTAGATATGTGAACGTGTACGATGTGATGTCCCATTATTCTTCAAGGGATAAATGTTAGAGAAATATTGAAATCGACGCCACACCTGATGGAAGTGCGTGATATATGTTTCGTTCTGCGAGGAACTCGTCAGTCGCACCACGTCCATCGAAGGGAGGCAACGATTTCAACCCCCAAGCATCTTCTTGTGACTCCAAGTGGAAGACCGTAGAGTAATGAATACTCCACAATTCCATCTATAGGAATCAGTAGAAAACACCTCTCAGATTACAGACACACCAAGCATCGAAATTTCACATATATTCTATACCCGTAGGTATCTACTAAATTGCAATGTGTATTTGACAAATATCATCGAACGATGTTTTCAAATGTCAATAGGTTGCGTTAGTAGCTTGCGTTTATTCCCGTATTTCTGGGGCCTGTTTGGCGATGTTTTTAAGGAAATGAAATTTTTGTGCCAGTGAAAGCCGGAAAGACATGTCCCGCTATTTGTGCTACACTATCTTGTTTTTGACATTTATCTCGTGTAGAGCCACTTACGAAGAGACTATTATACTTCTTGTTATTTCAAATCAGTCGAGTTATCAAAAACTTCCTATATTAACACGTTTGATGTCTTGAAAGTGATTAACATGTCCGTTCTATAGTTGAACGTCATGTTCCTAATTTCGTAGCAAATACTTGTATCATATACCTCATCATTAATATGAGATATTTGCTGAATATAAGTCAAAAAATGTTCAGAATTTAGTCCATTCCCGGAAATGATTAAGTATAGTGGCTCTGGAGGCTGTACCAATAGTGTCTATTTGAACTGACTCTTCGTGCAATATTTTTTCGCATCATTGGTAGCATTTTCTTATCAATAACAATTAAACTTTGCCTTGCAATATTGACACACAACGTTCATTTGCCCAATACCAACGATTTGCTGTGAACTGTAATCTATTTCATCTTTATAATTGAATGCAGGTCAATAGAAGTTAAATACAACCTTTTCATAGTCTTAATTTCGATTCCATCGATTCCGTTCAACTTCATTCCGAGCTTCGCGTTGCTCGTCATTTTGACTTGCTCTTTTATATCTTTCACTTACTGCATTTCGAGTTCTGCGACTTAAGTTTGTACAACTAATAGCATTTTTGATAACGAAATTTCAAAGTGTAAATTAAAGAAAACTATGTATTCTTCTTTATAATCAAATATACTACGTGCTATGTTAGAACCGTGTATGTTAGTCCAGTCAAATTTGCCAACATTTTATATTAAATTGATGTTTTAATATTAGTCGTGTTAGCTCTGAACTGACCGTTATTTGTGAAAAGATATTCAGTTTTTTCACATTCTCTTTTTGAGAATTAATAATTATTTCTTACTTATATTATTAATCAAATTTTCTAATTTTACACTCAATTTTTAAAATTTTTTCTCTGACAATAACAAACGCAACAAAGTATGAACTTTTTGAATAAAGCTCGAATTGACTCTACATTTCAGTTAGAAAACGTTTGTATGGAAAGAAGAAAAGGGCTGTTTTTAGGATTTTCTCGGCAATTATTTGAAGTTTTCTTGGCGTAAAAACCATCCTGAGATTTCAACGAACATTTAAAAAAAGAATTTTGAATTATGCGCTTACCAACACATTTAATGCGATTCATATATAATGCGATTCATATATATATATATTTAAATTGATTTATATATTTTTTACATAATAATAAGTTAATAATAAGTTCTTTATTCTCAACAGGTATAACACCCAATTACAGAAAATAATAACAATGTTGAATACATAACAATAATTAGAAAAAATATTAAACTAAATAATTAAAAAAAAGATTTAACAAAGAGTTCAATTTAATATAAAAAAATAGTAACTTATA
Source organism: Henosepilachna vigintioctopunctata (assembly GCA_030704895.1). NCBI lineage: Eukaryota > Metazoa > Arthropoda > Insecta > Coleoptera > Coccinellidae > Henosepilachna > Henosepilachna vigintioctopunctata. The sequence goes on along the minus strand of JARQZJ010000071.1, from coordinate 2,131,211 downwards.
ACTACATCATAGCATTCAATGAAATATTACAAATAAATCAATTAAATCAATATATATATATATATATATATATATATATATATATATATATATATATATATATATATATATATATATATATATATATATATATATATATATTTATTGAAATTGATTTATTGAATGTTTGAGATATTTATTTTGAAAGTTTTTAGCATTAACAGGCTTTTTTAATATGAAAAGTTTATTTTTGTTGACGTTTCGTTGTTATATTACAACTTTGTCAAAACTAATTGATTATCATTAGTTTTGACAAAGTTGTAATATAACAACGAAACGTCAACAAAAATAAACTTTTTCATATTAAATTTGTTAATGCTAAAAACTTTAAAAAAAAAATATATATATATATATATATTAAGAAATGAAAATATGTATAAGCATATATATATGCACATATATGTGCAGGTACACATACATATATTTGTTATGTTAATGGCACATATACGATGTAAGCAAATTCCAAGGGATGAAAAGAATGTTAGAAAATATTGAAATTAATGCCAGATTTTATGGAAGCACTAGTAGAGTGTTCGGTTCCACAACGAACTCAACATTTGTGACACAACCATAAGTGAGGCAACTACTTCTCCAGACACCTTCTTATGACCTCAGAGAGAAAAACCGTTTTGAAGTTATGAATACTTCACAATGCCATCTATAGGAGTCAATAGAAGACATCTCTCAAATAATACAAACACCAATCACCGAATAATCACAAGCCCATACCTGTCTTCTAAATTACAACGTCAATTCGACAAGTATCATCATAAGATGTTTCTGCATGTCAATATGTTGTGTTGGTAGTACGCTCGAGATTCTTTTCGTGTTTCATGGGCTTATTTACACACATATATCAATAGATATATGTGATACACTTAGTGGAATTGAAGAAAAATATTACTTTATATCAACTTGTAGAAATGAAATTCTTCGTTCATTCATTTAAAATAACGACAGAATGTTTGCTACAACAAAAATCATGAACTAACCTTAGTCTGTCCTCTAACTACGTAATGATCCTTGAATATGGAATGAAAATCATATTTCCATGAATTAATATGAAAAACTGTTCGTGACAATGCTTTATCAGTCTCTATTTTTGACCACTCCACAGATACGTGGAGCCCGGACACGTGTTGTAATTAGAGCGTTACATGAATGGAAAACAATTCCAATTTCCAAATGAATTCTTCGCTGACAAAAGAACTTCGAATTATCATTGTTTCACTGACAGAATTATTGTTAATTTATTTGAGGGGTGCAAATGATTTATTCAAAGATGAAATAAAAATTGAATAGGACTCTTCATGATGAAATCATGTCAAACATATTATTATGTATATTCAATTAACCGAATGAATACGAGTTTACTCCTGTTGAGTAATATTAGCTTTGTATTGCGACTGAAAATTTCCGATTTTTATATATAATATTTTTTATCTTCATAAATTTTGAGCGCTCTTGTGAGCGCTATATCCCCTGGAGTTGAAACGCGAGTTTCAAGTTAGGGTTTTGCTATATGTCCTGGAGTTGAGGCTTCAGCGTATCTTCTGCTGTTGAAGCAGATTCAAGTTTCACCCATCTTCGAGTGACTTTGAAGATTGGACGTCTCATAGGCCTTCTGAACAAGCTGGATAACAGGAATATCCGGATTATTATCAAGATTCAAGATAAGAAAAATCTGGGAGACGTATATAAATTCACCTGATTTACACACAATATAGACACAAATTTGAATGGGAGATCTTCCTTATCTTGAATCTTGATAATAATCCGGACGTTTTCTGCTTATTCAGAAGACCTATAAGATGTCCAATCTTCAAAATCACTCGAAATTGAGTGAAACTTGAATCTGCTTCAACTACAGAAGATACGCTGAAGCCTCAACTCCAGGAGATATAGCAAAACCTTAACTTGAAACTCCCTTTTCAACTACAGGGGATATTTAGTGAATTTAGTGATATTTCCTTTGCAATGACAACTTGAATCTGAAGTTAAGACAACGTATGGTTGAATGCTACGTATGGTCGGTATGGCTGTACGGAGTAGAGACGTGGACTCTGAAGGTCAGGACGATGAACCAACTGGAGGCATTTGAAATGTGGCTTCACTGAAGAATGCTTCGTATTCCGTGCACACAACATGTTACAAACGAGAATGTATTACGAAGAGCAAACATCCAAAGGCAACTCTTGGCGATCGTAAAATGCCGAAAGACATCATATCTGGGACATATTTTGAGAGGTGATAAATATCGTCTACTACAGCTCATATTAAAGGGCAAGATTGAGGGGCGCCGTGGAACTGGAAGAAAGAAACAGTCGTGGCTCAGAAATATTCGGGATTGGACCGGCATTAGAAGGGCTGGTGAACTTTTCCGCTTGGCGGAGGACCGTACAGCTTTTGCCATGGTGATCGCCAACGTCAGGGTGACCGGACAAGGCACATGAACGAAGAAGAAGTAATATTTAGTGAACTTATGGGATATTTGGCGAATTTTTAGTGCTTACAAGCGCACTAAAAATTTATAATGATGAAATATATTATATTCTAGCTGGCCCGGTGAACTTTGTACGCCCATTTATTTTCATCAGAATATTTTTCAAAAAGCCGAAAAGACATGTTCTACTATATGTGCTACACTATCTGGTTTCAATATTTATCCCATATTGAGTCAGGGACTTACTCACTTACGAAGGTACTGGAATACTTCCTGTTATTTCAAATCAGACGAATTATCAAAAAAATTTTATATTAAGAAGTTTGATGTATTGAACATGTCCGTTCTATAGTAGAACGGCATTCTTTATTTCGTAGCAAGTACTTGTCCCATATCTCTCATCATTAATTTTATTAGATATTTGCTGAATATAAGTCAAAAAATGTTCAGAATTTAGTCCATTCCGGGAAACCAATGAATATTATAGTTGCAATTGAATTGAATAGTTGCTCTGGTGGCTGTACCAATAGCGTCTATTTGAATTGACTCTTCGCGCAATATTTTGTCGCATCATTGGAAGTATTTTCTTATCGATAACATTCGAAATTTGTCTTGAAATCTTGACACACAACGTTCATTGGTCTAATAGCAACGATTTGCTGTGAACTGTAATCTATTTCGACGTTATAATTGAATGCAGGTCGATAGGAGTTAAACGCAACATTTTCATATTGTTAATTTCGATTTCATCGATTCCGTTCAACTTCATACCAAGCTTCGCATTGCTCGCATTTATAATCAGATACACCACGTGCTATGTTAGTAACGTGTATGTTAGTCTATTTAAACTTACCAAAATTTTATATCGAATTGAAATTTTAATATTAGTCGTGATAGCTCTGAACTTACCGAAATGTGGGATAAGATATTCAGTTTTTTACATACTCTTTTTAGAATAAATATTTATTACTCACTCATATTATTAATTAAGTATTTTCAAATTTCCTCATTTTATAATCAATTCTTCAATTTTTTTCCCTGACAATAACAAACAACGAAAAATAGTGAAATCGGTCCAGCCGTTGGCACTACTTTTTGGTTAGAAAACGTTTGTATGGGAAAATGAATGGGCTGTTTTTAGGGTTTTCCCGGCATTTATTTGAATTCTCCGTCGTAAAAACCATCCTTGTACTTAAAAATTTTAAACACCGAATTGGCAAAATTGGTCC